>JAJJWW010014727.1:600000-980918 GCA_023531295.1 Papaver armeniacum | reverse complement strand
GATAAATCAAAACATATCATCAAAAAAAAAACCATATTGTTGATGGGTGAAAACTACTCCTGCAGAATTTGGTAATTTGGGGTGTGGATGAGGAATGAATCTAAACCTTCAACAAATGCATTTGCGCTTGTGAGTGTTGCATTCGAGAGATCAATCATGCAAGTCCGGCCTAAAACCAGGAAATGGCTTCCCAGGACTTGTTTCGGTCACAATGTGAAGGAGATGGGGTTGATCTTAGGGGAGGGGAAGCGAAGAAGGTGTTGAGATTGTGAAGGTGTTGGGCTTGCTTATGACTTGTAACGAAAGATGAGGCAAGCTTACGGTTGATGCAAGCGGTGCTCTGAGTGTTTGAATACGGTTTTTGTATTAACACTTGGTTTTACAAATGCTGGCTCTAACTTGTGTTGTTCTCCGTTATTCCTTGTTGAAATAGGGCGGAGAACCTGTTTATACAAGTCATTGAGCCTCATTCACGTTTCGTGGGAAGTGGAGGTAGTGGAATGATGGAGTAGTGGAGTTGTGTGTCGGTGATACACGACCCGTCTTGCCCACTTCTCCTGTTCATCTCTAACCGCTCATGACTTCCTAACACGTTCTTGTGATGGCGCGTTGCACGCTACATCTTGTAAACCGAGACCAATACCCCGATATGTATCCCAGTTTGTGACATGATTGATGTGCGGAATGTGGATCGTGGATCCATGAAAGATAGCATGTAATGCTGAATTGAATAATCTGCGTTATTCGTAAAGTCGATACTTGTGAAGTATCGTGTGTATTTCATGCGTGCGCATTGTGGTGTGGTAAGGTGATGGGTAATGACCCTTCTTGACCAATTGACTCTGACCCCGGGGTTGTATAACCAAGGTGGTGAAGTTGGGACGGATGAGATGAGCCTTGAGACACTCATCTCATGGCCAGTTAATGAATATTAGGTTTTGAAGAGGTGCGCAAGCATCACTCTCCAGCTTGGTCGAAACCAAGCATGGGAAGGATTTTGAGAGGGCCGACCATACATGCGTGTTGACTCCGCATGATGGTGCAGTGCACGTATTCCGTTCCCTCATGAAAGCGCGATCCGGGCCACTCAATTTGACCGTCAAAGAGGAGTGGTCGAGATTGATTTTGCGATAGAAGTTTGATACCGCAAGAAGCCGCGCGCCACACATCTTTTCTCTGCTGTTTTCCAGACGACCTAACTTGGCTCTGTCTTGGCCGGTTGAGGTTTGGCGTGAAGATGGTAGGGTGATGTTCACGCCCATGTCTCACCGTCCCATGAAAACGTGATCTAAGCCACCCAATTCGTCCTAGGTGAAGTTGAGTGGTCGAGATCGATTGCAATTTGGGAAGTGTATCCACGCATGTTTGACGGGGCGTTTGGATTGGCCAGGCGTGATATGCCTTGCGATTACATGAGGGTAGATGGGCCACGATGGTCATCCGGTATGACCGGACCTGCTCGATTTGATCCAGACCCTCCATTCGTGCCGGAGAAGATGGACGCGTGATGGCTTGAACCCTAATTTTGGCTTTCAAAGCCGCGCGACCATGCTATTTCGAAGCGGACGAATGTGTTGTAACCAATCATGGTTGGTTTTTGGCCGATTGGTCAAGTGTGTAAAGGGTCTCACGGTGATCGTGTTGACATGCTCACGGGCCCTTTGAGTCTACATCTAGACCCTCCCATCTATACCGCGAAGATGGATGGTTGAGACTACTTTGCAAGATATGTAATATCCGCAAACCCTAATTTAGGGTTTTCCGTCATAATGCTTGGTATGAACGGTTTTCTTTTGGAAAGCTAAAGTAGATGGCCGACCATGCGAGGTCGGGCCGTGGGTATTCCATACCGCTTGGGGGTGATGGAAATTGATGCGGGGTCATCCAATCATGCTTACGGAGTTGGATGACTGCGATCGAGATCATATCCCAGGCATCGATACAGTCAAGTCCCAGGATGCTCAATCGGGCTAGTATAACACACCGAGGCTCAATCGGGCTAGTATAACACACCGAGAGGGCTCAATCGGGCTAGTATAACACACCGAGAGGGCTCGGGCTAGTATAACACACCGAGAATCAGCTGTCTGCGGGTATTTCGTACATGGTTTCATTATAGTGCTTGGAGGTTCGTGTTACTCTATATGAGTAACACTCGGTCATCATGCCACACCGATAATGAGTACAGGAAATACAAAGGCCGATATGAAATTCACAGAATGGGACTGTTGCTACAAGTTCCATTCTTGGTGAATCAAGTGAGGGAGTATCCAACACTTATAGATGGCTTTATCTTTTACAAGATGTCAGCGCATGATTTTCTGGTTTTTACAAATATAACCTTAAACGAAAATCCACCATCAACACATATCAAATGAACCATCCCCATCTTCAAACAATTCTTCTTGCAATGCTGAGGTGAACCTGATCACTCCAACCAGCAGGCTTGGGCGCCTTGTCATCCTTAGATTTGTCATTTTCTGCTTCATCGGGCTCCACATGCTTGTTAAGATCATGCTTGTTAACTTTTGGATTATCTGCCATATCCGGAACATCGGGACGATCTTCATCAATAATTTCAATAATAGAAGCAGGAGCATCATCATTCACAGTAGGAACATCACAATAATCGAAAACATCAGCATCCTCATCGCTACTGATTACAACGTCCGGAGGAACACCAGGAATAACATCAGCATAAATAGGAACATCATCATTGTCAACACTACCGACAACAGAACTAATTACAGCGTTGAGAGGAACACCGGGAACAGTAGTTATTCCGTCCATAGTAATGATAATCCTCAATTTACGAGGACCAGCCATCAGTCGAGGACATTTTTGGATCCTCTCTTCGCCATCTCTACAGTCCCTCTTAACATAACTCATTTTCCTCTTAATACTCTATGTTAATTTTTTTTCTATGCTTGGTGTAATTTATATATATTTCTAAGGAAAACCTAATTTCTTAGGTTTTCCATCATTATCTTAAATCACCTATTCTTTGGTATTTACATCGAATATTGTAGCAATATAAGGAGATATTGAATGAATATTTTCATGTTGATCTAATTTCCTTTTTAATCTAATATACATAACGAACATAACAAACTAAAATAAATTATGATCTCATGAGATATATGGAATGAATATTTTCATATTTATCTAATTTCCTTTTAATTTAATTACCTAGGTCGGTTGGGGCCCTGGCCTATTTGGACCATAGGTGTAACGCAAAAAAAGGAAAAAACCAAATGTTGGCTAGTTAAACAATGACCCAACATTTAGCGGCAACACTTTCATGTTGATGCACGAAATTGAACATTTCAACATAGAAAAAAATCCAAACACCAAAACAAAAAAAAAAATACAAGGAAAAAAAAACAACATAAATAACCCAATGAATAAATTGTACATTTTAGCATAGAAAAAAATCCAAACACCAAAACAAAAAACAAAAAAATACAAGGAAAAAAAGCTACATAGATAAGCCTAGGAATGTGTTAGCGGCATGGACATCGTGAGTACACGTTTCCGATTGTCCACCAAAATTCTTCAACGAGATAGCGCTCCTCATGTGAGGAATAATTGCAACCCTTGTTTCCCACGGTAGTGCCCCCCCCAAATTTCCGTCCAAGTTCTGGTGAGTGTATTGTAACGCAATAAACGCGTATTTTGCAAAAATAAGAGATCCTTGTTATTTACAAAGGCTATCGGGTTATAAGTCGGCCATTCATCCTCTTCAAAGTAAATGCTTATCTTATAATTTCCAATTCCATTCCCACAAAGTGCCCATGTATGAATATTTTCTTCGGAAATGGGAGCCCAGAAATCTATCCGGGCGATCAATCCCCTCATGGATGTAGTAAAATAAAATGCGAACTCAAACATGACCATCCCAAGTGATGGGTTAGTATTTATCCAAAATTCACTCCCAGTAATATGATGCGGGGGTGGAGAATGTTGATGGAACGTCTCGGTGTGTAAATTGAAAGATATTATGCCAATATCCTGCTGACAACAATCCTTCCAAAAAATACAACCATGTGCGTACACACTTGAACTCCGAAAAGTATAAGGAATCTCCTCTGCTATGTTCCTCCATCCCCTCTTGTCTCCTAGAGTGTGTATTTGAACTTTACCATCCATGTGAATTCGAACAACCTTGTACTCATTGGTACGTTGACAGTATCCGAATTACATTGTATCGTGGATACCACGAAAGTACTTGATCTCGTGCAATTGGGATGCATAGTTGTGGCGGATGTAGGTGCTCACCAGTTTCTGGATTCATAACTTTCGAATAATGTGGTTTTTGTTTTTAGAAATTGTTTATTTTGATTATTATTATTTATTTATTTAAATGTTGAGGATGTTGGTATTATTTTTCTTCGTTTAGTTTTATAAAAATATTGGTTCTTTAAATTCTTTGCTTGATATTTGTTTGTTAATTAACTCGTTGAGTCAACACAATTCAGTTTTTATAGATGTCACTCTTGGACATGGCTTATTCAGCTAAACCAATTTTTTGACCAATGTCACTCTTGGACATGGCTTATTCAGCTAAACCAATTTTTATTTCAATGTCACGATCTTAGAGAGTATAGTTCATCCAAATATAAGTTTCCGAGAGTATTTCCACCAACATAAATTGATTGATGGTAATTTTCCATTTTTATCGATGTCACTCTTGGACGAGCTTCTAAACCCCTGATTTTTATTTCGATGTCAAGATATCTTAGCAAGTATATTTCATCCAAATCTAAGTTTCCGGAGATCACCGAGATAAATTGGTTTAATTTTCTATTTTACCGATGTCACTGATCATGGACGAGCTTGTAAACCAATTTATATTTCGATGTCACGATCTTAACAAGTATAATTTATCGTCCAAATCTATTACGGGGAATATCTCCACCAAGATAAATTGATTGATGGTAATTTTCAATTTTCACCAATGTCACTGATATGATTTTCAATTGAGTTGTAGTAAATAAGGTTCGTTGAGACTTGTGAAAGCAATATATTTTAGACTTATAAAACTTAAAAACAAACAAAACTTAACTCAAAATTTGATTTCAAGATATTAGGAATAACCAAGACACTGATTCCACTATTACACATGAATAAATTATGGTAAATAATCCAAAACTCTAATTATCTTTTAAGTCCCTTATTTCTTAATTCACAAATAATCAGGCAAATTCTCAAAAATTAATTGTATCCCCTAAGCATAGATTATCTAAACAAAGCATAACCTATCTAATTGAATCACAACTAATGAAGAAAATTTTGCAAACAATTAAAACTCTGCAAAAGCAGTGATTAAGTGAATTATAAATTATAAATTCGAGAAATTAAAATAGTTACCAATTATCCATGCGTGAATAGCTTCCTCATTGCCTTGGTTGTGGGAGAATTAGCTCATCATCATGTTGGAAACACACTCAAAAGTGGATTTTATTTATGCTCAAAAGTGGTTACAAATGATGAAAAATGGGAGAAAATGATTAAAACCGGGTGTTTGCAACGCTTATAATTGTTGCAAACACTGTTACAAAAGAACGATAACTGATATGCGTCACTGATACTGTATCTGTGTGACCCATAAGTGATGGTCATTGTTACTGTTGATAAACGACGGTCTTCAGAAGTGTTATGTTCTTCGTGTTCTTACTTCAAAGCAGCAGCAGCAGAATTCTCTAACTTGATTTCTATTGCTCTGTTCTTCTCCCAAACTCCCTGTAACCATTCTCTGACCTCCAAGAGCTTCTTTTATACTCGACAGGGGCAAGAAATCACGACAATAACTCCTCAAAATTCTGCCATTGCTCGACAGTAAATAATATCTTCTCTAGAATATTTTCTTCCACTTTTAGCTCTTCCATGTGTATACAACTACTGAATCTTCCTTATTTAACTCATACACGCTTCTGCAGAGACCCAGCTCAATCCAAACATGATCAGCACACGTTTAACCACGTTGTAATCCCGTGTTTCTCTCATCCGCACAAGTACTGCCTGTTGTGTAGAAAATCCACGTATTCAACCCACGTTTTTCGAATCTGAAGGACTTACCAGTCCTGTGTGAGAGTAACAGGCTGGAATGAGTCAATTGGAGTGATTGAATCTCGCCACAGCTCCTCCAAATTCGAAACAGCAAACTCCCAGGTGAACACTATTCAAACTTGCACTTTCCCGCCAAAAATCAAGTAAAAGAAGGGTGTCCCCCTAACCAAACCAGGGGTGCGACTAGCAGGTGCTAACTGAAATGCCCCTTATAAATTAAGGTGCCCCTTATCCAAAAGCAAGAGTCCGAATAACACGTGTCTTCCGGAGGTGCTCCGAGCAACTTTTCGAGCCGAGTTTTCCAACAATATTTATTCCCAAAAATACCTACAAACACACAAAACACCATAATAAGGACGAAAACGAGTACTGACAATACGAAACATTGAGGAAAAATTAGACACATAAATGCGTCTATCAGTCACTCTTGGACGAGCTTCTAAACCAATTTTTATTTCGATGTCATGATCTTAGCAAGAATTTTTCGTCCAAATCTAAGTTTCCGGGGAGTATTGCACCGAGACAAATTGCTTAATGCTAATTTTCCATTTTTTCCGATGTCACTCATGGACGAGCTTGCAAACCAATTTATATTTCGATGTCACGTTTTATGGTAATTTTCAATTTTTAACGATGTCACTCTTGGACGAGCTTCTAAACCAATTTTTATTTATTTCGATGTCACGATCTTAGCAAGAATTTTTCGTCCAAATCTAAGTTTCCGGGGAGTATTGCACCGAGAAAAATTGCTTAATGCTAATTTTTCATTTTTTCCGATGTCACTCATGGACGAGCTTGTAACCAATTTATATTTCGATGTCACGATCTATGGTAATTTTCAATTTTTACCGATGTCACTCTTGGACGAGCTTCTAAACCAATTTTTATTTATTTCGATGTCACGATCTTAGCAAGAATTTTTCGTCCAAATCTAAGTTTCCTGGTGTTGATGGTGGGTTTTCATTTGAGGTTAAAATTGTAAAAACCAGAAAAAATTATGCGCTGACATCTTGTAAAAGATAAAGCCATTAATAAGTGTTGGATACTCCCTCACTTAATTCACCAAGAATGGAGCATGTGGCAACAATCCCATTATGTGAATACATGAAATTCCTCCAGGTTGGAGCATGTGGCAACAATCCCATCCTGTGAATTTCTAATCAGCCTTGTATTTCCAGTACTCATTATCAGTGTGGCATGACGACTGAGTGTTACTCTTACAGAGTAACACGAACCTCCAAGCACTATAATGAAACCATGTATGAAATACCCGTACAGGCTGACTCTCGGTGTGTTATACTAGCCCGATTGAGCCCCTCTCGGTGTGTTATACTAGCCCGATTGAGCATCCGGACGACCGTATCGGTCAGGATATGATCGCAGTCATCCAACTCCATAAGCATGATTGGATGGCCCAGATCAATTCCATCACCCCCAAGCAGGTATGGAATATCCACTGCCGAACCAATGCGGAACCCGCACGGTCGGCCATTGGCCTAACTTGCCAAAAAAACGTTCATATCAAGCATTATGGACGGAAAACCCTAAATTAGGGCTTGCGGCATATTGCATGTGTCGCAAAACAGTCTCAACCATCCATCTTCGCAGGTATAGATGGAGGGTGTAGATGTAGATTCAAAGGGCCAGAGCATGTCAACACGATCACCGTGGGCCCGCCTACACACTTGACCAATCGGTCAAGACCAACCATGTTTGGTCGTGACAAAATCGTCGCCCAAACAAGAGATGACGCATGGCTTTGAAACCCAAAATTAGGGTTTTGAGCATCACGAGCGTCTATCTTCTCCGGCATGAATGGAGGGTCCAAGATTAGATTAAGCAGGTCCGGTCATACCAAAGATGACCACCGTGGACCCATCTATTCCTAAACCGATCGGCCAAGGAATATCATGCCCGGATAATCCAAAACGCACGCTCAAACTAGCGTGGTCACACCTCCCAAACCGCAAACTGATCTCGACCACTCAACTTCGCCAGACGATTTGGATGGCTCAGATCACGTTTTCATGGGATATTCAGGTATAGGCGTAAACACCAGCCTACCACCTTCACACCAGGCCAATCGGCCAAGACCGACCAAGATTGGTCGTCTTGGAACGTGCGCCTGAAGAGGGCGTGACGTGCGGCCCTTGCGGCACTAGTTTTTTGTCGCAAATCGATCTCGACCACTCAATTTCACCGGATGAATTGAGTGACCCAGATCATACTTTCATGAGGTAATGGGGTATAGGCGCCTACACCATCATGCCATTTACACGCATGTATGGTCGGTTAGGCCAAAGTTGTATCCCATGCTTGGTTTCGACCAAGCTGAAGAGTGATGCCTGCGCACCTCTTCAAAACCCTAACTTCATCAACGGTCGCAGATGAGTGTCTCAAAGATCATCTCATCCGTCCAACTTCACCAGATTGGTTGTACAGCCCTGGTCAGGAGTTAATTGGTTAGTGAGGTATCATTACCCATCACTTTACCACACCATGATGCAGTACCTGCATAAAATACACACGATACTTCACAAGTATCGACTTCCTGAATAACGCAGTTATTCAATTCAGCATTACATGCTATCTTTCGTGGATCCACGATCCACACATTCCGACATCAATCATGTCACAAACCGGGGGATACATGCGGGGTATTGGTCTGGCGGTTTACATCGTGCAGCGTGCAACGCGCCATCACAAGAACGTGTTAGGAAGTCATGGACGGTTAGAGATGAACATGATAAGTGGGCAAGGCTGGTCGTGTATCACTAACGCACAACTCCACTACTCCATCACTCCACTTCCTCCACTTCCCACGAGAGACGTGAATAAGACTCAATGACTTGTATAAATAGGTTCTCCGCCCTATTTCCAAACAAGAGAGAACAGAGGAAAAATAACAAGAAAACGCCCAGAGCCTGCTTACACCAATCGTAAGCTTGTTCACTTTCCTGTTGCAAGTCATAAGCAAGTCTACACCTTCATAATCTCAACACCTTCTTCGCTTCCCTCCCTAAGATCAACCCCATTTCCTTCACTTTGTGACCGAAACAAGTCTGGAACGGCTATTTCTTGGTTTAGGCCGGACTTGCACAGATTGATCTCTCGAATCTACAAGCACTCACCGCGTAGTGCATTTGTTTAAGGTTTAAATTCATTCCTCGTCCGCACCCCAAATTACCAAATTCTGCAGGAGTAGTTTTCACCCATAAACAATTGGCGACCACAGCGGGAGGTTGATCTCTCGGTTGCACAAAATTGAATTCTCAATTTTTCGGTTTCCATCTCGCAATGTATCCTAAAACCACGGGTGGTTCGAGATATCATGGGAAGTGTAGCTAGAATGTTTGGAGGATGTCTTGGCAAATCAAGCCGGTATCGCTAGAAGACGAGAGCGAGACATTCCGCCTTTTGAATGATATAACAAATTACAATTACAAGAAGGGTCGGCAGGCATCTACTCAAACGGTGCAAGAAATGTTGGATCCTTAGTGGAGTCACACCTTTACCAGTGGAGATGCAGAAAGAGCGCGTAATCACAGGGGACTCAGGAGAGACGAATAATATGGTCCAGCCGACAACGAAGACTCGAGGCAACTCCACAGAGGAAAATACTTATCCGGGGTACCAAAACGTCTACCGGATAAAGAAATGGATCCTGCAGCTTACGGATCCCTGCTGGAAGATTTATATCTCAAGACCCTTGTCGAAGCCCGGAAGACTGTTCAATCCGCATCGACCTTTCAACTAAGTGAAGAAATGCTTGAGGAATGAGAGATCAATCAAGGAACACGTGAGTACAGAGGATGGGAACGTTCAATTCGATCACTCAGCAGTGATATTACAACACCTCCCATCACCAGAGCCAGAGCAGCCGCAAATTCTGACATCTCATCAAGTGTAACACCTCTGGTAGTCACCAGAGCAACAACCTCCACTCCTTCATCAGGACGAGGAGCCGGAGGGACGTGAGGAGGACCATACCCCATTACCATTCCAGACTTGATGGAGAAGCATGAAGTTCTTGTTAAGACTCAAACGGATATGGCCGCAACTCAGAAAGAGGTACTCACTTTTCTTAAGACATTAACTGGTCGATTTCCACAAGAACCGTGATAGCCCCTGGAGCAAAAAGGGAACGCATTCAACGCACCGGAGAAGGTACTTCAGCGGCTCGGACCTCCATGGACTTGATCAAAGAAGCGACATCAGATATGAGCGTTCCTGTCATGGAGACTCCTACACTGGGGACTGATCCTCACAACGATCCTCCTCAAGTCAATAGTTTCACAATGAACCATAGGCCGGTGAATCGGGAAGCGTTTTCTCTAGTGGAAATTTTATGCGAACTTTCACACCTCTCGAAGAATCAGCGCACGGAGACATTTTGCTGCAATCAACTAGAGGAAGTTCACAACCGTGCCCTACATGTCACCGCACACATCAAGGATTCATAGTTCAAGACGGCCCTTATCGACACAAGAGCGTCTTCTCTCAAGACTCGCAGGACATCCAAGGTTCTCCCAGGCAAGGTCGTACGGAAGCCTATCACAATGACGGACTTCGAGGGAAACCAAACCAGCACATACGGGAGAAGCTCCGCCGAAAGAATCAGACACGTTTGTTGCATCCCACTCCCCACGTGGGCGTCAATTCAGGAAGAAGACCGGCTTGCATCATTGAAGGCTAAAACCCACGATGCATCTTTGCTGACGAAGCATTCTTCTCCATCCTGTGAAGCCACGACCCACGTTCACACGAAGAGGGAACGAACTTTTGTGGAGAGTCGTGACCAGAAAGGGAAAACGGTATACCGACACTACCATTATCAATTAGAAGGGGAGACTGTTACCCAGTCTCTCCACCAAATGGAATGCTACAACAACAACAAACCACAAGAACAAGTGCTAGATGCTCCACAACAGCTGCAAGATGGCACCGACTCCACAACTGATGAGATTGAAACCATTGAGGAATCCCCTAGGCCTATCTCCATCAGCTCAACCTTGTGTACAGATAAACGCACGAAGCTCATGGAACTTCTCAAAGAGTACCAGGACATATTCGCTTGGAGATATGAAGAAATGCCGGATTTAGATGAAAATTGGTCACCCATCATCTACATGTCATACCTGGATCCAAGTCGGTTAAACAGTTGTAGTTAGGAAAATGGATAGATCGGGGTCTTGCATAGACTTCAGAGACTTGAACAGTGTGCTGCTCCAAAAAACGATCCTCCTCTACCTAACATCGACATGTTAGTAGATGCAACCAAAGGACACGACATGTTCTCCTCCATGGATGGATGTAGCGGCTACAACCCGGATAAGGATGTACGAGCATGATGCAAGTAAGATAGCTTTTCGAACTCCTCTCGGAAATTTTTATTATACCATACTGCCATTTGGTTTAAAGAATGCCGGTGCAACGTATCAACGCTCTACGACGGCAATCTTTCATTGGAGTCGATACCTCAAGGGAGCAGCCTCAAGAAGATAATGATGTACGCGCGTCATATCGAGCAAGATCCGGGTGAGTCACTCTATCAGACAGTGGTCGAACAAGATCCGGGCGAGTCACTTTATCAGACAGTGGTACATGTCTATCATGCTATGTTGGAGAATCCGCGCTTTTGGTCATCCTCTGGAGCTGTTGAACGCTCATCTACAACAACATATGCCCTGATAGAAAGAACCAGGCCTGCCGGTAATGAAGAGCCTCATAATGTTTGTAGGGGCATATATCTCACCAACATGCGATACAACCTTTAGCCTTCTATAAGCAGTTCCCTGGAGCAGCAAGAGGAAAACCACCGAGATACAACATCCTGCGCGTCCGCTAACTCCAACTCCAGTACCACATGCACGACTCCCACAATGATGAAACAACGTCCAAGATGTTCCATACCTGGCTCGACAACAACCACTACGAACAAACCATGTAAACTACGCTTGGGGACTGAGGCTCAGCATGAAGTTCCTTCACCGTCAGTCAAGGAATTCTTCAACATGAGAGAGATGGTCAGTCAAGAAGCATGGAATTCGCAAGGGTAAATCGAACTGAAGAGGGAAACACTTCAACGCTCCCTCTAGCAGAAGCTGCTTCAATGGTTTATTCAAGAGCCGCCTCAACGCTCTCTTCGAGACCCACGTTCGCTTCAGAATCCTAACACTCTCTCTAGGATCCACCTCAACGTTTGCACCAGAAACCACTTTAACATCCTCTCGAGTCGTTTCAACACTCAAGCTACATCAATAATCTGCGCTCTGGTCAAGTTATCTTTGATGTACTCATTGCTCAACATACGTCTCATCCATCCTTCATGAGGACCCAGCAGAGCATAAAAAACCTTGAAGTGATAGGAGAATGGTTATCTTGTGGAACGGATATTTTTATATAGTTGAAAGGGCGCGGTTAACAACTCATCATCAACGTTCGGCATATCTTTGAAGTTGTCAACACCTCCTGACTTGGCACCAACATTATCCCCAGAAGACATCTCAACAGGAGTTCTTTTCTTCATTCTACAATAAAAGACAGGAGCAGTACTTGTATAAAAACGCGTGAGATGTGTAGTCACACACGACAGAACACACATTCACTTTGGAGTACACAAGGCTGGTATTGGGTCCAAACACCGGTGTTGATCAAGTCTCAAGACCGATATTGATCAAGTCACAGGTATCACTCAAGTTTCAAGTCCGGTGTTGATCGAGTCACAAGTCCGGTATTGCTCAAGCTTCAAGTATGGTATTGATCAAGCCACAAGTCCGGTATTGCTCAAGCTTCAAGTCTGGTATTGATCAAGTCACAAGTCCGGTATTGCTTAAGTTTCAAGACCGGTGTTGGTCAAGGGCACGAGGCTGGTATAAAGGTGACATTCAGTCAGGCATACATGATATGGGACCCACGTTCAATCAAGCATATATGGCGGGACCATATTTATTTGCACAACACGGTTCTCTTATGTCATGGGAATCATGTTCATGAAATTTAAGCCCACGTTCGATCAAACAGGCGCAATAGCCCCACAAACGAAGCAGGCGCAGCAGTCCGTCGATTAGGCACAACCCCACGATCGAGCGAAGCAGGCGCAATAGCCCCTCTACCTAATCAGGCATAACAAGGTCGATCTGGCAAGACCGACATTCAAACGGAGCAAGCACGGAGTGGGCCCTCGACCGGCGAGGACATAGCAAGGTCGGCCAAAACAGCAAGACCGACATCATACTAGGGAATGCTCTCCTAGATGCCTTTTGAACGTGACATACTCCAAGGACAGGATGACCCGTCTCTCCTGGTAACATCTAACTTTGTCTCATAAAGTTTTATCTTTAATCATCACCATCTTATGCCTACCCCACAATAGTGTAACCATTGTGTGCTAGGCGAGGGGACTTAATGTTGATGGTGGGTTTTCATTTGAGTTTAAAATTGTAAAAACCAGGAAAAATTATGCGGCGACATCTTGTAAAAGATAAAGCCATTAATAAGTGTTGGATACTCCTCACTTAATTCACCAAGAATGGAGCATGTGGCAACAATCCCATTCTCGTGAATACATGAAATTCCTCCAGGTTGGAGCATGTGGCAACAATCCCATCCTATGAATTTCTAATCAGCCTTGTATTTCCAGTACTCATTATCAGTGTGGCATGACGACTGAGTGTTACTCTTACAGAGTAACACGAACCTCCAAGCACTATAATGAAACCATGTACGAAATACCCTGATGAGTGCCAAATATTGCATATTTCTACACCTTTTTATTAGCATTTAACTCATCTTTTGTGCTCAGAAATCAGATATTATCCCAGATTCTGTATTTTCTTTGTTTTCAAGAATAAATATTTGTACTAATTAATTTTGTGTTTTTAGGTAATAAATAAAGTTCGAAGAAACTGAGGAGCCAAAAGAGCAAATAATTGGAGACAAGCGTCTATGGAACAGAAAGCCAAAGCCCGCGCGCGCAACAATTGCAACCCAACAAGGAGCAACCCATCTACAAGACATGGGCCCAAGTTATCCAAGACCCGACCCACGACCCGGATCCAAGCCCGTCCTTTCCGAGCCGTTAGATTTGATCTAGTCTTCATCCAACGCTCGCTCCAGCCTTCACATCATTTCTCGCTGCTCCCGCTCAACACCAAAACCGCCTATATCCTGAGCCGTGAGATCTTCCACTATCCCACATTCAACGCTCGCTACAGCCTCCTCATCATCCCCTGCTGTACCCGCTCAACACCGAAGTTCCCTATACCTATACCCCTTCGACCTAACCATTTCTCTTCTTCCATTTCTCTTTCTTCTCCCACGACTTGAATCAGAGAAAACCCATCTCCTCACCCTTCCTTTACCCATACCATGGCAGAGCCACCACATCACCACCATCCCTTTCCCCTGACACCAACACAACCATAGCCACCTTCTCCGCTACCCTAGTTCGACCCATCTCTTTCTCAGCTTCTCCCTTACCCTAGAAGCTAAGTTAAAGATGGTTGGAACTAGGGTTTGTACAACAGCCCATGCATGGAGCTCTGAGACGAATTGACAGAGGAGAGCACGATTCAGATGGTATGGGCGAATGGGTTTGCTTTTAATTTTTGTTTTGAAGAGAATTAGGGTTTGGGTATTTGCTTGTATAAATATGTGGAGATGTGTTTGTTAGAACTCATGCCCTAAGCTAGCCGAGCACCAAATTAGCATAATTTGTATTTTGATTGCTTTAATTATGTTTAAATTTAATTTACCAGGGTGTTGATGAAACCCCTGATTTTCATGACAAGCATATCTACATTAGGTTTTATTCTTGCTGTGTGATATTGTGAAGGATTAGTAGTTAACTAATGAAGCTTATGAGCCTGTGATGAGCTGTACTGTAAGAAGACAGGACAGCTCATACTAGGGGTTAGTTAGCAAAACTAGTTAATAAACATCTAGTTTAGACTTTCATGGGAAAGCTCAAGAATATGGCTTAAGTTAGATTGCCTGCACATGAGATTAGAGGTGGATTCACCACCCTGGTGCTCTCCAACTTGTTATAATCTATTTTGCTGCCTTAGTTTAGAGTCACAATTCAACTCAGTCGCATCGACAACAAACCAAACATTTGTGTTACTTCTTAGAAATCAGTTAGGAAGCCCTAGATCAACATAACACTCCACAAGTCTCTGTGGGATCGACCTGTGCTTGCCCTTGCCTCCAATAGGCCTGTGCACTTGCAGTAGACATAGTCGTAGGCATCTTTCCTAGCCTACCAAGTTTTTGGCGCCGCTGCCGGGGACTTGGCGTGTGCTGTGCTGATCCTTTGCTTGTTTCACTGAATCCCAGTCACCCCTTGTACATATTAGCTTGCTCTCTGTATTTTCGCAATCATTCTTAGAATAACTTAGCTGTAACTTGTTATATTTCTGCATCTGTGCATCTTTATCTTTCTGTTTAGGAGCATCATTATCCTGCATATCTAGCCATCTGGAGTTGTAGCTTAGTTAAGTCTCACCTTTGATTTTCAGTTTCAATACATGATCTGCATTGTAGTATAACTTAATCTGTCATTTGCATCTTTGTTTTTAATCCTTTGTTAGTATGGCTTAGCTGTCTTCTTTTACTTGCATCTTCAGCTGTGCACTTGCACTCACCATCTCACTTCAGCTGAGCTCAAGTCTGCCTGGCTTGAGCTGTCACCACTCAGCTGCAGTGTAACATCCCTGTGATGACCTGTTAAAACCATCATCTATACTAGCTGAAGCTTGTGTAGTGATAAGTGCCGCTTGAATTGCATTCTCTCCTTTATTTTTGTTAAGCCCTGCACCTCTGCCCTGTAAAGTACTTAATGTAATCATCTCATACCCCTAGCTGAATAGTGTGTCAACCCCCCAAGTCCAACTAAGCATCTCATAATTCTCATTTGAGATCACAGGTGCATGCTACAAAAGCCAAAGGAAGGGAAGACAAGGAGCAGAACAACATAGCAATGTGGCTACAACTGCTGCCCTGTCACAGCTATGCTTGAGCTGTGGATTTGAGATACTTGTGGTGCTGCTGAGCCAACCCAAGGAAGACAAGAAAAGAACAGGACTTGAGGTTAGCCTGTGAATGAGCCATAACAAGCATATTGTATTACCCTGTGTTATCTGCTGAACCTTGTATTGCCCTGAGCATCCCCTGCTATTTATAATGTTCATGTGAGTGGCTCCTTGGTAGTTAAATTGTACGCATGTTAGCTGAGTATGCTGTGACTTTGAGCTGAGCTGTATGAGTGTATGCATATCTGTTATCACATCTATGAGCTTTGTATCATCTGTGCATTACTGAGCATCTTTACCTGTGGACCGTTATTTACTGACAAACTCACCACCCTGATTGCATGAACAAGCTACCTTGCATGAATTTGCTGAGCTCTGCCCTGTCCCCTTTGTGCATGCTCTGAACTGAGACCTGCCAGTCTGTGTTGTGCATTGCTATTCTGTGCCTTACCTTACATTGCTCTGTGCTTAGCTCCAGCCCCTGAAGCTGTGAGTTGAGCTTAAACTTAGATAGCCAAGCTCCCTGAAAACCCAAGTAAAGTCAACTGTGATAGTTGATATCAACTAACCTAGTTGACCCTGTCAACCCTGTTGAGCCATCTACCCCCTTGCATGCTCATTCCCCTGCGCAAACTTGTGTGACTACTCATTGTGCAAACCTGCAAACCATTTGGTATTGAGCTAAGCCATCTGCCCTACAAATCATTGAGCATTAACCTCTGAAAAGTGTAACATCAACCAGCCCAGTTGACTTCATCTGCCCTGCAATTTTTGTGTATACATCCCTGAGAACTGGGGTTACTTGATTGTGTTGACACTTTGTAGCATGTTGTAAAGAGCTTAACCTGTTCATCTGTTTCATCAGCATCTTTGCATATGATTAGTGAAGCTTTGAATCGCATGATCACCTGCTGAAGTATTGAGCTCCCCTGTGCTCTGTGCATCACTGCTTGAGTGAAATTTCTTCATCTGTTGTATCTGTTTTTGTGGCACTAGAATGAATGCTAGGTAACCTGACTTTGTGTCAAGAATTAACTTGTTTTTCAAACACATACGCTTTCACTCTCATTGATCACCACAACCTTCACATAATCTCGTTATGTGCACATAACCTGTGCATAAGCTGAGCTGTGCACTATCCAAAGCACACCTGAGTGCTAAGAAATTGTGTGTGATTTTTGTTGAGAATTGTGTCTCACTGGGCTTTGCATAACCATTGAACACACAACCACTGGGTTTTGCATAAACTAGCCTGTGCACCTTTACATAACCTGGGCTTTGCACAACCATTGAAGCCCACATAACTAGGCCGTGCACAAAAACTGAAGCCCACTAAAACCAAAAACTGAAGCCCACTAAAACCAAAACTGAAGCCCACTTAAACCAAAACTGAGCCCACAACAGCTGGGCTTTGCATAACAACTAGGCTGTGCATTTGCATAACTTGGGCTGCACATTTGCAACAACACTAAGCACCCCTGTGGGCTTAGCTTCCCTGTTTTGAGACATCATTGGTTATACATGCTTGATGTGTGCTAAGCTATGCTTCTTTTTGAGTTCAAATTGAGTTGCTAGATCATGTCAGGATTTTGGTCTGCAACTGGGGATGAAAACAAATCCATCAGAGAGCTTGCTTACGGGCACGCTCCACAATATGAATCCCCCACATACCATAGTGATTTTAGGAAGTATTATGCACCTTCTCAGGGTCCTGACCTTGAATATCCATACCCCAATCACTATGAGCACATGTATCATCAGGACCACATGCCTCAGTGTCAGGACCTTGAGTAATATACACGGTCAGGACCACCTTCTCAGGATAACCAACCATCAACACCATGATATGCTAGTCCTGACCTTCTCAGGTGTTGATGATACATGTGCTCACTATGAGCACATGGGTCCACGGTGGTTGCCACATGCCTTGGCCGATCGGGTTTTGGATTATCCTGACCTTAACAAGAATTTTTCGTCCAAATCTAAGTTTCCTGGTGTTGATGGTGGGTTTTCATTTGAGGTTAAAATTGTAAAAACCAGAAAAAATTATGCGCTGACATCTTGTAAAAGATAAAGCCATTAATAAGTGTTGGATACTCCCTCACTTAATTCACCAAGAATGGAGCATGTGGCAACAATACCATTCTGTGAATACATGAAATTCGTCCGAGTTGGAGCATGTGGCAACAATCCCATCCCGTGAATTTCTAATCGCCTTTGTATTTCCGATTACTCATTATCGGTGTGGCATGACGACCGAGTGTTACTATTACGTAGTAACACGAACCTCCAAGCATTATAATGAAACCATGTACGAAATACCCGTACATGCCGACTCTCGGTGTGTTATACTAGCCCGATTGAGCCCTCTCGGTGTGTTATACTAGCCTGATTGAGCATCCTGGGACGACCGTATCGAGTCCGGATATGATCGCATGATCATCCAACTCCATAAGCATGATTGGATGGCCCGGATCAATTCCATCACCCCTGCGGTATGGAATATCCATCGCCGAACCAATGCGGAACCCGCACGGTGCGGCCATTGGCCTAGCTTGCCAAAAAAACGTTCATACCAAGCATTATGGACTTTAAAACCCTAAATTAGGGCTTGCGGCATATTACATGTGTCGCAAAAATGAGTCTCAACCATCCATCTTCGCAGGTATAGATGGAGGGTGTAGATGTAGATTCAAAGGGCCCAGAGCATGTCAACACGATCACCGTGGGCCCGCCTACACACTTGACCAATCGGTCAAGACCAACCATGTTTGGTCGTGACAAAATCGTCGCCCAAACAAGAGATGACGCACGGATTTGAAACCCAAAATTAGGGTTTTGAGCATCACGAGCGTCTATCTTCTCCGGCATGAATGGAGGGTCCAAGATTAGATTAAGCAGGTACGGTCATACCAGCATGACCACCGTGGACCCATCTATTCCCTAAACCGATCGGCCAAGGCATATCATGCCTGGCTAATCCAAAACGCACACTCAAACTAGCGTGGTCACACCTCCCAAACCGCAAACTGATCTCGACCACTCAACTTCGTCGGACGATTTGGATGGCTCAGATCACTTTTTCATGGGATATTCAGGTATAGGCGTAAACACCAGCCTACCACCTTCACACCAGGCCAATCGTCCAAGACCGACCAAGATTGGTCGTCTTGGAAAGTGCGCCTGAAGAGGGCGTGACGTGCGGCCCTTGCGGCACTAGTTTTTTGTCGCAAATCGATCTCGACCACTAGATTTCACCGGATGAATTGAGTGACCCAGATCATACTTTCATGAGGTAATGGGGTATATGCGCCTACACCATCATGCCATTTACACGCATGTATGGTCGGTTAGGCCAAAGTTGTATCCCATGCTTGGTTTCGACCAAGCTGAAGAGTGATGCCTGCGCACCTCTTCAAAACCCTAACTTCATCAACGGTCGCAGATGAGTGTCTCAAAGATCATCTCATCCGTCCAACTTCACTAGCTTGGTTGTACAGCCCTGGTCAGGAGTTAATTGGTTAGTGAGGTATCATTACCCATCACTTTACCACACCATGATGCAGTACCTGCATAAAATACACACGATACTTCACAAGTATCGACTTCCTGAATAACGCAATTATTCAATTCAGCATTACATGTTATCTTTCGTGGATCCACGATCCACACATTCAAGACATCAATCATGTCACAAACTGGGGGGATACATATTGGGTATTGGTCTGGAGGTTTACAGTGTGCAGCGTGCAACGCGCCATCACAAGAACGTGTTAGGAAGTCATGGACGGTTAGAGATGAACAGGAGAAGTGGGCAAGGCTGGTCGTGTATCACCAACGCACAACTCCACTACTCCATCACTCCACTTCCTACAGTTCCCACGAGAGACGTGAATAAGACTCAATGACTTGTATAAATAGGTTCTCCGCCCTATTTCCAAACAAGAGAGAACAGAGGAAAAACAACAAGAAAACACCCAGAGCCTGCTTACACCAATCGTAAGCTTGTTCACTTTCCTGTTGCAAGTCATAAGCAAGTCTACACCTTCACAATCTCAACACCTTCTTCGCTTTCCTCCCTAAGATCAACCCCATTTCCTTCACTTTGTGACCGAAACAAGTCTGGAACGGCCATTTCTTGGTTTAGGCCGGACTTGCACAGATTGATCTCTCGAATCTACAAGCACTCACCGCGCAGTGCATTTGTTTAAGGTTTAAATTCATTCCTCTTCCGCACCCCAAATTACCAAATTCTGCAGGAGTAGTTTTCACCCATAAACACCTGGGAGTATTCCACCAAGACAAATTGCTCAATGCTAATTTTCTATTTTTTCCGATGTCACTCATGGACGAGCTTGTAAACCAATTTATATTTCGATGTCACGATCTATGGTAATTTTCAATTTTTACCGATGTCACTCTTGGACGAGCTTCTAAACCAATTTTTATTTATTTCGATGTCACGATCTTAGCAAGAATTTTTCGTCCAAATCTAAGTTTCCGGGGAGTATTCCACCAAGACAAATTGCTCAATGCTAATTTTCCATTTTTTCCGATGTCACTCATGGACGAGCTTGTAAACCAATTTATATTTCGATGTCACGATCTATGCTAATTTTCCATTTTTACCAATGTCACTCTTGGACGAGCTTGTAAACCAATTTATATTTCTTCCAAGTTAAATTCCTTGATGTTAATTTTCCACCCAATTTTTTTATATTATACTGTATTTATTTATTTTCCAAAGCTATACTTGTTCACTAGCCAAGTTATCATGCTTGTACGTGGCTAAGCTAGAGGTTGAATATTAAGGTGAAAACGTGTGTGAGGGTATAAAACACGAGCAAGGGAGACTAGGAGAGTACTACTCGTCTTTATCTCCGTTAAGTCTCTCTCTAAACTGAACCTAGGGTTTCAGTATCAAAAACTGAAAGTTTTAGTATCAAACCAGACAAAATGACTGCTCTAGTTGTAACCTCCTTCCGTTTTCTTCTTCTTGATGAAGACAATGAGATCGTTGGTTATTTTGGTTATAAGGTTGTTCCTTGTTTAGGAGATGAAGAGGAGGATGATTATGATGTTGTTGACGATGAAGAAGAGGAGGACGATGAAGAGGATGATGAGTATGATTCTGAGGATGATGATGATGATGATGATTTAAATGATCTAGAATAATTCTTTTGGTTTGGGCCAGCGCCTGGGGATGAAGATGAAGACGATGATGTTGATGATGATGATGATGATGATGATTGGCCATACAAAGATGTGGTTACGATTATCGACGGCAGCAGTGAAGAAGAAGAAGGGGATTCTAACTGATCTAGTCCTCTGTTTTCATGGTTCTGCTATGCAAGAATGGTATTCAATCACATCTTGATCCATCATCTTTTGTTTAGTTATATATATATATATATATATATATATATATGTCTTTTTTTTTGTGTGTTATTAGTGTATCTTATGTTTTTTTTTTTTTGGATGTTTAATTAGTCTGTTTGTAAAGCTGCTTGGAAGTATACTTTTTGTGAATTTTTAATATTTACGGATGCAATATTTTGTTTAGATTCCAAGTGCATATGTTGTTTAATTTCTGTCCATTGTTCATCTGTTGGAGTATCAATCTTTTGACAAAACAGAATGAACTAGTAACGTGTTTAAGGGGGCTTGGCTTAGAGATTTGGAACTGAAGAGTTAGGGTTAACCATGATTTTGTTGTGGCTTTGCTGTTAAAGTGATAGGATCATGAATATGATAGGGACTGTATATTGAGTCTTGTATCATAGTTGAAAAATATAGGCAAATTTTTCATAAATTGCAATGCCAAATCTGACAAACTTAACCAAAAAAAAAAATCCAAATTGAGAGCACAATTGAACAGTAGGCCTTTGACTGCCACATAATTTTGCTTACACATTAATAGAATTAGCATACTAAAAATAATGTAAAAAACTTGAATTTAGTCAATGCCGAGTGCTCAACCATAAATTTGCTCGTCTTGGTGGCTTCCCATGTTCTTATTCATTAAAATCATTATCCAAATATTCACCATAGCTTTTCTCAAATGCCTCCCAAGAAGCAAAACCCTTAGGAGGAGGATCATTTTCAACATGGATCATTTTCTTAATATGAACCAATTCCCATTCTTCATCGACAAAATCTTCTAGTATATCACCAATGCTTTCCACAAAGTCATCCCATGAAGCAAAGCCCTTCGGAGGAGGAGGATCATTATTAATAAGACCATTGGCAGGAACAACACATTTCTCATTAGAACTCATCCTCTCAATTCCTTATTTCTTTTACTTATGAAAGAGGTATCTAATTTCTTATTTCTAGGATCCAAATCTAGCTAAATATAGTGTTTTCTTTTTTCTTTTTTCTATACATATCTAGTATGCAAATCTAAATATAGTGGGTGGGTTATGTTTACCATGTATAACAAACGAAAATCAAGGTGATATATGTAAAGTGCGATTTTGCAGATTTTGCGAGACCGAGCAGAAAAATATTGCATTTATTAGGATTGTAGGATTAAACTACTGATTGTCAATTCTAATTAGACGCCTATAATCTTGCCGTAACCGTAAAGATATCTCTAAATATCCTGACACGTTAAGCATGCATGTCAACACTTGTTAAAATTAAAATTTTACCTTCCTTATTTAACAAAATACTCCTTCCTTATTGAATTTCAGACGCTACATTATTACTACAATCATAATTGAATTTTTGCAAAATTATTACGGTGATTATGAAGTATGAACATCTCTATGTTTCAGATTTTAGGTTTATTGTTATGTTGCTGTTTTGCATTTTCTAATGCTGGTGATTGATTTTCAGCCATCTCTTAATCTTCTTCTCTCTGCAAATTTTCTTTATTCTTTTGGTTTGATTTAGAGTAATTGCAAGTATATCAGTTTGTGCGAATTCGTGCACACTCCTTAACGAGTGTATATTTCACATTTTAATCTCCACCCTTGATTTAATTTAGGGAGTTATGTAAAGAGGGTCGTGATTCTAAACATGGAGGGTAATGGGGTCATCCGTTAAATAATTAACCAATCAGAAGAATATGTGAAATATACACTCGTTAGAGGAATGTGAACAGATTTGGACTCCTCATCCTTTTGTAGAGTGGTTAGATTAACCATAAATGTCCATTTATGGCGCATGGTTAAACATCTAGTCCCTTGGCAGACCACGCGTCTTTAGTCTCAAGACGTAATTTTTCAAAATAGGCCGAGTACATCATTATTATCCTCTCCAGACTTGTCTCATCTCTTAATTGCACACGGTGGTTACCTAATTTGAAGGCCATAACTGTAACATTATGGTTCACCAGGGTTCACAAGTTTAGCTCATGTATCATGCCATGTCTCAAGTACCTGACCAAGTGACCAACAATTAAAATCAAAAAATGGTCAAACATAAGAGGTCGTGTATATTCATTTAATTTTAATTAGTAAACAGATGGGCCATATCTTGTACTGCAGCATGGCTTGGCTCAGGCATCATGCCATATCTCAATACCCTGGTCCCTGACCAACGACTCAAATGAGCCACAAAAATCTACCAACACTATTTCAACAGCGCCTGAGACATAACTCATTATCATTTTATCTAATTACATTCATTTGAGCCGCACAACACTTCATCTGCAGAAAACTTCATCAACAACAATGAATCAATTGATTCTTCTGTGAAAGATCGATTCAGGCCTAGATTTAAGTTTAATCGATCTCTCATAGAAGTATTGATAGTGATTCATAATTTTGGAAATGCAAATCTTGGTCATCTTCATCTAAGGTATTTCTCATTCATTCATTTGGGGGTTTAATGATTTTACAAATTGGAGGTTACATACTACTGATTTTGAATGGTACAATTTCTGATGGTGATTATGAACATCTCTATCTTTCAGATTTTAGGTTTATTATGTTGCTGTGAATTGTATCCTGTTTTTAGAATGTTTTGGTGATTATGAACATCTCTATCTTTCAGCTTTTAGGTTTATTATGTTGCTGTGAATTGTATCATGTTTTTAGAATGTTTTGGTGATTATGAACATCTCAATTGCATGATTTATGCCTCCACCAAGTAGTTTTATATGTCAGTTGACAGATGATCTTAAACTCAGACATAGTATTTGGTTGTAGGATGTCAGCATTGGTGAATAAAGCTTGTATTCTGTTTTGAGAAGCAGCATCTCAGGAGTCTTTGTGATTTGTATTTACTGTCAGATTGTAGAATCAAATTAGGTGTGCATAAGGCTCCACCAAGTAGTGTTCATGTCAGTTATGTGCAAGTCAAATACACGCAACCAACGCAAGCCAATTTTTGTTAGTCATGTATTTGACAGAAGACTAGGTGTGAGTTTACTTGATATGCTTGACTTATTTAGTGATTGTAGATTAAGACTAGGTGTGTATATGCCTCTCCACCAAGTGAATTAGACTGCATAGAGAAACACTAAAGTGACTTGTTTTTCAGTATGCATTTGTTTTCTATACATTTTAGTCTTGTACATGTTCCAGTTCTTTGATTGTAGTTTTAGTTTCGGAATACATCCCTGCATCTCCAACATTATCGACACACAATCGTTGGACAATATAAATAAGTGACTTCATCATATTGCATTTAAAAAAGTTACAACTGTTCTGTTCATTCATCTTGAGCAATATTTAGCAAAGAACACTATCATTTCATATCCACTTACATGTTCATAAACTAAAACATACCCATTTACAAGTATTTCACCATCTTACCCATAAAAAGTCCAAATACCAAAAAGAAAATGAAAAAAGCAAAATAAACATAACATTACCCTGCATTTTCAGTTTCCATTGCCAGAACCAAAAAAGAAACACATGATTCAGTGACTTACCATTTGCATTAGACCATTTGAATTCTTCTCTGTACTTTGATGATAATATCTATCTCTTAACCATTTTTTAACATTATGTCATCATTTCCATTCGAGCACTTACCCAAAAATCCACCATCTCTCTACAGAAGAATTCAAATGTCGATAAGGCTTACTCATTGTCATACCCATCACTCGGAATTAGAATCATCAGATTCATCTTCCTCCTCAACAGACACCTCTTCCTCCTCATCAGACCCCTCTTCCTCATCAAACCCCTCTTCCTCCTCGTCTTCATCTGCATTGTCCGCTTCGGAATCTGTCTTTTGGTCCAACAATGAATCATTAATCCCAAATCTCTCATCTTGGCGAAATTCCTTAATTATCTCTTGTAGGACAGAAACAGTATGTGTATCACTTCGATGATCAACAAAAATAGCAGGCTCTTCATCCTCGGAAGCATCACTGCCAGGAGGCCCAGATTCTTTCTTCATTACTGCCATTTCAGCCAACCTCATATTTTTACCCTGCACTTCCCAGAATTTATCCTCCTCTTCTTCATCTATGAAAAAATCATGATGACGCTTCTTTGGCAAAATCTGTACCGGTTTTTCAACTGGTTTCTCTTCTGCTTTGTTTTCATCCATTAAGGCATGCATATCTTCCCAGAGAGGTTGGAGTTCAATATCATATAACAAGTCACTTACTCTCTTTTGTACCTTCTCCAGATCATCCTTGGTCATCCGCCCAATTATCCGCATAGTGGTGATAACCTTTCTCGTTTTCTTTCTCTTCCAACTCTTTCAATAGTTGCTCTTCGATCATGGGGGCTTTACCCTTTCGTTTGTGTTGATCATCATCACCAGCCATTTTGATTGATTTAATTTAGAAAAACTCAGTAAACAGGAGTCTCCCTCTACAAATTTCACTCCGAAATTTTTTGCTCTCTCTCTCTAACTCTTTGGTTTCCCTGTTAATACTCTATCTACTCTATCATGAACTATAAATTCTTGGAGGGTCACGTCTGTTCCCAAGATAAAGGCTTAATCAAACACGTTCCCTAGTCTAGCCCACTATGTCATAATGACGTGATAAACCTAGGTAAAATGGCATTTTGGTTAATTAAAGTAGCTTTAATTTAATTAGGGGTGGGACTTGGGTTGGGTTGACCCGCCCAACCCGTGCCCAACCCGAACGTTGGGCGGACATGAGCAACGTATTTCAGAACTTTGGGCAAGTTTGGGCATAAATTTTATAAACCCGAGCTAAATTTGGGCAAGCATGGACACAAATATTTCTAACCCAAATAACCCGCCCAACCCGAAGAACTATGACATAGTCATATAAAACTATTTTTTATAATTGGTATTATTATTTATTTAGAGTAATTTTAGTATTTATCTTCAAATATAACAATGAAAATATATACTATATTATATCTAGAGAAATTTATTCTTATGACCCTGGAAATTTTGGGTCTTACACTTTTGTCCCCTGGGTTATTTAATAAATTTGCTAATTATTCTAGTGGCCCTGGAATATTATAGGAAGCAGGATTAACAAAAAGCTTTCCAAATATATAAAATTTGTCGAATTCTTACGTATGATTTGTGAGACATGTTATGTTTAAGTTGGCATGACGATTATACCCTAAAGGATATAGTTTATCATTTGATAACATCATGAAACATCTTTATCCAAATGGCCCTCCTCCTTTTTTAAGGGTTATTTCAATAAAATGAGTTAATTCTTTTAAAATTGAGTTTTAATCCAAAGGCCATTTGAGTAAGAGAGAGTGAGGGGAGGGCCAAACACTTAATTCCCACTTATATCTATCTCATTAATTTTATTGGATAAAGAGTATTACATTAACTAGTTGGAAGCCTAACAAGCTAAGCTCCAACAACATACTACTACATTAATTGAATAGGTTGTTGTGCTAACCTACCAGCGAGCCTCATGGGTAACCTAGCCAAGGGAGCCGAAGCGGATGGGGGGCTGAGATTGTGTCACAAGGGGGCAAACTAACACTACCTTCCATGTTAATTCCTGCAATATTACGCCATTGGGGGCTTGAACCAGGTGATAGAATGTAGTTGTTTGGATTTTTCTATTAACTAGAGAATGAATGTATGGATTGTTGAAAAAAAATTGATTCTTAAATCATGGTGGGGTTTTGTATGCAGATGGGTTTTAGCAATGTTGGATGAGTTTGGATTTGGCTATACTGATTGTTGAATTAATATTCTGTCATGCTAGGATTAGTAGTAATAGTACTAGGCTTGCACATAATTTTTTTTTTGGAATTGGGCCTAAAATAGTCTTTGAATTAATCTTACTCCAACAACATTTTATAAACTGGAGTAATACCCACCATCTTAAACAACATTTTATATACCCTATTGATTCATTAATTCAGTCATTCCTACCCATCTCTACTTAACAATCATTGGAAATTTAGAATCATTCACCAAGAACATTGCTTGTTTGTACATTTATTGTATTCAATCCATTATTTATTGAAATCAAAAGAGCAAGAAAATCGACACTTTATGTTCAAACCCTTCAAACATACATCCATCACAAGTCTAATACTGCTGAAAATTCAAACAACTGGAAGAACACAACTAGTTTAATTACATCTAAAGAAGGACAAAGCAAACAGAATACGACTTCTAAACACCGGACAGGCTACCAGTGCCATTACAACTTTCTTTTTACAATCAAAATTCAAAGATGCGCAAGACTAATCTACCTGACATAAAAAGTTTACTGTATTCAATCCATTACTACTGAAATCAAAAGAGCAAGAAAAACTGACAAATTGCTTCAATCCCTTCAGACCTACATATCACAAGTTTAATACTACTGAAAATTCAAACAACTAGAAGAACACAACTAGTTTAATTACATCTAAAGAAGGACAAAGCAAACAGAATACCACTTCTAAACACCCGAAAGGATACCAGTGCCATTACAACTTTCTTTTTACAACCAAAATTCAAAGCTGCAACATTACTAATCTACCTGACATAAAAAAGGTTAATCCTAACCACTGCAACTCTCCCGGCTGCTATATTTACAATGCACCTGCTGCAAACTGAACCCCAAAAACACCTTATATTATAAGATCTTCATCAACACCATCTATCAAACAAAAAACAAAAAAAGAAACCCCATTCTCCATACACTTCTTCAGCAACATAAAGTACCATCAATATCCCCACAAGTTTTCACGAAGATGCACAAAAGAAATAGTAATCAAAATCACATTACTCTAGTTCTAAGGTATTTGACAGTACCTATAAGGCAATCACCAAGATTCGCCGTCACTGTTGTTGTTGTAGTTTAACTCATCCTCTTCATAGTAGGCAACAGTACCATCATCATCGTCTGAAGATGTGTAGGTACCCTGGAGATCATCATCATCTGTTTCTTCTTCCTCATCTTCTTCTTCACTGCAAACCACCATCTCACCGTAAAAACACAGCTCTCCATTGAGGTCTAACCCAGAATCTCCTCTCCATCGAATCCACGTTCGGGGTTCTAACATGGTTCGAGCAAACTTACGAGGTTTTTCTTCTTTTCAAGCGAGATAGATCTTGTACATCACATCTTCAAACTCTTTCCTCTTACTCTTCTTGCTCTTCGCTTTCTTTTGCTCTCTCATCTCTCTTCATCGAATCATCACTTGCTCTCCTCATCTTCTACTCCTTCATAGTTCTTTTATTCATCTTCACTATCACTTTCGGTCGCACTACGAGTTTTCCCCATGAACACTTCCACTCTCCTCGTCGTTGAAGCTTCTCCTGCGTCGGCGTGCATCTATGGCATCTAACTTTCTCATCCACAACCGAAATTCCTCATCATTTTCAACCCTTAATCTTTGAAATTCTTCTCTCTCTTCTTGTTCGTGATCTCCAGATTCATAAAAGCGATCAAACTTTCCATCTCTAAGCTTTTTAAAGCCTCAATCGCACTCTTTACATGTCGTATGGCAGGGGAATCGGCCATTTCACTATTCCTTAACCGCCTCTCTTTCTCTTTCTCCGATTTCTATTTTTGGTTTAATAATCTGTTTATCTCTCTATTATCTTTATAATGATGGTGGTAGTTTAGCCATAAATGATCGTTTATGGCATTTGGTTAAAAGTCTTGTCGCTTGGCTATTCACGCCACTTCAATGCCATGCGCAATACCATCATTTATCTACTAAACCCTATTTTCAAAGTCTAATGTCAGACTATCAAAGAGTATCTTCAACCCTTTAGATACATACCATCATTACTCTACTAAACCCTATTTTTAGCCATTGTTGGTAAACATAATGATGGTGTTAGGTAGTTTTCTGGTCTTTAATATGGAAATTTTGCGTATGCTAACATTATTAGAGTTTAAGCATTTAAAGCACTAAAATGTGGAGTCGTTGAACCAGTTTAGTTCTTTCAGAACACTAATTTTTAACATCTAAAGATTGGCAGCTTGGTGGATTGATTCGTTACCTAACTCCTTGCGTTCGAATATGGGCAATATCTTTTTATTAATTTTTTCAAAACGAATTTTTTAACCACGTTATAAAAACGGCGTGTCTATAGAACGCACACTATGGACACACATATACTAGCGTGTCCAAAAAAGAACTTTTTGGCCACACTTTGAATTAGGCGTGGATTACCAAAGTTATTTATAGCATTCCAATGCAACGGATTACCAAAGAAATTTTGATTATAGGTGTTTAGAAGATTTGCAGAAATAGTTTTGGAGAACCCAATAACTTGCAGAACATGCAAGTCAGAATCTATTCCAGAGAAAGCTAGGGAATTAGTCTTGAGGGTTTTGGGTGTACTTTTTGGCCACACTTTCAACTTGGCGTGTTTATTTAAATGTTGAGTAGTTCAACCAGTCTAGTATTTTCAAAACACTAATCATAAACATCTAAAGATGGGCAGCTTGGTGGATTGGTACGTTATCTAAATCCTTCGAGGTCATGCGTTCGAATATGGGCGAAAGATTTTTATTAATTTTTTAAGAACGAACTTTTTAGCCACGTATAAAACCGGCGTGTCTATAGAACGCACACTATGGACACACATATACTAGCATGTCCAAAGAAGAAATTTTTGGCCACACTTTCAATGTGGCGTGTCTATATGTCCTACACTATGGACACGCATATACTGGCGTGTCTATAAATCGTACACTATGGACACGCTGGTATAGGTGTGTCCAAAGAAGAACTTTTTGGCCACACTTTGAATTTGGTGTGTCAATCAATCGTACACTAGGGAAACGCACTTTAAATAGCGTGACTAACCTTTTGGACACGCCACAACTACCTAATGTGGTCATAGACTGGTCTATAAACACGCCCAATACCTAATGAGGCCATAGACTGGTCTATAAACACGCACAATACCTAATGTGGCCATAGACTGGTCTATAAACACGCCCAATCAAAAATTTGAAGTTGACGTGACTATACGGTTGAAAATTTGACACGCTAGTAGCCCTGGCGTGGCTGAAAGCACTTATATGAACACGCCTATTGAACATGGCGTGTCTATAGGGTAGAAGTATACCCTATAGACACGCCAAAACCAAAAAGGCGTGACAGGGAAATTTATATCTGGCGTGGCTAAAGTTCATTTATGTACTAGTGTAAGTATTGTAAACGTTGTCATACAGCTTATTGTCCAGGACAGTACCTATCGTAAACATTTTCATACAACGTATTATCCCGTTGTCCATCAAAATTCGGACCAATGAGTCCAACGACGAAAAGCAATGGAAATTTAGGACACGCGTGGTATTTACGAATTTGTCCGGGAGCGTAATGACCGAAGTCCCTTAGTTCGGAATTTTAATATTTCCGTCCCTTATTTTGTCAATCGCAATATAAGTGTCCCCCAATACGGTATTGCCCCTATAAACAATATAATACGGAAAAACCCCAGAAATTTTGTTAACTAGAAAACCGCAATTGCTGAAAAACCCCGTGACCTTGTCCAGATTTGAACACTAAATTGTATTAAGCCGCTACATACTCTAGCCTACTATCAAAACTTCAAACTGGAATGTAGTTGAGACGAATCTACCATTACAGTAATTCAATTACAGTCGCGCTCCTTATGCCTCTTAAATCTCGCAAGACTCCGTGCAATTGATTCCCATAACTGACGTCTTTTACAGCCTAAGAGTTGTTTCAACTCAATTGAAGACTTTAAACTAATCCGCCTCCCACAAATAAGCTTATATCTGATTTACGATTTGATCAAAAGATCAAGGTGAGATAGAAAATTGTTTGCAATAGACAAAGTCTAGCAAACCTCAAATCCAGTACTTACGACTCCCGAAGAGCAGCCTAGATTATTATTCACCTCACAAGTAAAACCTACTCCAATTTCAACAAAGAATCGTTATAGAAGAATATACTTGTGGAATCACAAATTCTGAGACGAAAAAACTTTGTGATTTCTATTTATCTTTCCCGATCGGGGTGAGACTAAACAATCAGTACCAAGATTAGGATACACGAACTATCAAAATAAAGATAGTCGGACCTGGCTTCACGAAACCCTAAGCGAAGTCTTTTTAGTCGCTAAACCTAAGAAGGTTTAAAGGAGATGACGACTCTAGTATACAACTAGGACACACAAGAAAAGTGTCGGGGATTCAAAGATCCCAGTTGCTTGATATTCTCCTTAAATAAACTTTCAAAATCCTTTAGATTTAAGCTAAGACAACTTTGGAATCAAGCAATCAATATCCACCGTCAGATGACTCTTTGATTTGAGATTAACACAACAAAATATACACTCTGGTTAGGATGAACCATAACCGAACCGTGTACAATGACTTGTTCATGAAGGTTAGCCGAAACTAGCCAGACAAATATAAACTTAACCATTTTCATATAACACTTTAAAACTTTTATCTTGAGTCACAACCATAGATTATAATGTGATCAAATATGTCTAGATGTGTTTTTTAGAGAGTTGTTCAAATGTCGATTATCTCATAGAAATAATTCTGATGCATCTGAAAATATTCAACATGCTAATTACGTGTACTCACATCCAGTTCGTGAATTATTTGTCATGGTGCGTGTACCGGGTTTGTATACCCTTAAGAGAAAACGGATTCAAGAGTTAACATAACTTTTTTGGTATGCATACTAGGTATGTGTACCAACCTGAGTTCACGAGTCATAGAACTTTTTGGGTTTGCATACTTGGTATGTGTACAAAAAGTCGTTGCCGAACTATAGATACGCCGATACGTGTGCGGTGTTGATGGTGGATTTTCGTTTAAGGTTAAATTTGTAAGTAACTGTAAAATCATGCGCCGACATCTTGCAAAAGATAAAGCCGTTTATAAGTGACGGATACTCCTCACTTAATTCACCAAGAATGGAGCATGAAGCAACAATCCCATTCTCGTGAATACATGAAATTCCTCCAGTTGGAGCATGCAGCAACAATCCCTTCCTCGTGAATTTCATATCAGCCTTGTATTTCCCGTACCCATTATCGGTGTGGCATGACGACCGAGTGTTACCCTTCTGCAGTAACACGAACCTCCAAGCACTATAATGAATCCATGTACGAAATACCCGTACAGTTTGATTCTCGGTGTGTTATACTAGCCCGAGCCCTCTCGGTGTGTTATACTAGCTCCGATTGAGCCCCTCTCGGTGTGTTATACTAGCGATTGAGCATCCGGACTTGAACGTATCACTCGGGATATGATCTAATCGCAGCTCATCCAACTCCGCAAGCATGATTGGATGACCCACGATCAATTCCATCACCCCTGCATGATTGTATGGAATACACGGCCTGGAGCACAAAATATGATTCGATCGCGGTCATCCAACTCCGCAAGCATGATTGGATGACCACGGATCAATTCCATCACCCCTGCTGGGTATGGAATACACACGGCCTTAGCTTGCCAAATATGATTCGATCGCAGTCATCCAACTCACGCAAGCATGATTGGATGACCACGATCAATTCCATCACCCCCCAGCGGTATGGAATACACACGGCCGACCCCGCATGGTCGACCATTGGCCTTTGCTTGCCAAGAAACCGTCCATACCAAGCATTATGGGCTGGAAAACCTAAATTAGGGTTTGCGGCATATTACATATGTCGCAAAACGGTCTCAACCGTCCGTCTTTCGCAGGCATAGATGGAGGTGTAGATGTAGACTCAAAAGGCCCGAGCATGTCGACAATCACCATGTGACCGCCACACGCTTGACCAATCGGTCAAAGCCAACCGTGGTTGGTTACAACAAAACCGTCCGCCCAAAGAGCATGGTCGCGCGGCTTTGAAAGCCAAAATTAGGGTTTCAAGTCATCACGCGCGTCCATCTTCTCCTCCGGTGCGAATGGAGGGTCCGCGATTGGATTAACTAAGGCCGGTCATACCAGCACGACCACCGTGGGCCCATCTACCTCCTCTTGCGGTCGGCCAAGGCACATCATTCCTATTGAACCCAAAACGCACGCCCAAACTCGTGCGGTTACACTCCCAAATCCTAAACCGATCTCGACCGCTCAACTTCACTCGGATGATTTGAATGGCTTAGATCACGTTTTCATGGGACAATCAAGTATAGGTGTGAACACCAACCTACCACCTACACGGTAGTGTGATCGACCAAAACCAACCAATGTTGGTCGCTTCAAACGCGTGCCCAAACTAGGGAAATCACGCTTGGTTTCCAACTCCTTTGCGGCAAGGGATTTCGCGCAAACCGATCTCGACCGCTCCTCTTTACCGGTCAAATTGAGTGGCCGGATCGCGCTTTCATGAGGGAACGGAATACGGCGCCTACACCATCATGCCACAACACGCATGTATGGTCGGTCTTCTCAAAAATCCTTCCCATGCTTGGTTTCGACCAAGCCAAGAGTGATGCTTGCGCACCTCTTTAAAAACCCTAATTTCATCGACTTGGGCCGGATGAGTGTCTCAAACATCATCTCATCCGTCCGACCTCACCAAATTGGTTATACAACCTCGGTCGGGGTTATTTGGTTAGTGAGCAAACATTACACATCACTTTACCACACCGTAATGCAAATACTGCATAAAATACACACGATACTTCACAAGTATCGACTTTCCGAATAACACGGGTTATTCAATTCAGCATTACATGCTATCTTTCGTGGACCCACGATCCACATTCCGACATCAATCATGTCACAAACCGGGGATACTTATGGGGGTATTGGTCCAGCGGTTTACGGCGTGCGGCGTGCAACGCGCCATCACAAGAACGTGTTAGGGAGTCATGGACGGTTCTGAGATGAACTGAGAAGTGGGCAAGACCGGTCGTATGCTACCGACACACAACTCCACCACTCCATCATTCCACTACCTCCACTTCCCACGAGAAACGTGAATGAGGCTCAATGACTTGTATAAATAGGTTCTCCGCCCTATTTCAAAAACAAGACAAGACAAGACAACAAACAACACAAGTTCAAGTCAACAAACCAAGTGTTAATACAACATCGTATTCAAACACCCGTAGCTTGCTTGCATCAACCGTAAGCTTGCTCATATTTCTGTTACAAGTCATAAGCGAGCCAACATCTTCACAATCTCAACACCTTCTTCGCTTCCCTCCCTAAGATCAACCCCATCTCCTTCACTTTGTGACCGAAACAAGTCCGAACGGCCATTTCTTGGTTTAGGCCGGACTTGCCAGATTGATCTCTCGAATCTACAAGCACTCACCGCGCAGGTGCATTTGTTGTAGGTTTAAATTCATTCCTCATCACACCCCAAATTACCAAATTCAAACAGGAGTAATTTTCACCCATCAACAATTGGCGACCACAAAAGGGAGATTAATCTCTCGGTTGTAAAGTCAATTTCTTCGAAATTCAATTCAATCTCATCAATCTCAAAAGGGTAGATCTTAGAATCGATTCAATCAAAAAATCACTATGGTGGAATTAAGGTGCTGGGTCGAATCAATTCTGATGGAGCCGTTGTGGATAACAATCCACGGTGTTGAAGTACTGTCGGTGGAGCTACTGTGGTCAACACATCTCGTGGAGCCGTCACTTCTACCACCAACACCAGGTGTAGCGGCGGATATCCCAGTGGGAATAACTCCTCCCATCACTGCCAGCCGGAGGCAAATGCGAATCCTGCATCTCTTCGAGCGTAACGCCTCCAAAGGTTACCGTAGCAACAACTTTCACTCCTCCGTCGGGACGAGGAGCCGGAGACACAAGAGGAAGACCACCGTCTAGTACCATTGCGGACTTGATGGAGAAACAGGAAATTCTTGCTAAAACTCAAACAGAGATGGCCGCAACTCGAAAGAGGTACTCACTTTCCTTAAAACTTTGATCGAACGATTGCCGCAAGATTCACGGCAACCCTCGGAGTCGGCAAGAGATGCATTCAATACACACCGGAGCGGTGTTTCCACTCGGACTCACATGAATGAAGAAACTCGTGTTGCTCCCGAGCGCCAAGGGGAGAGAGGCCGCCTTTCCAACTTCATCACGCGTGAAGATCTAGAGCGACTTCTCCAAAATCGAGGAAAAGGGGACCGAACGGACGTACACCAACATCACCCGCCGTACCCTCGGGATGTGCAACGGATTCCTCTACCAAGAGGTTACACCTCTCCCGGGCCCTCTACGACGGCAGTGCGGTAATGCTCGTGAACACATTTCTCGATTCTTGAAGCCTTGGGAGAACATGAATACAATCATGTTTTACGCCTAAAAGAATTCTCAAAATCACTCACTGGGAGGGCATACACCTGGTATAACAACATTGCGCCCAGCAGCATATCCAATTGGAGCGAGATGGTCAGTGCTTTCTGCTGAAAGTATTTCTTCGTGTCTGAACAAATCACATTTTCGGACACAGGAAGAATTCTCCAAATGAACAATGAACATCCCAACGACTTCGTTAAAAGATTCAACCCAAGCACCTGGATTGTCACGACCCGAATGTCACCGAACGGCAATTGGTGGAATCATGCATCAATGGGATGATACCCATATACCGCGCTCTGTTAGAGAATCCGGGATTTCAAACATTCTCTCGAGCTCCACGGCCGCAAAAACGTTCAAAGAACAACTGCACCCAAAGACTACTAGAAAGAACCGAGTTGTTCGAAGTGAAGATTTGCGTGAAAGTCGAGGAAGCGAAAAGGCGTCTCACAAACAAACAATACAACACCGGCCCTTCACGTGAGTGTGGTAAGCGGAGGAGAAAAGAGGAAAGCTTCGATGACGGAACAACAAACCAAGCGAACACCCTCGGACACAAGACTTCGTCTCGAAAAGGAACACAAAGCTCCCCCGCACAAAACGCCAAAGACACGGTTTTCCTTTTCCCATGAATGAAGTGATAGAGCTCTTGGAGCGTGGATCCAAGATGATGCCGTAAAACTACCCCCTATCAGGCGTCCTCCGACCGAGGAAGAAATAGCAGATCCCGGATACGTTGCTACCACCGAGGTTCGTCCATCATCCAACCAAAGATTGCAACAGTTGAAACAAATATTCGGGAAAAGGTAGAGACCGGGAACTCCACTTGGAAACGAAGGTGTTCATAGAGATCCTCTACCTATCGGGGAACCGCATGATTTCGGGGACTCAGTCCGCAAGACCGTGCAATCTATGATGGAGCACATGTGTGAAATCTTATATTTCTCCAAGGGCAGCGTCAAGACATATTTACTTACCCTCAACCACGTTGTGTCGAGGCGTCAGCATCCCGAAAATCCTGGTCCAAGAACCCGAGTCTTTCCCCGAAAGATGCGAGCAAAGGGAACCTGGGGACTCCTAACCGTCACTCGTTTGAGAGGCGTTGAGTTTGATAACGCGTTGATCGATACGGCTTCCGAATTTAACATCATTATTGTCAAGACCTTGAGAGCGGCAAAGATTTGAAGCGGGAGGCTACTCGTCACCCAACCTGTGGTCAAAGATTCGGCGGAGAGCTTAGAGATACATATGGATACATTGATCTTGAAGTCAAATTGGGTGATGCCTCGACGCAAGCAAAGTTCTACATAGTCAAAGACCATCCCAATTACGACATGATCCTAGGAAGCTCTTGGATGCAGGACAACAAAGCCATCTGGAAGTCTGTCCTCTACCTAAATGTCCGCACTGAGAGAATCTCCAACATGCCTTGGGACTTCGATGACCGTTTGCTGCCGCATCGACAACTTTCCGACGGACACAACTTCCGGAGAGAGCTTCAGCAAGATACACTGAAAGGTTCCTGTCTCAAGTAAGTCTCGTCACACAACCCTCCTTGCAAACTACCGCCTCTCATTCCGATAAGTCCCTGGGACCGGCTTCAACCGACAAACCAACCCCGGCTAGGAGATGTGAATGGGAAGCCGCCCTTTCAAACGTTTTATCCCGGGAGCATAGAAGCCGTCTTGGTCAAAGACAACAAAGCCAAGGTCCAAGTGTCCGCACGCTCAAACCCATTCGGAATTGGAGACTGGTGACGAAGGCGGCCACATTCAATGTTGGAAACATGACGGAAGATGACCACTCCACCGACTCACCCGCCAAAAGAGAAGATGAACCGTACCTGGCAGCAGATGTTATCCTAGGTGGTTACTGCAAGCTCATCAACGCTGATAACCTGGAGGGCATAACAATTCACTCACGATGGCTCAAACCTTACCGAACCTAAGATACTGTGCTACCGCTTTTCCAACATCCTCCACACTTTAAAACGTCTGTGCTATTTTTTCCAGCGTGTTTCCTTTTACAGATTTCATGTCATGCTTGTAATTCCTCCAAAAATGATTGCAATACTTGCATTCATAGTTAGGGTTCCAATTTTCAATCCTCAATTTAATTGAAGTGCTATTTCCATCTGAGAACCTCTCTGCCTCTAAAAACACAAAGCTCTCGGTCGGCCTAAATCAACACAATAGAGCTGAGCAGGAAGGGAAACCCTAAGCAAGTATCTCACGGGATGAAGGAAATAGAACGTGTGCGGAAAATGATTTGAGCCATCTGCCCAGCAAAGCCAGGAAGATATTGCATCACGGGTCCATGGATATTCCATTACGGTATAACTTCTTTTATCACTAAGAATTATGTATGAAGGCGCACCCTTGCGCTGAGAAGGTTCGATTCTGATCTTGGCAAAGGATTGTAAAGGAAAGCTTTATTCAAATAATCAAAAGAAAAAACCTTGAACTCAGCCGCCACTGAATACAAGGAAGATGTTCGAGCATGCAGAATATACTTGGAAAGAAAAACAAAACAAAAGAAATTTCAATCATCAAGAGGGTCGGTCTCGCCCACATCACCGTCAGCTCCGTCACCCGTCGAGCGCATCTCCCTCCGGATCCTCCTCAACTTCTCACGCCGGGCATCCTCACGCCGGCAGCAGCGCACTCCATCCCAACATCTTCAGCAGGAGCATCAAAGGGCATAGCAACATCAGGAGCCGCGCAGGTTGCTTCCAAACGTTCAGGCTCGTCTGTGTCGGAATCAAGGATTATCACGCCGTCCTGAACCGGGTAATCACACTTGCCTTCATTCAAGGTCGTTCATGCTCAACCTCCGCCTTCAACCGCGCCGCAAATCTCTCCGCCTTGCGCTTTTAGTGTCTGCGCAGCGTTTCCTCGCGCCTCCGCCGCTCCTCCATGTCAATTGCAGCTGAAAGTACACATATACGTCCTCGACAATACGAAGGTGGGAGATAGACATCCCCCGTATAGCACGGCCGACTTCACGAAGAGGAAGATCGATCTTAGCCATCACTTCTCCATGCGCATGGTTTCAGGGCTCGTCAACTTCAAAACTTCTTTCTGGGGAAGCAACAGAATGAGCGTCTACCGCTTCCATGATAATCTGCAGAGAAGGAGAGGTTATGAGCACACAAAAAAAAAAAAAAAAGAGAGAATCATCAAATCCATTGATCAGTTAATCGAAAAATCGGAGTGCACGAGATACCTCGGGATAAAGAATAAACGACCACGTTGAGATGATTCTTTATAATCTCACAAGTCGACGTAATCCCGAAAGGAAGAGAAGTCTCTACTTACCACCTGGTGAAGGCTACTAATTCGGGATAACAATCAACAAGGCTTATCAAATTTACCCGAGGAAGGCCGTGTATAACTAAGGAAGTACACCAAGGAGCGAGTAAGCTCATACATGTACAAGAGGAACCAAAGCGACTCACCTGAGGATCAAGTCCTCGCTTCCTTCGCATCCTTAATCAAGACCGACCTGTTCCCGGAAAACGCCTGACAGCAGTGTGAAACTATCCCAGAAATATGTATTCACTCTAGCTTGGTCATTTCGTATGTCACCATCTCATGCCTACCACACAATAGTGTAACCATTATGTGCTGTGGCGAGGGACTTAATGTTGATGGTGGATTTTCGTTTAAGGTTAAATTTGTAAGTAACTTGAAAATCATGCGGCGACATCTTGCAAAAGATAAAGCCGTTTATAAGTGACGGATACTCCTCACTTAATTCACCAAGAATGGAGCATGAAGCAACAATCCCATTCTCGTGAATACATGAAATTCCTCCAAAGTTGGAGCATGCAAGAACAATCCCTTCTCGTGAATTTCATATCGCCCTTGTATTTCCCGTACCCATTATCGATGTGGCATGACGACGAGTGTTACCCTTCAGAGTAACACGAACCTCCAAGCACTATAATGAATCCATGTACGAAATACCCGTACAGTCGATTCTCGGTGTGTTATACTAGCCCGAGCCCTCTCGGTGTGTTATACTAGCCCGATTGAGCCCCTCTCGGTGTGTTATACTAGCCCGATTGAGCATCCCAGGACTTGACCGTATCGGTCTCGGATATGATCTAATCGCATCATCCAACTCCGCAAGCATGATTGGATGACCCGCATCAATTCCATCACCCCCAGCGGTATGGAATACACACGGCCTTAGCACATGAAATATGATCACGATCGCAGTCATCCAACTCCGCAAGCATGATTGGATGACCCGCATCAATTCCATCACCCCAAGCGGTATGGAATACACACGGCCTTAGCCCCGCCAAATATGATCGATCGCAGTCATCCAACTCCGCAAGCATGATCGGATGACCACGGATCAATTCCATCACCCCAAGCGGGTATGGAATACACACGGCCGACCCGCATGGTCGACCATTGGCCTTTGCTTGCCAAGAAACCGTCCATACCAAGCATTATGGGCGGAAAACCCTAAATTAGGGTTTGCGGCATATTACATATGTCGCAAAACGGTCTCAACCGTCCGTCTTCGCAGGCATAGATGGAGGGTGTAGATGTAGACTCAAAAGGCCCGAGCATGTCGACACAATCACCATGTGACCGCCTACACGCTTTGACCACCTGGTCAAAGCCAACCGTGGTTGGTTACAACAAAACCGTCCGCCCAAAAGAGCATGGTCGCGCGGCTTTGAAAGCCAAAATTAGGTTTCAAGTCATCACGCGTCCATCTTCTCCTGTACGAATGGAGGGTCACATATTGGATTAACTAAGGCTTGGTCATACCGGCACGACCACCGTGGGCCCATCTACCTCCTCTTGCGGTCGGCCAAGGCACATCATTCCCCAACCCAAAACGCACGCCCAAACTCGTGCGGTTACACTCCCAAATCTAAACTGATCTCGACCGCTCAACTTCACCGATGATTTGAATGGCTTAGATCACGTTTTCATGGGACAATCAAGTATAGGTGTGAACACCAACCTACCACCTACACGGTAGTGTGATCGACCAAAACCAACCAATGTTGGTCGCTCAAACGCGTGCCCAAACTAGGGAAATCACGCCGGGTTTCCAACTCCTTTGCGTCGAAGGGATTTCTGGCCGCAACCGATCTCGACCGCTCCTCTTTACCTAAGTCAAATTGAGTGGCCCAGATCGCTTTCATGAGGGAACGGAATACGTGCGCCTACACCATCATGCCGTCAACACGCATGTATGGTCGGTCTTCTCCAAAATCCTTCCCATGCTTGGTTTCGACCAAGCTGAAGAGTGATGCTTGCGCACCTCTTTAAAAACCCTAATTTCATCGACGGTCGCAGATGAGTGTCTCAAACATCATCTCATCCGTCCGACCTCACCAGCTTGGTTATACAACCCTGGTCAGGAGTTATTTGGTTAGTGAGCAGTCATTACACATCACTTTACCACACCGTAATGCGATACACTCGCATAAAATACACACGATACTTCACAAGTATCGACTTTCCGAATAACACAAGTTATTCAATTCAGCATTACATGCTATCTTTCGTGGACCCACGATCCACATTCCGCACATCAATCATGTCACAAACGGGGATACTTATGGGGTATTGGTCCGGCGGTTTACGGCGTACGGCGTGCAACGCGCCATCACAAGAACGTGTTAGGGAGTCATGGACCAGTTCTGAGATGAACCGGAGAAGTGGGCAAGACCGGCCGTATGCTACCGACACACAACTCCACCACTCCATCATTCCACTACCTCCACTTCCCACGAAACGTGAATGAGGCTCAATGACTTGTATAAATAGGTTCTCCGCCCTATTTCAAAAAAACAAAGCCAAGACAAGACAACGTAACAACACAAGTTCATCAACGAAAACCAAGTGTTAATACAACATCGTATTCAAACACCCGAGCTTGCTTGCATCAACCGTAAGCTTGCTCATATTTACATTTACAAGTCATAAAGCGAGCCAACATCTTCACAATCTCAACACCTTCTTCGCTCTCCCTAAGATCAACCCCATCTCCTTCACTTTGTGACCAAAACAAGTCCTGGAACGGCCATTTCTTGGTTTAGGCCGGACTTGCACACATTGATCTCTCGAATCTACAAGCACTCACCATGCAGTGCATTTGTTGTAGGTTTAAATTCATTCCTCATCACACCCCAAATTACCAAATTCAGCAGGAGTAATTTTCACCCATCAACAACTGGATACATGTACTGCGGCTCTGGACCTATAATAGTTACACCAGTATGTCAGCTGGTACGTTTGTTGTCCTGTATCCAGATTTACAGTAGTTATATATCTCTCTAATAATCAATTTGAAAATTCCCGAATAACATCAATGACACATATCACCGTTCGGGATATTTTCAAATGATAATCTTGAATCATAATTTAGGTCATAAACAATAAATTTTTCTTAACCAAATTCATCAAGTATGAAAAAATGTTCTTAAGCTTCATCAACATATTTTGAGAATAATTAACAAGATAATTGACTCAAAAATTTTGTTGTGCATGTAAAATCCACTTTAGTCAAGTGACGTAATCTCATGGATAGAAAGGTGAAAACTTGAGTTGGTTCAGTATTCACTTACCTTTTGTTGATGAAGTTCTCTGAAATCTTCTGTTGATCTTCGGCTTCAAATGGTAGAACGCAGTGATGTCTGGTACTCAACTACACACTTCTATCCTAATCCGAGACTTGACTAAATGTGTTATAGCATAGCTCGGTTGAACTCACCAAGAGTTGGTATGTCAAGTTTGGTTGTCATATTTTAGTATCAAAACTCATTTAGAGGCACTTGATTAAATACTAGAGTCAACTTCGTTTAGGTTAGACTAGAAAGTTTAGGAATGTTGATACATACAAGTATTACTACGAAGACACAAGAATGTGAATAAATAACGAACCACAACGACGACATCATCCTTCCACTTGAGGTTAGTAATATTCACTTGAACTGTTTCATTCATAACGTATCTTTCAAGCATGCTATATTGAAAACATAACTGCGAAGCTGTATATACTGTACATATCGTGTATAATACTCTAGTGATGATACATAATCATAATAGTATGATCATAGTATTAAGAAATTAGACTACGAAGTATAACGCTTTTCTTTTGAACTTCGTAGATTTGACATCGACATAATCTTGTATATAGTGTTATGATTATGTGTATGGTTATGGTGAAGATTTCATCCTAGGAAACAATGTTTTACATATGTTTAAAGGAAGTGTTGTAGCAAAAATGTTTCTGCAACAATCCTTGAGATTCGTATATGAAGATGAGATTTCAGCCGTTAGATGACTCAGCAGTATTCTTTATGATACACTATTGGTAGATGAAAGTTCAACTACTTGTGGAATCACCTCATTAACTTTAATAATTATTGGGAAGTGAAAGTGGGGGTGGGGGTACCGCAAAGACACTCCGATGCCTCAATGAGTAAGAGCTCTAAGCGGGTTTTATAAAGAGAGAAGGATTAGAAAATGTGTACCTTTCTAGTTGGAATTCCACCTCTATTTATAGGTTATGGAGGAATTGTATCTAAAGCCGGTGTACATCTAGATACATTTTGAGAATGTATCTAGACCAAATGCTTTTCAGGTTCATCCTGGTCAAAACCAATTTCCCTTTTTTTAGGATCTACAACCTCCAGGTTATACCAGGTCTTCTTATGTTTCCCCCTTTTTCTAGGGATTTATAACTTCCAGGGTTTGAATGTATACCTGGTCTTTAACTGATTACTCCTTTTTCTGGGATCAATAACTTCCGTGGTTTGAATGCATACATGGTCTTTAACTGATTCCTCATTTTTCTGGAGATCAGTAACTTCTAGATTATGCCTGGTCTTCTTCATAAATGATTCCTCCTTTTTCTGAGGATCAATAACTTCCAGGTTATACCTAGTATTCTGGTGTAGAAGGATAATTGCTGACAGGGCTATAGTTATCCTTCCATATTTTTTACCCAAGATCCCAATGCTTATCTTGGGTAGAATTATTGGGCTGAGGAACTTGGGCCCATATACCAAAATATATGGTACAAACATCTCCCCCTCTTAATCCTCAACTTGTTGATGGGTTAAGAAGAGTCCCTTTGTTCAATTGTTTCGGCCTTTTAGTCAGACACCCCCAATCTACTTGTTGAAGTGACATGGTAGTCTGCTTGCTAAAAAGGTTGCACTTGTGTCGCTGGATGAGAGTTTTCCGTAGTCGAATATGAATGATGCTTGATGATTATATCACGAGTTCCAAGTTTTGTGTTTGCTGCTTTAACATGTCTTCTTGCTTGCAGTACAACAACTTTTTTTTTTTGTTTTCGCTGTGGCAGCTGTTGCACTGACTGCTATAAATGTTGGCATGTCTCTGGGTGAGATTTTGTGCTTGCAATGAGTACAAGACTTAAGTCTTCACTTGTGATTTGAGGCCGTAGATGCCAGCACGATGGTATACTTTCTGCTCATACGGTAGTTGTTGTATAACTTCAGATCAAGTCTTATGGTGGAATCCATCCATCTTCCATCTTCCACTCCACTTCAGCACTTGGAACTGTGGATGGAAGCGCAAGTGTAATGGTGGAATAGTAGAAACGCTATTCTTAATAGCATTTTACGCCATTCTTAATAGCGCTAAAAAAACGCTATTCTTAATGAGCTAAATCTACAGTAGAAACGTTATTCTTAATAGAGCTTTTTTCTCAGCCGTTAGATTCTCAACAACTCAGTTTAAATCTACGGATAAAAAAAAACGCTATTCTTAATGGAGCTAAATCTACAGTAGAAACACTATTCTTAATGGAGCTTTTTTCTCGGCCGTTAGATTCTCAACAACTCAGTTTAAATCTACGGATAAAAAAAAACGTTATTCTTAATAGAGCTAAATCTACAGTAGAAACGCTATTCTTATTTGTGTTTCCACGGATTCCACGGACCATTCCACCAAATCATGGAACCCTGCTTGGATTTTCTGTGGAAAACCCCAACTTGGAAGCCATTAGACTTGACATTCCATGGATTTTCCACACTTGGAATAGGTTGGATTCCACCATAAGACTTGCTCTCACAGTTCGGAAAAAATTGGCGTATTTCTTCGCTTAGAACTGTATGATGTTGTATAAATATTCTCCAATCGATGTTCCAATAACGAATCGTGATCTACACCTTTTAGATGGTTGTAAAATATCACAACTACTCATGCATTGAGAGCTTGATAAGTGATGTTCTTCAAGTGATGCTTCACTATATCTCATACCTAACCAGGGGAATATGAGGTAAAATATGAAACTCATTCCTTTGAGATCTTCATATTATATAGTTGTTGTTTTCTTTCTTTCTTTTCTCCGCCTTCTGTATTTTCTTTTTTCATTTTTTTTACACCCTCCGTCTTTGCGAAATTTTTTTCTTCTTCTTTTTTCTTCTCCTCGCTCTTTTCCTCTATGTCCAACAAAGTCTCTTCATGCAATTTGCTCCAGCTCCAAGTATGCTTCTTCATGCAAATGATTTTTTACCTTTTTTGTTTTTTTTTCCTCCTCGTTTCAGCTCCAATAAAGCTTCCTTTCATGATTCTTTCTAATTTCTCAATAAAAGCTTCTTCGAAAAATAATTTTTGTTCGTTTCATCTCCGATAAAGCTTATATATGTTTTTTGATATTCCTCATTATTTTTCTCTTTATATCTAGCTCCGGATTGGCCAGCAAAACTTTATTAAAAAATATACTTCTTTTCCTCGTATAATGAACTCTCATTGCCCTGAGAATGGGGTTCCATTGCCCATGAAATAAGGTCCTTGCTATTGTTGAGCTCAAGCTAACCGGTTTAGGTTTAGCTTGCTCGTAAATTTGCGCAAGTATTGACTAAGACCGTGCAAGGAATATTTTTTGAAATATTTTCTCTAATCAAAGCCAAGTTGGTTTGGTTCTCACTGCCCTGAGACAAGGTTCCATTGACCATGGAACAAGGTCCTTGCTATTCTTGAGCATGCGCTAAACCGGTTTAGCTTGCTCGCAAATTTGCGCAAGTATTGACTAAGACCGTGCAAGGAATACTTTTTGAAATATTTCCTCTAATCAAAGCCAAGTTATGATCGGTGCTAGCTATGCGAGAGTTATTGTTTAACTACTCTGGCTAGTATGCTCGAAGTTTGTGTCTGATACGGTAAAAACTCCATATATTAATAGACTTGGGACTTCACAAAATTATTAATATATGGAGTTTATTAATATAGGGAGGTATACCAAAAAAAAAAATTGCTCGACAAGAAGCTTTAAACATGCTTGACAAGTTGGAAATATTTTAGCTTCAACAAGATGGTGCACATAGTAACGAGGTCTTACGCATATGCAAATCAAAAGACGCGATAACAATCTAAAAAGTTACATCATTTTCTCAAACAACTATAGATACATATTTTTCTTTATCTTAAAATTTGATGTAACAAGATCTATAACTTTCCGATTATGTCTATTATATTAATATATGGAGGTAAATTCCTTATGGTGGGACTATAAAAATCTATTAATATTAAAATGTGGAGTTTATCACTATTTATAACTGGCCCAAGTTGGGACCATGGTTTTTTATTAATATATAGAGTTTATTAATATATGAAGTATAAATATATAGAGTTTTTACTGTATTAGCTATGCGAGTGTTGTTGCTAAACGACTCTGGCTAGTATCAAAGTGTGTGGATCATGCATTTGTTTATGAATTGTGCATTTTTATGTGAATTGTGCATTTGTTGTTTGACTAGGAAATGCGAATAATATAAGCAAATTGAGCAATCGTTTAGGCTTACCTTATGAGGCGCGAATGGGTCCAACATCGGAAATATGCATCCCGAAGTCAATTGTCAACTATTGATCCAAGTTGCTGGAGTTGCAAGTTTTGGGATTCATTTTGCTGCTGCTCGCTTAATATAACTTCCCTCCTGCTAGCTTACCTACCAGGTACAATGTTTCCCCATACGCCCCCAGTTGTTCGACTATTGTGAGTAAAATTTGCAATGGTGTGTAAGTCAAACTGTTTTAAACTCGTGCAAGTTTGAACTTGGAACGATCCAAAAGAACAAATCGTTAGTTTGCGAGATGGATCACTAGTTGGATCAACGAGGAATGCTAGGTCCATGAGTTTCATCGTTGGGGAAATCTTGAGTTTGATTGATTGACCAAGGGCGTGTCTAGGAAAGCTTGGTCACGGGGCGACCAAGTAACTGCGAAAATTGGCCTAGTGATATGTTAGTGATGCTTTTCGCTGATTTCGTATGAGTATAAAACTTGAGCGATGAATATTTGCCATACTATGTTAATAGAGCATGAATATGTCGATGTATTGCAACTGACGCCGGTAGTTGATGTTCATGTCACTAGGCGTGTCATTGTTGACAACCGTCATCCTCACACGTGTGTGATGCATGCATGTCTTTTTTTTTATGCGTAAAAACAAGATTGCATCCGTGGCGGAATACATCAAAGATTATTCCCATGTAAGTCATCCGAGGTGATTGGCTCCTATTTGCAAGCGACACGAAGGAACAACAATTTTTGTTTTGTGTTGCTTTTTATTTCTCTAGTTTGTGCTTGTTTGAGCGTTAGTTCTCGACGTAATACTCCTTGGCGCTTTCGTTCATCGAGGTACTCATTTCGCTTCTTCTCGCCAAGGTATTCCTCCCGCTCTTGCCTGTTGTTTTTCCGTTGGGTAGGTTCTGATTGTCATTCTGATTCCTCGATGATGTGATGGCTTTCGTAGCGGCAATTCGGTCGTCGATCTTCCCTTGCGACATTATCTGCTTCAATGTCTTGCCTTTCATACGATCTGTGTATCCTATTGTGACCACTCCGCACATGTTGTTCCCTCAAACCCTCATGTGAAAGTCGTGCATGCCGACGTGGAACGATACTTTCAGAGTATTAGGTACTACCCATTTGGAGTCTCTTATCCACTAAGGTCTCCACTACTCTGTTTGACTATTTTCCTTCTCTAACTGTTGCAATATTTCGAGCAGACCCAGATCTCCGGGTGTTACTCTGGTCCTCTCTACTTGCACAATACGCGAGGCTAAACGAAAGCCTCTATTGCCAAGGGAGTTTGGACGCGATTTTAACATGTTATTTTGATGATGATCTATATCTATTTCGTTTAGATTAGCACCTTCACTTAAAAGAGGGGTTGAAATACGTACCCCGTGATTTCTATTACCTATATTCCCGTAGGTATTAGTTCTTGCAGAAGGACGTCTTGATATCTTTGTTGTTGGTGATGTTTCAACTTCTTCTCTGAGTGAGTGATCAACATAGTTCCGAATTCTTCGTACTCTTGCATCTGCATAAATTTTCCATCATCATGACTTGCTTGTCATGTAGCTCTAGATCTTGATTTGTTTTTGATGATTCATTCTCTGCCCCATGGTGGGCGCAAAAAGATGTTTTAGAAAAAATGTTTCTGCAACAATCCTCGAGATTCGTATATGAAGATGAGATTTTAGTTGTTAGATGACTCAACAGTATTCTTCATAATACACTCTTGGTAGATGAAGAAGTTCAGCTACTTGTTGAATCAGCTCTTTATCTTCGATAATTGTTGGTAGGTGAAAGTGGCGGTGGTGGTGGTGGGTGGTGGGTGGGGGGGTGGGGGTACCTGCAAAATACACTCCGATGCCTCAATGAGTAAGAGCTCTAAATAGGTTTTATAAAGAGAGAATGATTAGAAAATGTGTACCTTTCCAGTTGGAATTCCACCTCTATTTATAAGTTATGAAGGAATTGTATCCAGGCCAGTTTACATCTAGATACATTTTGACTATGTATCTAGACCGAATGCTTTCCAGGTTAATCCTGGTCAAAACCAATTTCTTTTTTTTAGGATCTACAACCTCCAGGTTATACCAGGTCTTCTTATGTTTCCCCCCCTTTTTTAGGGATTTATAACTTCCAGGGTTTGAATGTATACCTGGTCTTTAACTGATTCCTCTTTTTTTTTGGGATCAGTAACTTCCAGGGTTTGAATGCATACATGGTCTTTAAATGATTCCTCCTTTTTCTGGAGATCAGTAACTTCTAGATTATACCTGGTCTTCTTAATAACTGATTCCTCATTTTTCTGAGGATCAACAACTTCCAGGTTATACCTAGTATTCTGGTGTAGAAGGATAATTGCTAACAGGGCTATAGTTATCCTTCCATATTTTTTACCCAAGATCCCAATGCTTATCTTGGGTAGAATTATTGGGCTGAGGAACTTGGGCCCATATACCAAAATATATGGTACAAACAGGAAGTACAGTCATGAAATTGTTTCGTGAATCGAAAGGGAAATCAATAGGTTTATTGGTTCGTCTATTCGTTGCATATCTTTGATGACCAATATGTGTGAGTTGGTAGAACCGATCTTAACTCAGGTTATGTATCTTGGTATAACTGATCACAATACCTAGACTTATGATTTGGTATGACCGGTCCTGGTAATTGGCGTAACCGATCCTAAGTAATCATCATGATATGGTATGATCGATCCTTGTAATTAGTGTGACCGATCCTGGTAATTGGTGTGACCGATCATAAGTGTTGTGTGACTGATCCTTGTAATTGGTGTAACCGATCCTAGTGATTGGTATGACCGATCACAAGTAGATTCCATGTGTAGATGGGCTGATCCTTGTAATCGGTATAACCGATCCTAATGACTGGTGTGACCGATCACAAGTAGGTACCATATTTAGGTAGAACCGATCCTAGTACCGATTAAAACCGCGTATGTGACTTGGTAGGACCGATCACAACTAACCATTGTGACTTGGTATGACCAATCACATAGTAGTCTTAGAAAAGTGACAAACCAATTCTAAACTTGTTTGGAAGTGTGGTAGAACCAATTCCAAGATGCAAATCCATGTAAATATGAAATAAGGATTTGCAGTGAAAAGATGTCAACATACTTTGAACACGAGCAAGAACTCTTATCATTTAATGTTTAAAGATATTCCTTGGTACTCAAGGCGATCCTGTGCTGAAATAAATTAAGAATCTTTTAATTAAGGTTTTTGATTTTATATGCTTAAATTACCAGCAATTAATGCATAACTCTAGAGAATAAAAATTAGTAATGTGCATTTACTAATTGGAGGTTTTCTATTGAAAGATTTCGGAAAATATTGGACCAACATTTATTGGAATTATGAAAACCGAATTTTGGCATTCATTGCATATCTCGATAATATTTTCGGTTTTGGAAATTCCTTGGTGTAAACATCCTAGGTCTATAAATACCTAATTTTGCATTTCTAGTAAACTATTCCAAGAGCCAGGCAAACTTTTTTTCTTGTTATTTCTAGTGGGGCCGTCTAATCGGAGAGCAAAGTATCCTAATTACGTGAAATCTCTTACAACCGCTCGTTTAAAGACTTTTGTGGGATCAAGAAGCTCTACGAGTACCGTTGGTGGGAAACTATATAATTGCAGTGTTATTATTTTTCGATTTGATTGACTAACGGTTGTTAAAACTTTGATTTCACCAAGTTTGTTTATGCTTGAGAATCTTCTCTTCTGATATAAGATTCTTTCAGACTAGATCAAAGTATCGACGGGATCTTTATAACAGTTGTTAGATCTAAAGACATCTTGTGATAATCCATTGTTAACAGACTCCGTGTTGTGCAGGTATTTAAAGATAATAGAATATTTGAAGACGAAGAAGAATTCCTATTAGTTTTCGTATCTTGTGGATTTAGTGCACAAACCTTGATCGGCTGGGATCCAACTAAAATCGATTTATCTTTGATAGATCTCGATTGATTAGTTCTTTGAGATCGACAATCTCTATATTTCTCTTTGAGATCTATATTGATTGAGTGCGAATCTATACTTGACTATTTCGGTAGTTATATTTAGATTGATCTAAACCAGACAAAGGAGTTTATTAGATTAAACGGACGAGCCTTTGTCAACGACTCATCTATATCTTTAGCAAGATTGATTAGAGTGGTTACCAAACAAATTCTTCCTTTGTTGTTTGGAATACGATCCAAAGGACTTGTTATTCACGTGTGTGACTCTAGAAGTCGAAGGCGCAGAGATGCGAGGGAACTAAGTAGCTAGGGGTAGTCTCGCTTGGTCTCAACTATACAAAGTTGGTATTAGATTTTGTATAGCGGCTTAATTCTGAGAGTATTCAAAACTGGACTAGGTCCCGGGTTTTTCTGCATTTGCGGTTTCCTCATTAACAAAATCTTGTGTTGTATTATTTACTTTACTTCCGCATATTAATTTTTTTTATATTATAATAAAGTAAATATACTTGTGTGTTAATCCTAATCACTTGATATAGATCCTATAGTAAATCGGTTTCGGACCGTAACTATTATCAAGTTGTCGTATTGTCTCGACTTTGTCCATTGACGATCACACTTGGTATCAGACTTATAGGTTAAAACATAAAGATTGTGGCGTATTTGGGTACCCTCATCTTTTCAAAATGTAGACTAGAAATCAAGATATAGTTTTGATCAACTAAATTTGACAACAAGCTTGAGATATGAACACTTGTGAGTTCGACCAAGCAATGCTCCAACAATCTCCCCATTTGTCAATTTTAGTGACAAAACTATCAATACATATGGATTAACAAATAAATCTTCAAAACTCCGGAATCCATCATGTTTGATTTCCTAGGTTCTCCAACCCCTTTAATTCTTCGTTACTTCAAGTTGCCAATGATTCTGAACGTATTCAACTCAACATCGTTGTTGTTGAAGATCTGTAGCGGTAACAACTTTAAAAACAAATATTCTCAATCGTCGTTATACAGAAACATAATATTATTATCTTCTCCAAAGTTCAATTGTATCACAACTTCGTAGTAATACTACGATGATATATTTCTCCCCCTTAGTCAATACTTACATCTTTTGCATAATAAGTGAAACCTATATATGTTGATTCACTCCCCTTTACATAATGATCCGTAAACCATATGTATGTGAAACTACTAATTAATTCTCCCCCTTTTTGTCAATAATAATTGGCAAAGGTGCAAAAATAATGGGATCGTAATGAATTCTAACAAAAGATACTTCAAGGATAAAGAAGCACATATCAACTTTAAATTAGATAATATCACAACGTATAAAATACATAGTGTCTCATCTAGGAGATTTAAGATACAAACATCCCCTATATATTCCACATCCACTCTCCCCACAAAGATATATCAATTAAGCACAAGTTCAAAAAGAACTCTCCCCACATTTGATGTCATTCCCAAGAGAACAACATTGAGTGACCTTACTTTAATAAAAATAAGGATTTTGGCGGACATTAACAAACCACATGGATTTGTATCCTAAATATCGACGTAAACTAATATTTGGGTTAGCAAATTCACTAGACCGGAAGATATACCCCAATATTTGGAAACAAATTCTTAACCAACACATCAAATCAATCGCATCAAAACTCCATACCAACTTCTAAGTTGATATGGACACTTCTGTGTCCTCCAAAAGTACAACTTTTCTTGTGGAAAGCAATCAATAAAGGTCTCCCGATCCTCGTCATTGTAAACCATATCCACCTCACTGACTTCAATATCATTCCACAATGTAATTTTTTGCAATTTTGATCCAGAAACAGCTGGTCACATACCCCTTCACTGTCAAGTTGATGTAGCTTCCTAAAATATTCTCTTAACGAGGCTATCTAATCACTCGAACACTATCAAAAATCTCCCTAATATTCTGATCCCTCAGACAACAATCTCTCAAATTCTATAAATAAAACCACACTCCACTACCAATAGTGCTTTTTGTTTCTTTTTTTAGTTCTTATGGATAGCCAGAAATGAATTTGTATATTGCCAGAAGCAGCCAAAACCAGGAAACAAATCATGGCTTTTTAGTCTTCAACAAGAATTTTCTTGGACGCATGAAAACCTCCCTCACATGTTACTTGAAATACCAACTCACATAAACTTTGGAAATGTAGTATGAACGTCTACAACAGTTTTGGTGGGTTGATTCAAACCTATATTAGACTGGATTAAGATCAATATAGACGAAATAGTGCGAGAATACCATGAAATAGTAGGAACAAGTTTCATATGCAGAGAGGCGACAACTAAAACCGTGTTAGCGGTAGGGCAGATATTGGGAATCACCACTGGTTGTATACCTGAATTTTGGGCCATACTCATAGAGACAAAGACATTAAAATAACAGAGTTGTCCAATACAATTCGAAACTAACTCGTAACCCTACTTCAATTCCTAACCTCAAACGCCGGACCACCATGGAATATTTTGGGAATGATCACGGAAATCAAGATGAAACCAAATCCTATAGTACACCATCCGGCATATCTACAAAGAAGGAAACCAAACGGCATACGGCCTAATGAATTTTGATGCGGATACCGGCTTGTTGGAAAACCTCTCAACATTAATTTGGTATCACACAAGCCCGTCTTACATTAATCAAATCCTAATAAATGACTCATCCCGGTAAAATATATCATCGTGTAACCGCTACCGAGCTCTTAGTGCAATTTTATGCTTCATCATAAATAAAAATAAAAAGAGGAGGGATCCCTTGACAGGCGCATATTTTACAATTTTTGACAGCTTCGTTTTGACCATTGATGATAACATACTAACGGTCCTGATACGTGCATTAACTCCGGGTTTACCCGATGCCCCCGTATTGAAACGAGATATGTTCATTCCGTCAATTTTCATTTCCTCTATCCGAGAATTTTCTCTCGGTCTTCTTCTTCCAATGATGAAAACTTCTGCATCAAAAAACTAAGAAAAACAAGAGATGGATAATCAATTGTATTGTACTAAATTTTGGGCTCTTTATGGTTCCTTGAATCCATCGTTTACAAGATGATACAGAATTTAGGGTTTTTTTTTTTTATCTCTCGGTGATGGGTTCACAGGTGATGTTCATATAAAATCAGATCATTTGATTGATCGAAGAAACATAAAATATCTTCCCACTTTTGATAATATAGCATGTGATAACAAAACCCCATTGTTGAAACTATAGTATGTTATAACAAAACCTCGAAATGATCAGTACGTTTCCATTCCTCCATTTCCCAATCAAAGAATAAAATTGTAAATCAATATTTTAAATTTTTTTCTTTGATCATATCATACAAGAACAAGAAGAAGAGAGTCTATCAGAATCCTTATTGGATGTTGATAATTTCTTAAGAACTTGGATGGATGAATGATCAATCACTTATGGAACTGCTAATAAATTTTTTTAACGATCTTGCTGATTATTCGATACTGATTTAACAGAACATGTTTCAAAATAATTGATCTAAATCCAAACACCTCTCGGCTTGGTTGCAGAAAATAAGAACCATTTGAGTGTTAGATGAGAAACGAAAAGGAAAGTTGGGAAAAAACCAGCATCTCGTTTCAATACGGGCATCGGGTAACCCGGATTTAAGGAAATATCAGGACCGTTAGAATTTCATCATCCAATGGTCATAATGATACTGTTAAAAGTTGTCAAATAAGACCCTGTCAAGGGATCCCTCCTCAAATAAAAATAGAAGAAAAATGGCAAAGAGTCGAGGAAATAAAAGTCGAAGATTATAAATCGGGCTTATACGTAATAGTCATAGATGCAAATCAGGCCCGTTAAGAAATTCTTGCCTTGACCAAGGAAGGGTCAGAATGGAAAATAAACATAAAAATTGGCATTTTCTTTCCAGAAGGAAAGAATGGGATTTAATAAAAGGTTGTTAAAATTCTGACAAAGAGGTAGTCTGAAGAAAAACACCACTCAGAAAATGCCTCTTGGCGGCCACTTTGTGGATTTCTAGGGTTTCTGTTTCAGATAATCTTACGCGTTCGAAGGTACGATTCCTATTCTCCCATTTTTTTCCTTTCTTACTTGAGATGAGATCCATGATTTATGTTATTAATCACGATGTTTGATTTTGTTAGATCTTATTTATTATACATAAAATGAAGAACAAATCAAAGTCTCAAACTTAAAACGATAGTATAATTTTTTTTTTTATTAGGCAAATACAAGAAAAGTAACAGTCATGACGTGGTTTAGAGCTGCATCTAGTGTAGCAAAGTTAGCTGCTAAGAGAAATCTAACTCAAGTAAGATCTTACACTACGAGAACACGGTTAATCCCTTCACAAGCACGAGGTTTCCATTCGACGATTTTCAACTCAAAAGCAGCTTCATCAGCGCCAGTCCCACGTGCAGTGCCTCTTTCAAGGCTAACTGATAGTTTTCTTGATGGAACAAGTAGTGTTTACTTAGAGGAGTTGCAAAGAGCTTGGGAAGCTGACCCGAGTAGCGTCGATGAATCATGGGATAATTTCTTCAGGAATTTTGTTGGTCAGGCTGCAACATCTCCAGGGATATCGGGGCAGACAATACAAGAAAGTATGCGTTTGTTGTTGCTTGTGAGAGCATATCAGGTTAATGGACATATGAAGGCTAATTTGGATCCGTTAGCTTTGGAGGAACGTGAAATTCCTGATGAATTGGACCCTGCTCTTTATGGGTTTACTGAGGCTGATCTTGACAGGGAGTTCTTTCTTGGGGTGTGGAAGATGGCTGGATTTTTGTCTGAGAATCGTCCTGTCCAAACACTTAGAGGTATCCTGACTCGTCTGGAGCAGGCATATTGTGGAAGTGTTGGGTATGAGTATATGCATATTGCAGATCGTGAAAAGTGTAACTGGTTGAGAGACAAAATCGAGACACCAACCCCAAGGCAATATAACCAGCAGCGTCGTGAAGTTATGCTTGATAGACTTATGTGGAGTACGCAGTTTGAGAATTTCCTGGCAACGAAGTGGACGGCTGCAAAAAGGTTTGGCCTTGAAGGCGGTGAAACTCTGATTCCTGGTATGAAGGAGATGTTTGACAGGGCAGCAGATCTCGGGGTTGAGAGCATTGTTATTGGGATGTCACATAGAGGGAGATTGAACGTTCTAGGCAATGTCGTCAGAAAGCCACTTGCTCAGATTTTCAGTGAATTTAGTGGAGGTATAAAGCCCATTGACAAAGTTGGGCTTTACACAGGAACTGGTGACGTCAAGTACCACTTGGGAACTTCTTATGACCGGCCAACAAGGGGTGGAAAGAGAATCCATCTATCTTTGGTTGCAAATCCAAGTCATTTGGAGGCTGTCGATCCTGTTGTGGTTGGAAAAACACGAGCAAAACAATATTACTCTAATGATGTGGAGAGGACAAAAAATTTGGGTATATTGATTCATGGAGATGGAAGTTTTGCAGGGCAGGGTGTGGTCTATGAGACACTGCATCTTAGTGCCCTTCCTAACTATACAACTGGTGGAACTATCCATATTGTGGTGAACAACCAAGTGGCCTTCACAACTGATCCAAGTGCTGGGAGATCTTCGCAGTATTGCACTGATGTTGCAAAGGCGTTGAATGCACCAATTCTCCATGTTAATGGTGATGACTTGGAAGCAGTTGTTCATGTTTGTGAGCTTGCAGCAGAGTGGCGCCAGATGTTTCATTCTGACGTGGTGGTTGATATAGTTTGTTATCGTCGATTCGGGCACAATGAGATTGATGAGCCATCATTTACGCAACCTAAAATGTATCAGGTGATGTTCCCTAACCTCCCTGTCTAGTCTAGCACTGTAAGCGTTTTTTTTTAATTGGTCTGGCATTGGTACAGTTTACAATCTTTAGATGCCAATCCATTTAGATAGATTTATACTGCTGTTGCTAGAAAGATGTGATTGATTTCTCATGTTACTGACTTGTCCTGAACATTTGTAGGTTATCCGAAACCATCCATCAGCCCTTGAGATTTACCAGAAGAAACTTGTAGAGCAAGGACAGATTGGACAGGATGACATAGACAGAATACATAGCAAAGTTAGTGGCATTCTAAACGAAGAGTTCCTTAAGAGCAAAGATTATGTTCCAAAAAAAAGGGACTGGCTTTCAGCTTATTGGACTGGATTTAAATCACCTGAACAGATTTCACGTGTCCACAACACTGGGTAAGTTGTGTTTGTTAGTTTGCTTAATTCTATTATTGGGCTTCCTTTTGAGTAGATTCTCGGACTCGGACATTTGGAATGACTCTGATATTGTGTTGCAGGGTCAAGCCAGAGATATTGAAGACTGTTGGCAAAGCAATAACAACCCTTCCAGAGACTTTTAAACCTCACAGAGCAGTCAAAAAGATATTTGAGCAGCGTGCTCAGATGATTGAAACAGAAGAGGGCATCGACTGGGCAGTGGGAGAAGCACTTGCTTTTGCTACACTGTTAGTGGAAGGTAATCATGTCAGGTTGAGTGGTCAGGATGTGGAAAGAGGTACGTTTAGCCATCGACATGCAGTACTTCATGATCAGATAAGCGGGGATAAATACTGTCCTCTCGACCACATTGTGATGAACCAGAATGAGGAACTGTTTACTGTCAGCAACAGGTGCAGTCCTAAAACTTTATTTTCATGTGAATTTTCCTCCGCTGTTGGCGGATATGCTCGTTCTAAAATGTTATAGTTTTACATTCTTTTATATCATGGCAAATTCTCATGTTTGTGGTAGAGTAGATCATCTTTTATACGCTCCCATAATGTCTCTGTGAGATTTAAATAACAACCTTGAGCAGTGATATCTATTGTACTGTGGAAATATTTATGAGTTCACTGTACATGAATATCTGTGCAAATACTTCTGTCCTTCCTGTAAATTATTGCTAAAATCTTGTTTCACATGTTTCTCCTCTTTTACCTGTTATATTTTCCCACTTTTTGACTAAGTTATAAAGTTGCTGCCTTGTTTTTACAGCTCGCTCTCTGAATTTGGTGTCCTTGGGTTTGAATTGGGTTATTCTATGGAAAATCCAAATTCGCTAGTTATATGGGAGGCCCAGTTTGGTGATTTTTCCAATGGGGCTCAGGTGATATTTGATCAGTTTTTGAGCAGTGGGGAGTCGAAGTGGCTGCGTCAAACTGGACTAGTTGTCCTACTACCTCATGGTTATGATGGTCAGGGTCCTGAACATTCAAGTGCCCGATTGGAGCGTTTCCTTCAGGTAAGTTTAAACTGATAGCATCTCTTCAAAATTTCCAGATGCATGATTTCTCATCACTGTGGAATAATATTTGTGAACCCTATTTCCTACCTCAGTTACCATATGATCTCTATGGTGATGAATTAGCAAAATTTTTGCCTGCTGCTCCCTTACCCCTTCAATCTCTTAGTCTAGCAGCTAATTCCATGGGATTAGCTGTTTTACCACCAAAATAATGCGCAATTACATATTGTTGTTCAATATATAAATCTAATTGTGTAGAATAGAGGCCAGAGGCCCTTTAAAAAAAAAGTGTGATTAAAAGTGTATTTAGACTTCCATGGAAAGTCATTCTTTGCCTCCCCTGAGAATTGCTTCCATTGAATAGCTCTTTCTACGGAATTACGATTTTTTCCTTCATACCAAACATAGCCTTAGATTGGGTGAGTTTTTAGTAAATGCTCAATTATTTTGGTGACAATGCAGATGAGTGATGATAATCCTTATGTTATACCTGAGATGGATCCAACACTTCGGAAGCAGATTCAAGAATGCAATTGGCAGGTTGTGAACATCACAACCCCTGCTAACTATTTCCATGTCCTTCGGCGCCAGGTGATTGCTTTAGCTGGTTTTATTTTCTAGAATTTGAACTATGTTTCTTCATCCCCTTACTTTGCCTGCTTCACTTTCCAGATTCACAGAGAATTCCGGAAGCCACTTGTTGTGATGGCTCCTAAAAACCTTCTTCGCCACAAAGACTGCAAGTCAAACCTATCCGAGTTTGATGATGTCCAAGGTCACCCAGGATTCGACAAGCAAGGCACCCGATTCAAACGTCTCATTAAGGATCAGAACGACCACTCCGATCTTGAGGAGGGCATCAGGCGCCTGGTTCTGTGCTCTGGAAAGGTAAGCAAAAATTTTCGTGTGTTCAATCATATTTTGCTGCATAGCCGAAATAACCTAGGATGAATCATGTTGCTCTGTGCGCCTTGCTGGTTGGGCCCACTAAACGTGTTTCATATATGAGGTTACCAATTAATATCTTTCTACATGCCTCGGTCAACTATTCTTAACTGGATGATCACTACAAACTGGTCCGCGGTGGCCACTTCAATATGACGATTTCATATTCCAATTCTAGTTCACCTTTACTTTTTTCTTGGCTTGCAGGTTTATTACGAGCTTGATGAAGAGCGTAAGAAAGCTCAGGGAAAAGATGTTGCCATCTGCAGGGTGGAGCAGCTATGCCCTTTCCCATATGACCTAATCCAGCGAGAATTGAAGAGATATCCAAGTATGTATCCCTTTTATCTTAAGAAAGAATATTAGATGTATTTGCAATAATCGCTAAGAATGTGGACATGTTGACAAATATTTTTCATATTCTGGTTGTGATTTTCAGATGCAGAGATTGTGTGGTGCCAAGAAGAGCCAATGAACATGGGTGCCTACAATTACATTGCACCTAGACTATGGACCGCAATGCGGGCACTTGGCCGAGGAGGCTTGGATGATATTAAATACGTGGGTCGTGCTCCTTCTGCTGCAACTGCCACTGGTTTCTATACAGTTCACACGAAAGAGCAGACCGAACTTGTGAAGAAAGCGATTCAGCCTGAACCAATCCAACAATATGCTTGCTAAACACAATTGACCATTACTGCTAAGCCGATATAGGTGAGAAATAATCAAACCTGCATACTGAACAACAGCCTGCAAATATGATTAAACAATAATCAAATCATTCATACATGAAGAACCTTAAAATATCTTCCCTCCAATCTTTCAGTACTTTGTACTAATCAGGCAACATGAAATTTTTGATATGTGGGATATATATCCTCATTTGATTGGGGGCCAAAAATATTAATAGGGGGCCTTGACATTTTATTTGCACCCCAAATTTTTCAGGGGCGTATTAATCCGATTATGAAAGTACTATTATACTCTTCGCTAAAAATAAATCTTAAAAACCTATTAACCGTTAATCCTAAACCCCAATTCATTTCTAGTTCTAAACAAAAAGATCACTCCCTCCCCTCTCACCCTCTCGACTCTTCTCTTCTCCTCCATTAACGACTCCAAGAAAAAAAAAATTCACCCGAAAAATTTCAGTTACAGTAAAAGGGTTGTCAATTCGACAAAAGCCTAAACCCTAACGATTTTTCATATGCATATAGAGACCATAAAAAATCGTTAGGGTATATGATGATCAATATAACGACCCTATTTCTGGTTTTCATATTTTCTACCCTAGATTAGAGTCGTTAACATAATATAGAAACCTATGACGATCCTCTATGGACGACCATTTTTTAAAGGTCGACGACCCTAGGTGAAAAACAAACAGCCTCTCTGTCCCAAAAATTTTCAGAGTCGTCTTGGTATAGACACACAAAATAACGACTCTTTGTGACCCAAGCTAAGAGTCGTCAGGGTATATCATATTACCCTGACGATTTTTCATAACCTGGAAAAGTTGCAGGTTTGAGTCGCCAGGGTATATCATATTACCATGACGATTTTTCATAACCTGGAAAAGTTGCAGGTTTGAGTCGTCATTTTTGGTTTCAATACATTGACGACTTTATAGAGTCGTTAGGGTATACATCCCTCGACATTGACGACTCTTTCTCTGTGTTGTGACATATATCCAATCCATGGGAGAATTTAAGATAATCTTACCATCAACACAATCATCTTTGTTACTTGAACCTTCTCCAACATCATTTCCCCTACTTGAATTACTCATTTCTAAAAACCCCAAGTTTTCCTCTAAAACCTCCTCCTCTTCTTCTTCTTCTTCTTCAAAAAAAAAAAAAAAAAAAAAAAAAAAATCTGTTTTTTATCTAACATAATCTAACCACACTTATTAAATTAACTTTATTAAGTTTTAATACTAATCATTCAGGGGTAGTTTAGGTATTTAGAAATTTTTTTGTTAAGGGGTGACCCAAATTAGGTTTGGGTGACCTTTTTTGTCCTCTAGTGGGAGGCCCCCAATTAATATCTTTGGCCCCCAATCAAATTAGGATATATCAGTTGTGCAGGTGAACTGCATTTTACTTCAATTTCTTCAGAACAAAACGGTAAATACCGAATTATCACATTGCACTTATTTTAAGAGCTTCTAATTTTGATTTTCATTCTGAGCAAGGATATGTTCTGAGGTTTTGCTTCACTTCGAATTCTAGTGTGTTTTCGCTCACTGCTGGAACCCAGCTAAATGGATTTTTTTTCATCACACGTACCGTAACTCATCACTTCCTGCACCACACAAATTTATGGGTACTACACTGTTCGCCAATCCAACCCAAGGTATCATCATGACATCAATAATTATCCTCCCTAAACAATAAGTTCAGTTTTTGTTCTCTGACAAACAAGAAAAATATGGCTAGTTTGGGGACAAACCGAATTATTCCAGGCCTATGGATTTTGAATCCCACCTAGACGACGGGGATAAGGGGTGTCTAAATTTGGTAAAAGTACTAAGTTACTCTCACTATTAATATTCAATCCTAAGTCTTATCTTTATAAAATTGAAACCTATTCAAATTCTTTCAAAACTAAAACATATTTAAATTATTTCTCTCACAAACTAAAATTAAAACATAACTTCATCAATCGATTCTAACTATATTGGCCGATTTAAAGGAAATTTCATCATCCCTTTTTCAGAAAAATTTCAAACTAAACATCGTCGATTATAACCCATTACTCCTAATTATGCTTGTGATTGGTTTATCAATTCAAAATTGAAAATTAGAAAGAATCTTGGTTTTCTGTGTTGAACTACAATTGGTCGACCGATTTCTGTAATATTCAGTCGATGTTCATGACCACGTCGACCAATTGTTCTTGATGTTCTTCGTGGTTGAAGAACGTCAAACTCAGAATCGGTCGATGTGGATATTCATATAGACCGATCACGGTTAACTGAAATGCCATTTTTAATTTGATTTAAGAGTATGGTATGCAAAGATGGAATCTTTGGATCCAAGACAATTAGAACTTGTCCAAACCCAGAAATGTTTATCTTTATATCATAGAGAATGAAAATACGAGTTCAGTGCAGAAAGAACGAGGTCATTTCGATATCAGACGAAGAAGTTATGAGCAAAACCGTTGAAGAATGCTCAGGTTTACAATCGGTGGCAAGGACATTTATGTAAAACGATTCTGGCAATCTTTTTTTTTTACAGAATGTTCTTTTTACAATCGGTACACGGGGAAACTATATCCACCAATTATGAACGTATTTTTATGTAAAAAATCATCATTTCAGAGTTTTATTTACAATCGGTACTTGTGGAGGATTGTATCAACCGATTGTGATCAATCGGGTCATAGAAATGATGAACTTCGCGTAGAATCGGTTGATGTTCAATGATATATCCACCGATTCCGTTCAACGTTCATCAAAATGATGAACTTCGCCAGAATCGGTTGGTGTTCATTGACATATCCACCGACTCGGGTAGATTTCAGAAAGGTGGATCTGAACATGGATCATGAAAATATCAATTAAACATGGATCTAAATGCTTAAAAAACCTGATATATAAATCATTAAGTTCTTTTCATAAAAATCAATAGATTGATATTTTCGATCGATCATAATTTTTTGATAAAAATCAATTTTTTTCATTTTTTGATGACCACCCAAACTAATTATCTAACACGAACTATAATTTCATTAATCAACTAACAAAATTAAGTAACACTGATTGATCATGGGAAAATTAGCCATTAACAAAAATATGTGGATAATGGGTTTTTGAAATTACTTCAAAATATCCTACTTTGTCGTGGTAGGCCTCAAATAATTTGGCTAGCCCCCAAACTAGCCAAGAAAAATAACTCCTTTAGAGACCCAAGCCTAGTTAGCAATTCGGGATACGGGAAACGTTCGGAACGGCAAACATACGTGTATTATTCGTTTTTCCGAAATGTAAATGCGGTCAACTATTCGGTCAACGAATCGTGATTCGGGAATAATCTGGAACGGTATACATACGCTTATAATTCGTTTTGGAGATATGGATTCGTCTCACAAAATTCGTCATATATATTAACTACCATATTCAATTACATATCCTGCATTTTCATTAAGAAAAAGTTGCATATAATGAATAAAAGTGCAAATAATGCCTACCATTTTGATTTAGTAACATCTGACCATCAAAACAGATCGGGGAGAACCTTGTATGTCAATTTTGTGCATGCCCACCACTAGCAAAGAGCGTCTCTTTTCCTCCTTACACTTGTGACTTACCCAACTTACTTCCAAAACCAGGGACATTTGTGTAAATTGAGTTTCACTTAAACCTGAAATACTTTCTTCTCTTCCTCATGCGAATTTAGTTGATAGTCTTCTCCCAAACCTTTCATTTTTCCACCATTAAAATAGAGTCAAAATTGAGAGCTAAACTCTACAGATCTTTGTTTCCTCCTTATTTCAGTGCTAACCCAACATTCAAAAAGACTCTTTTCATAGATCAAATCAACCTTATCAATTAATTTTAATGGGTGTTTAACTATCAGTGATTGGAACAAGTTATTGCATAAACAGAAAAGAAGTTCAATCACTGTAAGAGGAATTAATTTTCCATCTTTCGTCATTTGTTTTCTCCCTGTTTCAAACGAACTGATACGCCGACTTTTCAGATAATTCGTAAAATGCGCGAATAAGTCGTTGAGCCCATAAAAGCCGCGTTTTAGATCCGGAGTTGCAGTAGGACGGCCGGTTTATTCAGTAACGGTTGATATGTAAATATTCGCGAATAATTCGCAAATAAGTCGTCGAATTGCTAACTAGGGACCCAAGTGCCTTTAATCAAGTAGTACAAAACTTAATATACTTCAAAATAAAAGAGAATAAAATACAAAGTGTTTTGTTTAGTGGTGATGAGTCATCGTCTTGCCATTCCAAGGATAAGTCTAACCAGACTTGTCTCGTCTGATCCTGATTAACTTAGCTAGGTTGAGGTCCACTCCACCAAGAGTAATGAGGTAAGGAATGACCAAATTATGCTTTTTTATTCAAGAATACTAGCAGTTTGCATCTTTTTTCTCCTTGTTGATCCAAGAATCAAGATATAACATCAGAAGGAAAATTGTCATAAAATTTTAAAACCAGAACAACATACTCTAGCTTTTTTGGCAAGACAAACCGTTAGCCATTTTTTAGTCGATTAATTGACTAGATAAAACCGACATATCTTGTAACAGAAATCTAATGTCTAAAATAAAACAAATGATTCATCTAATAACACATTAGGGAGAGGCTCATTCACATATTTTATAAGGAATTCATTATCCGATTCAAAAACTACTCTATGCTTATGGATGTCAACGACACTAAATGTAACGGATATTGGCTCTGCCGCTGCCGTTGCCATTAAAATTATCGGATATCCGATATCCGCTAAGTTACGACGAAAATCTGAAATTCAATTCCATTACCGTTACGTTGGACTTACCGGATATCAGATATTTTTCCGATAATTTCCGTTATCAAACTCTACAGCTGCACCACCATCTTCAGTGAAGATTCTTCACAACCATTTCAGTTTATCAACACCACAATTTCATGGAACTGTAGCTGCAATTAGCAGCACCATATCCCTATAACCATTCAGCTAACATCATTAAACCACAACAGACCCATTTGAATCATCTTTGCCATTAATCAAGCATAACAACAAAACCATCTTCCATGTAAATCGATCTAGATTTGATTCCGACACAACCAATTTCTTTCTTGTTTTCTCAATTTCTTGTTGTAAAATCGAATTGGAAACAATCCCATCTCTGATTTCTTCTGAAACCTCATATATTCATCAATTTTTGTAACCCATATGAACATCTACAGCAGCAACTTCTTCTTCTTCTTCCTCCCTAATTCGAAATCAACATCATCAATTCAAAAATGTGTTCTCGAATTCACAATCAAACCCAACTCTCCACTAAATCAAACCAAACTCTCCACCAAATCCTAGTTTCACAAATCAATTCCAAAACCCTAAATTAAGCTTCAAAATCATAATTAATACAAAATTGAATTTCAGAAAGAAAAATAACTAGACAGGATATATTAAGAGATGATGGTGGTACTGGGATTATGAGACGAAATAGATGAAGAAGAGGAAGATTCAGATGAAGAAGAGATGATGGAGAGGTAAGTTTTCTCTCAGGAGTAAAGATATGAACGAGGAAGTGAATGGGTGTATAGCCTAGGTATAGTAATTTGCACGTGCAGGACACACGTTATCGGATATCAGATGTAAAGCTAACGAAAATACACAATTCCACTACCGTTACGTTAAGAGGAAAATATCCGTTAGCTTATCGGATACGGATATCCGTTTACCGCTATGTCGGATGGTATCAGTAATGGATTACGGATAATCGATATCGGATTTCGGATAATCGGTATCCATTGACAGGCCTATCTATGCTTGCTTCAATGCCGTACATTCCACCTGTTCCACAGCATGATCAACAATCAATCCTCCATCAAAGTATTGTCTTTTTGTACCAAAACGTGTTCCTGGAAAATCACGAATAACAAGACTCACACTACCTTTGCCAATTTCCTTTTTAAACGATGCATCCAAGTTTATTTTCATATAGTCTATGTCAGGTAGATCCTGTATGACCTGAATCAGGACAATATTTGCTAATAAGCATCCTAATTCTTTTTAGTATGAATTATTTTGGGTCGAGAATTCTGGAAAATGACAGAACATTTGTCTTTCCAAATCATTCAAGTAGCTATCATGAATAGATAGGGGTTATGATCCAGTTGATGAGAAAAAAAAACTTACAAATGAAAATCCTGCAACAAACTAACTAATAACCTAGTTAAGAAAATTATGATCATTAGAGGAAATATTACTAACAATGACATTTATACCTGACCAAATAGATCTTGCATAAGAATTATCAAGAAACAAATGCTCCACGTATACCATATCAAAATCACACAGACGACAATGGAGTTCAATGCCAGGCTTATATCTAGCTAATTTATCCCTAGTTGGAACAATATTTCTCAAACATTCCCATATAAAGAGTTTAGTTCGACTTGGTAGCTTGGTTTCCCATAGAGATTTCTAAACACTAGCTGAGACAAAGTTTCTAAGAATATAAGCATTGATCAAAGTTTTGTAAGCAATTTTCACAGAAAAAAACCTTCGTTGTCAGGCATCCAAATCAAGGTATCTTTACCCCATCTTGGAACAAGCTTGCCAAAATTTTAGTGGCGAAATTAGTAGAAAACAAATTTTGAATCAAATGAACATCTCAATGTCTAGTCTCATGAACAAACAACTCACATACAAAAGTATAAGTTGAAGAGAAATTTGCATCCACATTTGGTTCGGTGGATATTGGAGACCAATAACCAACTAGCATTGTTGAAAAAGCGGGGGTCTAACAACCACACCCAATATTTCGTTTAGGCAATCTGTATGGACTAACTCCAATATAATTCCAAGAGAATCAACTAGACAGTCAGACTCAATCAAGGAAAATATATCCAACAATTATATCTGTGTTTCTCAAAGTAATCAGCAAATCAAACATATAGAAATCCGCGAGCCTGATTATTATGAGAAACGACTTGAACGGTACCAAAAACCAATGTTCAAGTGTCAATCAATTTCAATCAACAACCAAAGGTTGGATTTACTAATTGATTGAACTACGCACAACTTTGTGATATTTCAATTATATAGAAAATATAATGCGGAAAAGAAATAACACGAGCACTAGAATTTTGTTAACGAGGAAACCGCAAATGCGGAAAAAACCTCGGGACCTAGTTGATTTGAACACCACACCGTATTAAGCCGCTACGAGACTTTAGCCTACTACAAGTTAACTTGGATGGAATGTAGTTGAGCCCTAACCAATCGACACTAATTAAGGTACAACCGCATTCCTTACGCATCTGAATCAGAAAGACCCTCAAGTTGGTCAACACTAATAGGCTAGTCAAGTGACGATTTAGCCGCTAATGACTCGATTAATTAAATATGAACAATAATTAATAAAAATAATCTCATAATAATTTGGAAATGAAATTAGTATCACTAGATAGATCTCGAAAAGTTATGCGAAATAGACTACTATAACGTGTCGATCGTACACCGGACGAGAAATATATCACAATCGGAAAATTATCGCGACACGTTTCACCACCGGTCAAACGGGTGACCGTTGACTTGACTGTTGACCGGACTTCTTCAAATTCAGTTGGACATTTGGTTAGTAAAATATTTCCCCTTAGTAGTTTATTGAACACTATATAGTAAATCCTTTTTATGGTGTAAATGAGGTGTTACTAGGAATTATTTATCAAAATTTAAATTAATTAGTGGGAAACTTATCCTCCCTCTTTTGGCTTGTTAGAGTAGGTGCTGTAGAGAATTGGGTTTCCTTTAAGAATGAGTCATTGTAGTTTGAAGGTGGAGGTGGTGTTATGGAGGAAGTTGGTACAAGGATAAAAATAAAATGGAAAAAAAGGAACGTAGTTGTGGTGTTGATGCTGAATAAATAGTTATTTAAGATATTGATCATTGTGAGAGAGGCTTATATATATAGTTAGAGGAATCAGTTGGTATGGATGTATATGTTCATATTGAGTATCAGTAGAGAGGGTTGAATAGAAGTGGAATAGGAGTCATTCATGGTGGTGTTTGATGATGAAGATGATGTATAGAATTATGTTACGGTGGTGGAGTTCTTGATAATTAATTATGTTGAGGATGATGGGTGTTTGTACCCTATTAAAATAGTGTATGTGCGTACCGCACAAGCTATTTGATGTCGGTACAATACGGTTTATTGTGGAAACCGGTGGGTTTATTGTGGAAACCCGCATGGCTTATTATGGAAGCCTAAACCGGTTTATTGTGGAAACCGGTGGGTTTATTGCGGAAACCCGCATGGCTTATTATGGAAGCCTAACCCGGTTTATTTTATTGGGAAACCCGCATGGCTTATTATGGCCTAACCCGGTTTATTGTGGAAACCTGGGGTTTAAACCCGCATGGCTTATTATGGAAGCCTAACCCGGTTTATTGTGGAAACCGGTGGGTTTATTGTGGAAACCCGCATGGCTTATTATGGAAGCCTAATCCGGTTTATTGTGGAAACCGGTGGGTTTATTGTGGAAACCCGCATGGCTTATTATGGAAGCCTAATCCGGTTTATTGTGGAAACCGATGGGTTTATTGTGGAAACCCGCATGGCTTATTATAGAAGCCTAATCCGGTTTATTGTGGAAACCGGTGGGTTTATTGTGGAAACCCGCATGGCTTATTATGGAAGCCTAATCCGGTTTATTGTGGAAACCGGTGGGTTTATTGTGGAAACCCGCATGTCTTATTATGGAAGCCTGGATTTGGGTTGTTAGGGAAACCAATGGGTTTATTATGGAAACCCACTAGGCTTATTATTGAAGCCCAAGAGTCTTGAATAATTATTTATTTATAATTATTAATGATATCTGAGATAAATGCAGGATCCTAAATAAAGAGGATAATTATCTTAAATACTTATAAATATTATTTAAGATAAATGAGGATTATGGTAAATATTAGGGTTTATCATGAATCTGGATGTTATTTGAGGTATATACAGATGAGGGAAGTTATTAGGATAACTATCAAAACCCTAAAGCTACATCTATTTCTTTTATATATAGAGGCTAAATCTCAACACAAAAGGTACACAATTTCTATTCATTTTCTTAACAACCTACTTGCATAGAACTCTTGTTGATTTTAGCATCGGAGTGTCTTTGCGAGTACCCCCACCATTTTCAATCAACAATTCTTTGGAGAATCAAATCAACTACGATTCGATCATCAAACACACATCTCGAAGATTGTTGGGGTGATTAATTTTGCACCAACATCTTTTGGCGCCGACCAAGGGGACTACGAGTAAAGACCGTGTTCTCCGATTGAAAAAAGTTGTCCCTAAACGATTTTGGAAACTAGGTTTTCAAAATCGTTGTGAACAGAAAGTTGCAGAAAGTTTCTGAACTCTTCCAGAAAAGTTGTGGGAGATCCAGAAAGTTGCAGAACGTTTCTGAACTCTTGCAGAAGAGTTGTAGAAGATCCAGAAAGTTGCAGAAAGTTTCTGAACACTTTCAGAAAGTTGCGGAAGATCCAGAGTTGCAGAAAGTTTCTGAACTTTTCAGAAAGTTGCGGAAGATCCAGAGTTGCAGAAAGTTTATGAACTTCCAGAAAGTTGCGATCAGTAAGTTGCAGAAAGTCGTCGTAACGTTTTGCAAAAAAGTTAGGGTTTCAGTGAAACTGTTACGACAGTTGAAGAAACCGTTACGAAGGTTGAAGAAATTGTTACGAAGTTTGAAGAAACCGTTGCGTGCTTGAAGAAACTGTTGCGAATTATTTGAGGAAACCGTGACAAGTGCTTGAAAAAAGCGTTGCGAAAACTGTTGCGAATTATTTGGTAACGATTATAATAAGTGATTATGAGTCCATAATCAATTCTGAGAGCCATAATCAATTCTGAGGCTGTTTGGTAACGATTATTATAATCAGTTATTATAATCATAATCTAAAAAATCATTTATTTCTATAAACAGGTAAAACTTGTTTTTAAAATTTAAAATAATTGATTATCCTTTTATAAACAAAAACTCGGGTTTTATTTTTCTTTTCTATTTTCGATAAAAACCAAACTGAGAGAGGAGAACGAGAGAAGAAGAAAAATGGGGGAAGAAAAACCCTAGATCCGATTTCTCTGCTCTCTAAGTTCGTCAATCTTCTACCCTCCCCTGTTATTTTTTCATCAGCAACTTCCAATCTCGACGATCGATCTCCCTCTTCTTTCACATTTCTGTTGAAACCAAATTAAGGTGGTGACTTCATCTTCCTCAAATTTGAAGAACTTTTTATCCAAATCAAAATCAGGTAAGTTTTCTTTAGTGGGTTTTCAATTTTGTCTTTGTTAATTTCAGTTTAGTATGTTAAGTGTTTTGCTCTGCTCTTGTTTTTGGAAATCCCATCAACTGTTTGTGAAATTGCCCCAATGGTATTTACTAACATTTTCTTAAAAATTGGGTTCATTAGAATGTCGTCTGAGACTGCCAAATGGAGTAATAGTATGGAAAAAAGCCTATGTGAACTTTTGATCGTTCAAATACTTGGTGGTAAGAAGCCAAAATCATTTCTGAAAGAAGCTTGGACTGGTGTAAAAGATGAATTCAACAAGAAAAATGGACAGAATTTAACTATGGATCAGATTAAAAATAGGTATAATGTGTTGAGGATGAGACACAATGACATGAAGAAGCTCATGTCTCTTAGTGGCTTTGAATGGGATCCGGAAGATAAAAAGATTATAGTTGACGACGAAGGAGTGTGGGATGCATATATTGGGGTAAATTTAATTGACATCACCCTCTTTGTTGTTATTGTAGGTTGTATTTTGATTTGTGAATTATTGTGGGCAGTAGTCAGTAGATAATTTTAAATGTTTTGACGTAGGAAAACCCGGATAAAAAAAGGTATAAGACAAATGGCTGCCCTATCTATGAAGAGTTGTGTACCATTTTTGGCGGTTCAACTGCAACTGGTTCTAATGCATATGCTTCGGCTCAGAGCGTAGATGATGATACTCTAGTTAAGTCCTCGAGGCAGGGGTCGTCCGTTGTTGGGGTTGAAGAAGTAAGTGAAAGCTCAACTGAGAAAGCTAATGAAAGAGGAAAGCGAAAAGCTCAAGCAACAATTGATTATGGTCAAACTAAGAGAGCTACAAGTACTACTGGTCTGAGTGAAGCTTTGTTTGCTATTGCTGATGCGACAAAAGCTAAACATGTTATTGATTTGGATAAGGACCCTTATTCAATTCCAAATTGTACCAAGTATTTGCAATCTCTTGATGGCGTGAGTGTTCGAAGTTTAATGGGGGCGTTAGAGAAGTTTCAAGATGCTGGATGGAGACAAGTTTTTATGTCACTAGATCCTAATAATCAAAAGGAATGGCTGAAGAGTCTCGGGTCTTAGAGTTTGTGAGAGGTTTTAGAGTACTAGGCTAATGTTTATGTCATTTGAACCTTTGTTGAAATGGTCGTTTCATTTTATGATTAGAACTGGATGTTTTTGTTTGTTTTGAGAATGTTAAAGACATGAATGCTATAAGTAACTAGTAGGTTTACTGATTAAGGATTCACTTATTAATAATTAATAGATTTGGTTTTGTTAACTTGGCTTTATGAATGTGATTCTTAATTTGTGGTATACTTTATTATGGAAAGCCTTTCTTCACTATGTTGTAATACTTTCTTAATGTTGTATCTGTTGATCTAATGTAGCATACTTTACTGTGTCTCTCTCTAATTCTTACTTGTTTTATTTGTTTTTCAGGAAATGGCTTACGCATTTAAACAACAAAGATTGATTAGAGTTTTTGGCGTGTCATTGTCATATTCAATTCAAATGGCCAAAGAAGTTACCAGCCAGGTAGCTATCAAACCCTTCCTCTTCTTCCAATTCATTCTTTTCATCAACAAGAATCTTTAACAACTGAAACTTTCCATCAAGATCATTCCAACTTATATCTCTGATATTAGAAGAATGCTGATTTGAACTACTCCCTGTTTGAGTGATACTAGTAATACCTGAATCTTGATTTGTAATGCTATCATCTTCTTTCTCAACTTGTTGATGAATCTGAGTAGTACTACTCATAGTTTCAGTTGGAATAGGAAAACCCAGTTGGTCGGCAATCTTTAAACCCTTCCTCTATACGAAAATTACCAAGAACTAACTGCACGCTTTTTCATGCCACTACAATACTCCTGTTATCTGAGTTTTAACCATGGAAGTGTTTATCACTGACAACTTGACACAAACACTGTTCTGATTAATGCACTTGCTCTTTCCTTTGAATTCTGGTTGTAGATGAGGCATGAGAACTGTTTTTAAATTGATAACCTGTTTATTTCTATTGTTCTCTAGTTTTCCTACTCTACATTCAATTTAGTTCAATCTACTTTTCTTTAGTTTAAAGATTGGGTTCATTAGAATCTTTAACAACTGTGTCTAATGCATATTACTTGTGGTTAAAGATTGGGTTCTAATGAACCCAATATACTCTTCTTTAGTCAATCTACTCTTCTTTAGTTTAAAGATTGGGTTCATTAGAATCTTTAACAACTGTGTCTAGTTTTCCTACTCTACATTCAATTTAGTTCAATCTACTCTTCTTTAGTTTTCCTACTCTACATTCAATTTAGTTCAATCTACTCTTCTTTAGTTTCCTTCTTACTGAGCCTTACCAATTGTTTGTATATATTAGGATATGGACTCCGAAGAAGAGCTTGAAGAACGCACTTTATTACTTGTGGTTGCAGCAGTTATCGAAAACGTTAAGGGTCGCATATGTAAGCAACCCTGTAGAACTTCTATACTTACGGGACATCAACACATGCAAGAGATTTTGCACGGCCATCCCCGTAGATGTTATGAGCAGTATCGCATGGAGAAATTTGTTTTCTTAAGGTTGACTCACATTTTAAGAGAAAGAGAACTTTTACGTGACAATCGATGGGTTACCATAGAAGAGCAGTTGGCGATTTTCCTTCTCACGATTGGACATAATGAAGATAATAGAATGTTACAAGAAAGATTTCAACATTCCGGTGAAACTATAAGTAGATACTTCAATGAAGTATTGAGAGCCATCATGGAACTTTCCAAGGAACTTATAAAACCTCCTTCTTTTTCTGAGACTCAATTTGAAATACTCAACAACTCTAAATATTTCCCATGGTTCAAGGTACGTCGGATGATATCTCTTATAGCTTTGTTTTTTTTCTTCTCATTTTTAACTTATAATTTAAATTTCCATAAATATTTTATAGGATTGTATTGGCGCTATAGACGGAACACATATTAAAGTGATTGTACCACTAGCCCAACAAACACATACTTCGATAGGAAAGGAAATATATCACAAAACGTGATGGCAGTATGTTCGTTTGATTTGAAATTCACATATATCTACGCTGGATGGGAAGGATCTGCAAATGACTCAAGAATTTTATGGGAAGCTTTGAGTAATAGAAGTCTGATGTTTCCTCATGCCCCTGAAGGTTAGTTAATTTTGTTGTACATTTTGCTTATCATATGAACCTCGAACTACATGATTTTATTTGTGATATCCTGATTTGAGATAGTTGTTCAATGAATCTGTACTCTCTTTTGCTCTTTCATTGGTATTGTATTGTCGATTGCATGCTATGTGTAATACCTACATGAGTAAAGAAATATTTGTATGAAGAAATAGTCTTGTAGATAGGAGAGGACACGTGTGGAATTAGGGTAATGGAACACAAAAACTTTTCTCTGTATTGTTTGATTTTTTTGTACTAATTTGAAAACAACTAGAACTTATCAAAGGACACCAAAGGGGTTTAACATTCATCATTGCCTGAAAACTTCATAGCTCTGCCAGGATAAACAGTTTGATTATGAGACTGAAATGCAACATTTTACTGTTTCTTGTAAGCTTATAAGTCCTTATTTTCATTTCAACTTTTCGAAGTACAATCTGTCAAGTCCCGGATTTTAAGCATGAATAGCTTAGAACCTAAACCACTGTCATTTGTGTACCATGTCTTCTTTCTGACCAGAATGCATTTCCTTCTTGTGAATTCCCCCTACTTGTATTGTGACTAACGATGTTGTTGTTGCTCATTCTCCGACATTGTTTACATTTTTAGGAAAGTATTATGTTGTTGATGCTGGATATCCAAACATGCCTGGTTTTCTTGCTCCATATCGGGGAGTTCGGTATCACTTACATGACCGTAGAAGAGGAAGCAACGGAAGGTTCACTGCAAAGGAGTTGTTTAATTTTGGGCATTCTTCGTTAAGGAATGCAATCGAGCGAAGCTTTGGAGTTCTTAAATCTCGCTTTCCAATTTTGAGGGATCCTGCCTCATTTCCATACAACACGCAGGTACAAATATTAATAGCAGCATGTGCAATTCACAATTTCATTAGGACGGAATCCAAGTCTGATGAACTGTTTGCATATTATGCAAATGAAGAAAATGTCATAGATGTTGATACATCCCCGCCTGATGAACCAGCATTTAGTGGTATGTACGCACATCAACAAAGAAGAAGTGAAATGAATCACGTGAGAGATGAAATTGCCGATGCCATGTATAGGTTCCGATACCGAAACTAGCTAAGATCAAACTGCTAATGTATTGAAGATCTATGATTAAATTTGTGTGTTGTGGTTTATAAAAAAACACTAAAATGATAATGATAAACATGTGTACCAAACAACTTCTCAATTTAATCATTTTTCATTTTTTGATAATCAATTATTCAAGAAAGTTGTTTGTTAAAATTTATTTCAAAAATGATTATGATATAATCATTTTTGAGTTTATGATTATCTATAATCTTAAATAGATAATCATAATGGTTACCAAACAAGGCCTAGTGTAAATTGAGTTTCACTTAAACCTGAAATACTTTCTTCTCTTCCTCATGCGAATTTAGTTGATAGTCTTCTCCCAAACCTTTCATTTTTCCACCATTAAAATAGAGTCAAAATTGAGAGCTAAACTCTACAGATCTTTGTTTCCTCCTTATTTCAGTGCTAACCCAACATTCAAAAAGACTCTTTTCATAGATCAAATCAACCTTATCAATTAATTTTAATGGGTGTTTAACTATCGTTGATTGGAACAAGTTATTGCATAAACAGAAAAGAAGTTCAATCACTGTAAGAGGAATTAATTTTCCATCTTTCGTCATTTGTTTTCTCCCTGTTTCAAACGAACTGATACGCCGACTTTTCAGATAATTCGTAAAATGCGCGAATAAGTCGTTGAGCCCATAAAAGCCGCGTTTTAGATCCGGAGTTGCGGTAGGACGGCCGGTTTATTCAAGAACGGTTGATATGTAAATATTCGCGAATAATTCGCAAATAAGTCGTCGAATTGCTAACTAGGGACCCAAGTGCCTTTAATCAAGTAGTACAAAACTTAATATACTTCAAAATAAAAGAGAATAAAATACAAAGTGTTTTGTTTAGTGGTGATGAGTCATCGTCTTGCCATTCCAAGGATAAGTCTAACCGGACTTGTCTCGTCGATCCCGATTAACTTAGCTAGGTTGAGGTCCACTCCACCAAGAGTAATGAGGTAAGGAATGACCAAATTATGCTTTTTATTCAAGAATACTAGCAGTTTGCATCTTTTTTCTCCTTGTTGATCCAAGAATCAAGATATAACATCAGAAGGAAAATTGTCATAAAATTTTAAAACCAGAACAACATACTCTAGCTTTTTTGGCAAGACAAACCGTTAGCCATTTTTTAGTCGATTAATTGACTAGATAAAACCGACATATCTTGTAACAGAAATCTAATGTCTAAAATAAAACAAATGATTCATCTAATAACACATTAGGGAGAGGCTCATTCACATATTTTATAAGGAATTCATTATCCGATTCAAAAACTACTCTATGCTTATGGATGTCAACGACACTAAATGTAACGGATATTGGCTCTGCCGCTGTCGTTGCCATTAAAATTATCGGATATCCGATATCCGCTAAGTTACGACGAAAATCTGAAATTCAATTCCCATTACAAGTTACGTTGGACTTACCGGATATCAGATATTTTTCCGATAATTTCCGTTATCAAACTCTACAGCTGCACCACCATCTTCAGTGAAGATTCTTCACAACCATTTCAGTTTATCAACACCACAATTTCATGGAACTGCAGCTGCAATTAGCAGCACCATATCCCTATAACCATTCAGCTAACATCATTAAACCACAACAGACCCATTTGAATCATCTTTGCCATTAATCAAGCATAACAACAAAACCATCTTCCATGTAAATCGATCTAGATTTGATTCCGACACAACCAATTTCTTTCTTGTTTTCTCAATTTCTTGTTGTAAAATCGAATTGGAAACAATCCCATCTCTGATTTCTTCTGAAACCTCATATATTCATCAATTTTTGTAACCCATATGAACATCTACAGCAGCAACTTCTTCTTCTTCTTCCTCCCTAATTCGAAATCAACATCATCAATTCAAAAATGTGTTCTCGAATTCACAATCAAACCCAACTCTCCACTAAATCAAACCAAACTCTCCACCAAATCCTAGTTTCACAAATCAATTCCAAAACCCTAAATTAAGCTTCAAAATCATAATTAATACAAAATTGAATTTCAGAAAGAAAAATAACTAGACAGGATATATTAAGAGATGATGGTGGTAATTGGGATTATGAGACGAAATAGATGAAGAAGAGGAAGATTCAGATGAAGAAGAGATGATGGAGAGGTAAGTTTTCTCTCGGGAGTAAAGATATGAACGAGGAAGTGAATGGGTGTATAGCCTAGGTATAGTAATTTGCACGTGCAGGACACACGTTATCGGATATCAGATGTAAAGCTAACGAAAATACACAATTCCACTACCGTTACGTTAAGAGGAAAATATCCGTTAGCTTATCGGATACGGATATCCGTTTACCGCTATTTCGGATGGTATCAGTAATGGATTACGGATAATCGATATCGGATTTCGGATAATCGGTATCCATTGATAGGCCTATCTATGCTTGCTTCAATGCCGTACATTCCACCTGTTCCACAGCATGATCAACAATCAATCCTCCATCAAAGTATTGTCTTTTTGTACCAAAACGTGTTCCTGGAAAATCACGAATAACAAGACTCACACTACCTTTGCCAATTTCCTTTTTAAACGATGCATCCAAGTTTATTTTCATATAGTCTATGTCAGGTAGATCCCAGGTATGACCTGAATCAGGACAATATTTGCTAATAAGCATCCTAATTCTTTTTAGTATGAATTATTTTGGGTCGAGAATTCTGGAAAATGACAGAACATTTGTCTTTCCAAATCATTCAAGTAGCTATCATGAATAGATAGGGGTTATGATCCAGTTGATGAGAAAAAAAAACTTACAAATGAAAATCCTGCAACAAACTAACTAATAACCTAGTTAAGAAAATTATGATCATTAGAGGAAATATTACTAACAATGACATTTATACCTGACCAAATAGATCTTGCATAAGAATTATCAAGAAACAAATGCTCCACAGATACCATATCAAAATCACACAGACGACAATGGAGTTCAATGCCAGGCTTATATCTAGCTAATTTATCCCTAGTTGGAACAATATTTCTCAAACATTCCCATATAAAGAGTTTAGTTCGACTTGGTAGCTTGGTTTCCCATAGAGATTTCTAAACACTAGCTGAGACAAAGTTTCTAAGAATATAAGCATTGATCAAAGTTTTGTAAGCAATTTTCACAGGAAAAAACCTTCGTTGTCAGGCATCCAAATCAAGGTATCTTTACCCCATCTTGGAACAAGCTTGCCAAAATTTTAGTGGCAGAATTAGTAGAAAACAAATTTTGAATCAAATGAACATCTCAATGTCTAGTCTCATGAACAAACAACTCACATACAAAAGTATAAGTTGAAGAGAAATTTGCATCCACATTTGGTTCAGGTGGATATTGGAGACCAATAACCAACTAGCATTGTTGAAAAAGCGGGGGTCTAACAACCACACCCAATATTTCGTTTAGGCAATCTGTATGGACTAACTCCAATATAATTCCAAGAGAATCAACTAGACAGTCAGACTCAATCAAGGAAAATATATCCAACAATTATATCTGTGTTTCTCAAAGTAATCAGCAAATCAAACATATAGAAATCCGCGAGCCTGATTATTATGAGAAACGACTTGAACGGTACCAAAAACCAATGTTCAAGTGTCAATCAATTTCAATCAACAACCAAAGGTTGGATTTACTAATTGATTGAACTACGCACAACCTGTGATATTTCAATTATATAGAAAATATAATGCGGAAAAGAAATAACACAGGCACTAGAATTTTTGTTAACGAGGAAACCGCAAATGCAGAAAAACCTTGGGACCTAGTTCAGATTTGAACACCACACTGTATTAAGCCGCTACAGACTTTAGCCTACTACAAGTTAACTTCGGACTGGAATGTAGTTGAGCCCTAACCAATCTGACACTAATTAAGGTACAACCGCATTCCTTACGCATCTGAATCTGTAAAGACCCTCAAGCTGGTCAACACTAATAGGCTAGTCAAGTGACGATTTAGCCGCTAATGACTCGATTAATTAAATATGAACAATAATTAATAAAAATAATCTCATAATAATTTGGAAATGAAATTAGTATCACTAGATAGATCTCGAAAAGTTATGCGAAATAGACTACTATAACGTGTCGATCGTACACCGGACGAGAAAGATATCACAATTGGAAAATTATCGCGACACGTTTCACCACCGGTCAAACGGGTGACCGTTGACTTGACTGTTGACCGGACTTCTTCAAATTCAGTTGGACATTTGGTTAGTAAAATATTTCTCCTTAGTAGTTTATTGAACACTATATAGTAAATCCTTTTTATGGTGTAAATGAGGTGTTACTAGGAATTATTTATCAAAATTTAAATTAATTAGTGGGAAACTTATCCTCCCTCTTTTGGCTTGTTAGAGTAGGTGCTGTAGAGAATTGGGTTTCCTTTAAGAATGAGTCATTGTAGTTTGAAGGTGGAGGTGGTGTTATGGAGGAAGTTGGTAAAAGGATAAAAATAAAATGGAAAAAAGGAACGTAGTTGTGGTGTTGATGATGAATAAATAGTTATTTAAGATATTGATCATTGTGAGAGAGGCTTATATATATAGTTAGTGGAATCAGTTTGTATGGATGTATATGTTCATATTGAGTTATCAGTAGAGAGGGTTGAATAGAAGTGGAATAGGAGTCATTCATGGTGGTGTTTGATGATGAAGATGATGTATAGAATTATGTTACGGTGGTGGAGTTCTTGATAATTAATTATGTTGAGGATGATGGGTGTTTGTACCCTATTAAAATAGTGTATGTGCGTACCGCACAAGCTATTTGATGTCGGTACAATACGGTTTATTGTGGAAACCGGTGGGTTTATTGTGGAAACCCGCATGGCTTATTATGGAAGCCTAACCCGGTTTATTGTGGAAATCGGTGGGTTTATTGCGGAAACCCGCATGGCTTATTATGGAAGCCTAACCCGGTTTATTGTGGAAACCGGTGGGTTTATTGTGGAAACCCGCATGGCTTATTATGGATGCCTAACCCGGTTTATTGTGGAAACCGGTGGGTTTATTGTGGAAACCCGCATGGCTTATTATGGAAGCCTAACCCGGTTTATTGTGAAACCGGTGGGTTTATTGTGGAAACCCGCATGGCTTATTATGGAAGCCTAATCCGGTTTATTGTGGAAACCGGTGGGTTTATTGTGGAAACCCGCATGGCTTATTATGGAAGCCTAATCCGGTTTATTGTGGAAACCGATGGGTTTATTGTGGAAACCCGCATGGCTTATTATAGAAGCCTAATCCGGTTTATTGTGGAAACCGTTGGGTTTATTGTGGAAACCCGCATGGCTTATTATGGAAGCCTAATCCGGTTTATTGTGGAAACCGGTGGGTTTATTGTGGAAACCCGCATGTCTTATTATGGAAGCCTGGATTTGGGTTGTTAGGGAAACCAATGGGTTTATTATGGAAACCCACTAGGCTTATTATTGAAGCCCAAGAGTCTTGAATAATTATTTATTTATAATTATTAATGATATCTGAGATAAATGCAGGATCCTAAATAAAGAGGATAATTATCTTAAATACTTATAAATATTATTTAAGATAAATGAGGATTATGGTAAATATTAGGGTTTATCATGAATCTGGATGTTATTTGAGGTATATACAGATGAGGGAAGTTATTAGGATAACTATCAAAACCCTAAAGCTACATCTATTTCTGCCTATATATAGAGGCTAAATCTCAACACAAAAGGTACACAATTTCTATTCATTTTCTTAACAACCTACTTGCATAGAACTCTTGTTGATTTTAGCATCGGAGTGTCTTTGCAGGTACCCCCACCATTTTCAATCAACAATTCTTTGGAGAATCAAATCAACGGCGGCGATTCGATCATCAAACACACATCTCGAAGATTGTTGGGGTGATTAATTTTGCACCAACATCTTTTGGCGCCGACTAAGGGGACTACGAGTAAAGACCGTGTTCTCCGATTGAAAAAGTTGTCCCTAAACGATTTTGGAAACTAGGTTTTCAAAATCGTTGTGAACAGAAAGTTGCAGAAAGTTTCTGAACTCTTCCAGAAAAGTTGCAGAAGATCCAGAAAGTTGCAGAACGTTTCTGAACTCTTGCATAAAAGTTGTAGAAGATCCAGAAAGTTGCAGAAAGTTTCTGAACTCTTTCAGAAAGTTGCGGAAGATCCAGAGTTGCAGAAAGTTTCTGAACTCTTTCAGAAAGTTGCGGAAGATCCAGAGTTGCAGAAAGTTTATGAACTTCCAGAAAGTTGCGATCAGTAAGTTGCAGAAAGTCGTCGTAACGTTTTGCAAAAAAGTTAGGGTTTCAGTGAAACTGTTACGACAGTTGAAGAAACCGTTACGAAGGTTGAAGAAATTGTTACGAAGTTTGAAGAAACCGTTGCGTGCTTGAAGAAACTGTTGCGAATTATTTGAGGAAACCGTGACAAGTGCTTGAAAAAAGCGTTGCGAAAACCTATCTTCATCCAAGCTCAAGTACAGCCCCAGATCAAGCTAATCTGAACCGTCAGATTCACAAGATCTCATCCATTAAATCTATCCAGCCTCCGATCCAGCCTCAGGCCCAACAGCCGGTTCAGCAGCAGACCCGGTTCAGCCAGCTCGATTCGGTTCAGCTCCAACCGTTTCAGCCGCGGTCCAGCTGGGTCCAGACCGAACCGGTCAAACCAAGTGCCACATCATCATCTCGGTAAAGTCAGCAGACATGTCAGCATCCGGTCACCTGCCATGTCAGGACGTGCCGCCACGTCAGCAGCCGGGTCCAAACAGCACTGCCTGCCACGTCAACAGATGGCGACACGCCAACACAGACTGCCACGTCAGCAACCTGTGCCACGTCACCAGGTGACATATCACCCAAGGTCCACGACAGCTCGGTTACACGTCAGCATCTGTCTGCCACGTCAGTATCACTAATCCATTCATTGACCGCCATGTCAGCATTCGGATCCAGTCAGGATAGTACCTTGGCAGTTCAAGAAAAAGAAGAAAAATTTGTTCAGGAGGGAGGAATCGATCTCATGACCTGTAGGTTGGACCTTCCATCCTTCAACCATCTGTGCTGCCACTTGTTTTGTGGAACAAAACATGACTCAGTAAACTTACTCTATGCAGCACGCACTTCATTCAAATCTTGTTTCGCCAATTTCTTCTTCGTTTTAAGTCCGAATTGAGTGATTTTTGTCTCGTTTGAATCGTATTTCGATTCCCTACAGCATGGTAACAAAAAAATTTATATTCAAGAAACTTTTGTATGCACTTGGGGCAGCAATATGACCGAGTTCGAGGTTCGTGGATAGCAACATAATCGAATTCAAAGTTCTTTTGATTTATTGCTCGAGGTTCGTCAGCAACATAATCAATTGAAGATAAGCAAAGAAAGCAAAGTTTTCATGTACGGCGAAAGGTTCCGGAACCGAGGGACACGCCACACCAAGACAACATTTTGAGGGCGATTCCAAAAGGAAAAATCACGATAAACCCAGAAATAAGATGTCAACGGAAAGGATATCATAAGCCCAGATCCATCTAGCAAGTGAGGATCAGATATTATAGATCTAGTTCCTTCTTCACATGGGGGCGTCTTTGCTATTTGGAAATATCTCTACAGATATTGGGGGCGGCTAAAGTGACGCCTAGCATGCAATCAAAACCAACATGGTTAAGGAAGTCAAACAATAGGACACATCATTTTCAATATCACAGGAAGTAATGGGGGCGACTAAGGTGGAAGGAACGAACACCTTGGGAGAGGAAGACAAAGACGAAGTATTTTGTTTATCAAGGGAATGATTGCAATGTCTTTCTAGTAAAGAGAAAGACAAACGAAGTATTTGATTATGATGGAAATACTTGCAATGTCTTTTTATAAAAGAGAAAGACAAAGATGTAGTATTTTGGTTATTAAAGGAAATAGCTACCATCTCTTTCTAATAAAGGGAAAGAGAAGAAGAAGGTGTTTCAATAAAAGATGAAACAAAAGGAGAAAACGAAAAGCGAGGTGGAATGATAGAAAGGAAATGTATGACGAAAAGCTAGAGACAGTCAACCTATACATCAGAGATTGTCGTACATTCATTATTCGCAGACACACGAGCATTGAGTCGGCAAAATTATAGGCCAGTACGGGAACAAATGGGCAACCAATGTGCCTAGAAAGTTACGGGAGCAACCTGCATTCGAAGTGAGGTATGTTCTCAAAGTTGAAGTTGATTTATTAATTTAATCCAGATAATTTTTATATTAAAGAGATAAATTGGAGTGTTTTTTTTATCAAAGAGAAAAACCAAGGAAACGCTTCATTCACCATAAGGGTGGGAGATGAAATTAAAGAAGATTTACAAGACCAACACTTAGGTCATATGTTAGCTAATGGAAGAGCAACAGAACATAACATGCCGATCTATTTGGCATTTGGGTAATTACTGTATGGAGTTTAAGTACATTATTGGTACTTTGAACATGTTTGGTGATTTGAGATGGTTAAGTACATTTTTGGTACTTTGAATAATCAAGCCGAGCTCGGGTCGAGGCCACACAACATGCTGGCCAAGGCCACAAAAGGTTATCGGATAAGCAGCATATGGCGAATTTGAACGACCCGAGAAGGTTAGTTTTATTGATTTTCTTAATCCATCAACAAGTTGAGAATTAAGAGGGGGCGATGTTTGTACCCTATTAAAATAGTGTATGTGCGTACCACACAAGCTATTTGATGTCGGTACAATACGGTTTATTATGGAAACCGGTGGGTTTATTGTGGAAACCGGTGGGCTTATTGTGGAAACCCGCATGGCTTATTATGGAAGCCTAACCGGTTTATTGTGGAAACCGGTGGGTTTATTGTGGAAACCCGCATGGCTTATTATGGAAGCCTAACCCGGTTTATTGTGGAAACCGGTGGGTTTATTGCGGAAACCCGCATGGCTTATTATGGAAGCCTAACCCGGTTTATTGTGGAAACCGGTGGGTTTATTGTGGAAACCCGCATGGCTTATTATGGAAGCCTAACCCGGTTTATTGTGGAAACCGATGGGTTTATTGGGGAAACCCGCATGGCTTATTATGGAAGCCTAACCCGGTTTATTGTGGAAACCGGTGGGTTTATTGTGGAAACCCGCATGGCTTATTATGGAAGCCTGGATTTGGGTTGTTAGGGAAACCAATGGGTTTATTATGGAAACCCACTAGGCTTATTATTGAAGCCCAAGAGTCTTGAATAATTATTTATTTATAATTATTAATGATATCTGAGATAAATGCAGGATCCTAAATAAAGAGGATAATTATCTTAAATACTTATAAATATTATTTAAGATAAATGAGGATTATGGTAAATATTAGGGTTTATCATGAATCTGGATGTTATTTGAGGTTTATACAGATGAGGGAAGTTATTAGGATAACTATCAAAACCCTAAAGCTACATCTATTTCTGCCTATATATAGAGGCTAAATCTCAACACAAAAGGTACACAATTTCTATTCCTTTTCTTAACAACCTACTTGCATAGAACTCTTGTTGATTTTAGCATCGGAGTGTCTTTGCAGGTACCCCCACCATTTTCAATCAACAATTCTTTGGAGAATCAAATCAACGGCGGCGATTCGATCATCAAACACACATCTCGAAGATTGTTGGGGTGATTAATTTTGCACCAACAATGGGGACTTGTTCAATTAACAAAGGTAATGATTTTAAATGATTTTATTGTGTTTATAATGATTTGGGTAGTTCTTAGATGTTAAAAATAGATTAAAACCGATCAAGCATATTACAAAGAAACCATGAATTCATGTGGGTTTTGGTGTCACTGGTCTTTATCTAGGGACGTTTTTAGATACCTTGATGATTGAACTAGTCATAGCTCTATAAACATGAATTGTAGTACGTTTATTCTATTTTCTAGGGATATAAAGTTTGTTCATTTTAGTTAAGTAACGAGAAATATATAGGCGATAGAATTTGGCTTGTCGTGACAACATCTGTGTGTATACAGTCGTGAGTAGTATTATGTATACGACTTTTTATATAGGTTATAATAATAATTTGGTAAATGTTCAGTAGGCAAAACCTGTAGAGGATCATCTCAGGATTCTAATGAGATAACAAGTACTTAATTTGGATTAGATATGAGTAATCTAGAGATCATCAAAGTTGGACCCGTATACAGTTTCAAGAGTTGGAAATATTTCTGAATATAATCTTCTTATGTGAAAATGACTAGAAGTGTCCATCAGCTGTTTGTGAAAATGTTTGAGTCAAACCAGTAAGTTTGTGAGTCGAACCTAGTTAGCCGTGTTGACTCGGTGAGCCAGATTAGCTGACTCGTTATTCAGATCGAGTCAGTTGGATAGGACTAGTGGGCCCGTTCAACGGACTGGTACGGGCCAGGCTCAATGGGCTTGGGCGAAAGGATATATATCTTATTTTGTACTTTTGGACCACTTATGGTCCGAATTAGCTTTCGATTCCTTCTGCAAAGTTGTAGGGTTTTTCGAGGGCTTTTCGATAACACCCAATTTGACCCCATTTGGATAAGTATATATATCGATTTATATCTAGAACACTAAATACCATGTTATAGGACCATTAATAAAATTAGAACCATTAGATATTTAATTTAGCCGATAACTGGAGACTCGTACAATAGTATGTTGTGAACATTTTGTGAGCCTAATGGATAAATACTTATAGTACTTGTGTGATTAACAGTTAGTCTATGTTAACAATGATCGATTCAAATGATGAACCAGTGGATGGTGGATTTCGAGGTAGGCATGGCTTGTCATCAAATCAGGTGGGAACTTTGTAACCTTTTTGTAATCATTAAGTTACTTTATATGCGAGCATGATGAGTCCTTACTTTCTTTTAGCATGTTATTTGTGCTTGAATGGGCATGTTGTGTGATATGCGTTGGGTGGTTCCCTGCGAAGATTGTCTGTGATTCCCCATAGCTCTTTGCTAAGTTTAGTAGGGCAATGCTACGTTGTTTGAATATTATTTAGTAGCCCGGCTTTACCCCGGATAAATAGTATTACATTTTATTGTCTTAAGATAGTAGTCCGGCTTTACCCCGGTTGATTAGTACCTAGTAGTCCGGCTTTACCCCGGTTGATTATTATATATACTACATTTTATTTAGGGAAAACACTCTGTGCATATCATACTTGATTGTTCAGTCTTAGTAATATGACTGGGTTATTATGATCTTGACTTAGGAAGAAATTCTAGGTTCATGACTGGATATGGTTATTATTTAGTGACTTCGGTCAACGAATAATGATTGGGCCTTTTGTGAACCTGTTGTGCGGGGTCAGATCATAGTAATCAAAATCTTATTATATTCTAGACTTAGATGGCAGCATTGGGTATATGAGGTGTACGCATTCCACGATAATATCTTACGGTACCTGGACTCATGCTATCATTTGAGACTGGAGTTGTTCCGAGTATCTTCTCCTCCAATGAGTGAGACGAGGTTGGGATAACATACGTTTAGGTTGTTTAATTCTTTTCTCGTAGATCCATCCGGTGGTTGATCTTTCACGGATATTGTCACTATGGACGCAATATCCGGGGAAGTGAGTTGAAGCAATCTTCTGCTCTATGTTGCGTGTAAATTGTTTACAGTATTTTTCTTTAGAAGATTTGAGATGCGTGTTGGTGATTACATGAGGATTATATGTTTCCATTGAGCACCCTTATGGGATGATGTGCTCACTCGTTCCCACTTCATATTTCAGATACCAGAAGAAATGGTGCGCGCGAAGATATCCGTTTACGTTGCTTAAAGCTTTATCGAATATATACATTTTGTGAATCTTTTATTTTATATTTCTTTCTGTTTCTGTAAAACAACACATTATTCTATTTATATATCACCTGAGAGATTCTTATATTTAAAGTATCAGTGTGTATGAGTTTCGTCTTGGGATTAGCTTATGTAGTTATGGTTCTTGAAATCAATAATCTATATTTGAGGTATCATTTAGGTTGTAATCCTATTAGCTAAGCAGGTGATTAGGTCGGGGCATCACAGAATCCCACCAGGACTCTACGCACTTTATTCCCTTAGGTGATCTCACCCACAACTAAGAGTTGCTACGACCCAAAGTCGAAGACTTGATAAACAAATCTGTCTCACACAGAAAAGTCTATTTGAATAGATAAATCTGTCTCCCACAGAAATACCTACGAAGTTTTTGTTATGTCTTTTGATAAATCAAGGTGAACAGGAACCAATTGATAATCCGGTCTTATATTCCCGAAGAACAGTCTAGAAATATCAATCACCTCACAATAACTTAATTATATGTTAGTATAACAAGTTATTGTGGAATCACAAAGAATGAGACAAATAGCTTTGTTATTAATTTTTGTATCTTACCTATCGGAGATAAAATCTCGAGCAAATCTTAGAGAAGATAGCACTCAATACGATAGAACACGTAAGATCAGAACAAGCAACTACAAAGAAAATAGTTGGGTTTGGCTTCAGATTCCCAATGAAGTCTTTAAGTCGTTAACCTATAATGGTTTTAGGAAAAACCTAGGTCAAAGGAGAATCGACTCTAGTCGCAACTAGTATCACACATGAGGTGTGGGGATTAGGTTTCCCAGTTGCTAGAGTTCTCCCTTATATAGTCTTCAAATCAGGGTTTGATAACTTTGGAACAAAGCAATCAATATTCACCGTTAGATGAAACCTGATTTAAGATTCAAGCTAATATATTTCCACCGTTAGATGGTCTTAGCTTGTTACACACAAATGAAATATACCTTCATTTAGATATGGGTAACCGTACCTAAACGTGTATATTGAGTTATCTCAATAACAGTTAACGGAAGTTAGCCATATAAACACTTTTGTATTAACCATGTTCATCTTAACACTTCTAGATCAATCGATAATCAAATGAATCTAATTGTGTTACTCATAGAGTTGTTCAATTGTTTATATTCTCATAGAAGTGTACAAGACACAATTAAAGCAAAATCGGATTGATTCAAAAGAATCAGTTCATGAAAAATTTAGCCACGGTTTGCAAAGATTGCATTCCTTAATATATATGTATGTATTTGTTCATGAGTATGAAATCATACTTAACCGATTTAAGAACTTGAACCACTTAAGTATGCATACGGGTACGCAAATTTAAGTTCCGGAAATTGGTCACAAGCCGACAGTTTGCAAACGGGTATGGAAACGTTAGCTCCGGACCGAACTCAGTTGAAACTGTTTGCGAACGGGTACGCAAACTTGGTTCCCGGACTTCAACAGTTAAATCAGTTTGCGAACAGGTATACAAACTTAAGTACACTGACTTAACAGTTGAATAAGTTTGCGAACGAGTGTGCAAACTTAACTTCCAGTCCTGAATTCCAACAAAACAGTTCCCACACTAAGTACACAAACCATAATGTATCTAGACATGGGTTTTAGCTCTTAACTCCCATTTCAATCATTGAAACATTCTTAGAAGTCGACAATAGTTGTCTCACACAAACTATTAGCTTATAAGCAATTTTCAAGTGATCGAATGATCAATGCGAAACATTCCGAGTCTACATCAAATAACTGTCTCACACAAATCATGTAAGATGTTACCAGGTGATTTTCACATGATCATCTTTTGACTTTCGTCAAAAATAATGATGAACGTAGTTAAAGCAAAAAGCTTTCCAACACATATTTCGAGAAAGATATAAGCGAGTTAAACTCAGCTCGAAATATCAAATGTGTATAGCTATACGAATTTTGTCTCAATAGGAGATAAAATAGAATAGACTTCTGAGTGATAGATGAGTTCAAGTCTCCACATACATTTTGTTGATGAAGTTCTACAAGCTCCCCTTAGTAGTTCTCCGTCTTCAATCGATGAACGCCATGAAGTCTAAAGCTCAACTACACATTCTATCCTAATCTGAGACATAGCTATAAGTAGACAACTAAACTTGACAACTAAACTTGACAAACAAGCTTGAGATAGCAACGCTTGCGAGTTCGACCGAGCAGTGCTCTAACAATTATCAAGCCAGATTCTTACCTTAATGTAACATCTTACCGACTAGCAATAATAAGATTTGACAATAACCATACTTTATGGATTCCCCTCCAGATCCAAGAACGTTTCCAATGAAGCTTGTCTTGATGTAGAAAATCTTTATCATTAAAATATTAAGCCTTTAAAACTTTACAAGCTTTCCAGGCAATCTTGGTGATTAGAGCTTGATTAAAGACTTCAAGGTTTCTAGAACCTAGCCCCTACCAAAAGATTTATACATGTAAAGATTAAGCCAAGACATAAAACAGATACCTCTATTATTTTTATGCCCCCACCAAAAGTTTCTTTGAAGAGAGTCCAGTTTTGAAATAAGATTCTTGGGTATGTTAAAACAACCCATCTGATGAGTTGGCAGGGAATTGAGAAAAGTCTTGACCGCAGTAGTCCTTCCAGGATGGTTGAGAGAAGTGTTACTCTAATTTTTAAGTCTAGCCTCAAAAGATCGCACTATATGATTAAAAGCTTTTTACTTGTTATGATCAAGCAGAATGAATACACCTAGATAAGTATCCTTCATTATGGTCATATTAAGAGATTTTTCCATATCAGTACAAGCACTATGCATGACTAATGGTGTTACTGAAATAAACATAAGACTTTTGAAAATTCAGTAGTTGGCTAGAGTACATACCAAAATTCTTTATAATGTCCAAGATGCCATGAACATTCTTCATATAAACTTTAGTGAATACGAGAATATCATCAACAAAAAACACATGAAATATAGAAAGGGTCTTCGAGCAGTTTTCACACTAGAAATAACATTATTAGATTCAGTAATAAAATAAACTCTAGGTAGGGACTAGGGAGACACTGGATCTCCCTGTCTTATCCCTATAGAGAGTGAATATTGAAAAAACAAGGAGACCCATTTAAGAGAATACTCACACTAGTGGTGGAAATACAGTACTATCACAAAAACCAAACATTTTAAGAACATTTATAAAAAAGATTCATTCTAGTCTATCAAAAGCTTTTGATAAATCAATTGAGGGTCGTAGTTCCATTAATACCATCTTTTTCTTTATAGTATGGATCATTTCATGAGAAATAATTATGTTGTCATGAATTTATCTATTAGAGACAAAAGCCGCTTGATATGGTTTCATCCTATTTGCAAGAACTTTGGAAATACTTTTATAAGAGGTATTGTAGAGACCAATTAGCCTAAAGTCTGCAGGAGTCCTAGGCTCTTTACGTTTGGGTAGACAGAAATATAAGTCTTGTTAGAGCGACTGCAGTGGTGCGAGTATAACCAAAGACCAAAGAGAAAAAAAGACCAAAATTTGGGTTTAGTCCGTGCTGTGACACAACGGTAAAAGACTAAATTTGGTGGGGCGTAAATTATAAGTTCGCCTGGTGTGGGGCGTAAACTTTATGTTCGTCCGACTAAAAAAAAAAAAATGGGGCATTGATATAATGTACGCCTGGTGTGGGGCGAACATAAAGTTCACGCCCCACACCAGGCGTACATTATATCAACGCCCCACCAAAGAAAAAAAAAAATGGGGCGTAAACTTTATCCCCGCCTGGTGTGGGGCGTAAACTTTATCCCCGCCTGGTGTGGGGCGTAAACTTTAAGTTTGCCTGGTTTTGGGGCGAACATTATATCAACGCTCGACTATATTTGGGTTTAGTCTGGGATTTGGTCGATAGTACGTCCCACTACGTCTCGTTCTCAACCTAAATATTTGAGTTTAGTCGCCCACTGCGGTTGCTCTCAAGTCTTATTAGAAAAAAACCATACTAAAAAAATCTTTTGCACCACATCTATGATATTCGTACCCACATGTTTCCATTGAGTTTTATATAAACTAACTTGAAAACATCAGGCCTATGAGCTCTAAGCTGCCATGTTTTTAATACCATATTCAATTTCCTCCACGTATGGAGTACCTATCAAATTGGCATTACCCAAATCAGTGTAAACAAAGAGAATACAATCTACAAACTTGGATCGTCTGCCTTCTTCCCATCAAGCTAATTTTGCCACTTTATATAGGTCTCCATCGCTTACAAACGGTCTTCACAAACAGAGGGTGGTCATCTGTTTTCATTCTATAAGTAAACACATTGCCCATCTTGACACTTTTCACCCATCACGTGTATGATGTAAGCACATATAGATATAACAACTCGACTGCTTTAGTTATCCACAGGCATGCGTTCGAATTAACATGCTCTTTTAGTTGTCCATGCATGTTGCCAACTTCCTCTTCGTCCATGTACAAAACTTTCCTTGTAACAGCAATCCACTATCAAACTTACTAAAAGTGGAGTATAATACTAACCCATCCAAATCTTCATATAAAAGGTAAGGATACATTTGTCTGTTGTTCTCTCGTATGATTCACTCATGTTTCAAAATGAGCTCCCCGTACAAGGTAAGTAGAATGTGGAATTTCTGTGAGTGAAAGGTATCTTCATTGGGATTTTTGTTAGAGGGAGAGCAAAAAGCGATATGAGGAGAGCGAATATCGTACTCAACTCACTGAGTCACACCTTTTCATTATATTTTTCTAACTCAGACTAATTTAACCCTACCATATACTCCCATTAACCACTTCTAAAACTCACCCTCGTTCTCCGGAAACCTCCACCGCCACTGTCAACTCCACCACCGCCCCTTAAATATTATCCAGAAAATCGGAAAGCATATATAATGGACAAAGAGGGGACTTTATGTGTACATATTTCTTAGCACGTATAAGTGGTGAAGGGAAGGTATAAAGCAGAACTTTTGAGAAAGGAAGGAATGGTTGTTTACGGCTTTGGCAGTGATGGAGCTATCTGGCAATGGTAATTAAAGTTTTAGACTAGATCAGACATGTCAGTTTAAATATATTTTTTGATCCTATCCGTAGTTAGCTAAGATAAATGGACATGAAAAGACTAATTAATGAAGAGATGAGATATTACGCCATTGTAATGTTGGTAAAACCCATGGAATTAAAAAAAATCTTTTACGTTTTATTCATGTTGGTGGTGAAGATGACAGTGGTGGTGGTGGAGTTGAATTACGATAGTGCGAATTGCTCCACTGTATTAGGTTAAAAGATATTTTTTATCGCGGGTATGCGAAGGAAATGTGTGTCAATAAAGGTATTTTGGTCCGAGTCGAAAAAATATATCGAATAGGTTCTAATTACCGAGTTGAGTACGATTTTCGTTCTCCTCGGATCCGTTTTTGTTCTCCCTCTAACAAAAATCTTCATTGGTATTTAACTACACTAATTTGTGACTTTATAATTTCGAAATTGTTACATTTCATTTCTCGTACATTCGTTAACCCAAAACAATTAAGTCCATAAACTATAAATGAGCCCCATGAGTGGCTGTTTGGTTGAGTTGAAGGTCTCGAATTTATATATGTCGTCCACTTGCCTGGTCCGAACTTTCACAATCCATGTAACCTAGAAAAGAATTTGGGGTCACTGCTGCATCTTTCAAAGTTTTTTATTTTAGTCCAATCGAGCTTTATTGACCAATTATTACAAAGCTAAACAAAAATCATCAAATATGTACAGGATTCACGGACACTCTTAGATGGACAAGGTTGGACAAGATTTGCGTCATTTTCTTCGCAAAAGCCAAACGATAATGAATTTAAGTCTAATATTTTGATGGTATATTCTTCTTATAAGACTCTACATTCCTACAAAAAATGAGCACAATTCGAGATGTATAAAACCACCATCTATCCCTTTGAATATCAGCTGTTCAAAATTAACGGTTGAAATTAAGATCGGTAGATGGTCAGGTTTGCTATCTCGAATTGCATTCATTTTTGGTAGGAATATAAAGTCTTATAATAGGAACATATCATTAAAATATTAGACTTAAATTCATTGTCGTTTGAGTTTGTCAGAGAAAATGACGCAAATCTTGTCCGACCTTGTCCATCTAAGAGTGTCCATGGATCATCCCTCAAAGATAATAACTATAAATTAACATGTAATTTATGTCGTCTTTACACACTCATCAAATACTCTAAACCTATATTTTGCCAGTCTTCGCGAATTTACATTTTGCTAGTCCTCGGGAACCTAGGTTTTGCTATTCTTCGAGCAAAACTAAGTAAATAAAAACTAATCTGAAAATATATATAAAAAATCCTAACTCGCTTTCGCAAGAATTATGATCACACTTAGCATGTGTAACAAGCCTTTAAACCCCTAGGTGGCTCTAGTGGTCGAGTGTTGTCTCGGAAGGATTTACAAGAGATATACCCACAAAATTTTTACTCCAATATCTAGGTACATGTTAATTGATTGAGGACAGAAACTAAACTGTTAGAGCACAGCTCGGTCGAACTCGCAAGCGTTGCTATCTCAAGCTTGTTTGCCAAGTTTAGTTGATCAAAACTATATACTTGATTTCTAGTCTACTTATATGTATGTCTCGGATTAGGATAGAAGTGTAGTTGAGCTTTAGACTTCACATCGTTCACCAATTGAAGAAGAAGATCTACTGAGGAGCTTGGACGAACTTCATCAACAAAAGGTATGTGGAGACTAAAACTTATCTATGACTCAGAAGTCTATTCTATTCTATCTTCTAATGAGACTAAGTCGTATAGCTATATAGACTTTTATATTATACATATTTGATATTTCGAGCCGAATTTATCTCGCGTATCTATTTCTCGAAATATGTGTTGGAAGCTTTTTGCCTTAGCTATGTTCATCATATTCTTGACGAGTTTAGTTGGAAAAAATTTATTTGTCGGAAACTAAATATTAAGTCAAACGATGTTCATGTGAAAATTACCTTGAACATCTTATATGATTTGTGTGAGACAGTCATTTGATGTTTGCTTGGGAAGTTTCATATTGATCATTCGATCACTTGAAAATTACTTACAAGCTAATGGTATGTGTGAGACAGTCGTTGTCGTCTTTTAAGGATGTTTCAATGTGAAATGAGAGTTTAGAACAATTACCTATGTCTAGATACAACACGATATGCGTACACAGTATGCGAACTGTATTGTGATAATTCAGGTCCGAGAACCTTGTTTGCGTACCTAGTATGCAAACGGTTTTACCTGAGATTGTCCGGGAACCTTGTTTGCGTACCTAGTATGCAAACGGTTTTACCTGAGTTGGGTTTGGAACAGTTGTTCGTGTACCTAGTTTGCGAACGACCTATTTAGACCAAGGTCCGGAGATGTTGTTCACGCACTTGGTTTGCGAACATAGTGGTTAAGTTCTAAAATCGATTATGTATGATTCTCATACTCATGCACTAAAACATTTATGATTTAAGGAATGCAAATTAACTTTGCAAACCGTGGCTTAATGTTCATGAATTGATTCTTGTATAAGTACTTTGTACAATTACGTAGCAACCCGATTTTGATTCAATTGGTTCATATATATTTCTATGAGATAATGAACAATTGAACAACTCTATTTGAAACACAATTAGATTCATATGGTTATCTTTCATTATTGATTGATTATCATATTTGATCTAGAGGTGTTAGATGAATAAGGCTAAGACAAAAATGTTCATATCATATGGCTAACTTCGGTCAACTGTTATTGAGCTAACTCAATATACAGTTTAGGTACGGTTACCCATATATAAATATAAGTATATTTCTTTTTTGTGTAACAATCTAAGACCATCTAACTGTGGAGATTGATTGCTTAATTTCTAAGCAGACTTAGCTTGAATCTTAATTAAATCAGGATTTCATCTAACGGTGACTATTGAATGCTTTGTTACTAAGCTATCTTAGCTTTGATTGTAAGCAACCCTGATTTGAAAGGCTATATAACGGAGAACTCTAGCAACTGGAAAACCTAATCCCTGCACTTTCATGTTTCCGAGTTGCAAACTAGAGTCGATTCTCCTTTAACCTAGGTTTTTCCAAAACCATATTAGGTTAACGACTTGAAGACTTCATTTGGGATTCGTGAAGCCAGATCCAACTATTTTCTCTGTAGTTGCGTATTCTGATCTTACTTTTTCTATAATATTGAGTTTTATCTTCTCTGAGATTTACTCGAGATTTATCTCCGATGGGAAAGATATAAAAACTAATCACAACAGTTCTTTGTCTCAGACTCTTATGATTCCGCAATAACCTTTTCTGTTAATCAGTTGGGTTATTATGAGGTGATTGATATTTCTAGGCTACTCTTCGGGAGTATAAGACCGCATCATCAATTGGTTCCTATTCATCCTGATTTATCAAAAGACGGAACAAAAACCGAATAAAGGATAGACATATCTGTGGGAGACAGATTTGTTCATAAGTCTTCGACTTTGGGTCATAGCTGTTAGAGCATTGCTCGGTTGAACCCACCAAACATTGGTATGTCAAGTTTGGTTGTCATATTTTAGTGAACCAAAACTCATTTAAAGAGTCACTTGATCATTTGGTAGAGTCAACTTCGTATAGGTTAGCTTGAAAGTATTAGGATATGAGACATTACAAGTATTACGTGAAGAGTTGAAGAATGTGAAAAAGTAAGGAGCTACAACGACGACATCATCCTTCCACTTGAGGTTAGTAATATTTGACTTGAACTGTTTCATTCCCTAACGTATCTTTCAAGTCGTGCATATTGAAAACATAACTGTGAAGCTGTGAACGATTATACTCTAGTTAGACATAGTATTAAGGAATACAATACGAAGTATAACGCTAAGATATCGACATAATCGTATGAATGCTATTGTGATTATGTATGGGTATGGGTGAAGATTTCGTCTTAGGAAACAATGTGTTTACATTCATTTAAAGGAAGTACAATTCATAAACTTGTTTTATGAATCGAAAGGGAAATCACTAGGCTTATTGGTATTGTTATTCATTGCAAATCTTTTGAATTACCAATATCTGTGTTTAGCATAACCGCTCATGACTTGTTTATGTTCTTGGTAAAAGTATTCACAAGGCCTGACTTTTGTATTGGTATGACTTTTATTAGTGAAACCGATCTTAAGTAATCACCTGAGATGGTATGATCGATTTGTTGTAATTGGTATGACCAACTCTAGGCAAAGGGGAACCGATCCTAGTAAGATGTGCAACCAATCACAAGCAAAGGGGAATCGATCCTAGTAAGAGGTGCAACAAGTTTTTAGTTATTGGGAACCGATCCTATGAACATGCACAACACGTTTTTAGTTATTGGGAACCGATCCTATGAACATGTGCACCAAATACAAGTTAGATACCATATATATGTGGGAACCGATCCTAGTACCTAGTCAACCAAGTTTTGGTAACTAGCGTGACTAATTCTAGTACCCACATGGAGGTAGAACCGAAACTTGTTTTGGTAGAACCATGAAACCTATGTTTGGTGATTTGATAGGATAATCAATCACATAGTTCTTGGAAGTCAGATGAACCAATTCTAAACTTGTTTGAAAGTGTGGCAAATCGGTTCCAAGATTGTAAATATGAAAAAGGATTTACAAAGTAAAGATGTTGACATACTTTGAACACGTGCAGTAATTCTTACTTTTTATTGCTCAAAGATATTCCTTAATAGCTAAAGGAGAATCCCGGATCGAAATAAATTAAGAATCTTTTAATTAAGGTTTTTAGTTTTGCATATCTTTAGAAAATAAAAATTAGTAATGTACATTTACTAGTTGGATATTTTCTAAGATATTTTCGGTCAATATTTGGACAGTGCATTTCCAGGAATTATGAAAACCTTTTTTGCCCTTATTGCATATCTTTGAGAATATTCGGTTTTGGAAATTCCTTGGTGTCCAAACTTCCTTGGTCTATAAATATTGAAGTTTGCATTTCAAGCAAACTAATCCTCAGAGCTAGCAAAACTACCTAGTTGTGTTGTTACTGGTGGAGCCGCCTATTCGGAGAGTAAAGTAACCTAATTAGGCGAAATCTCTTACGGCAGCTTGGTTTAAAGACTTCTTTGGAATTGAGAAGCTCTATTAGTACCGTTAGTGGGAAACTAGATAATTGCAGTTTATCTTTAGTTTTCGATTGATTTGATTGAATAACGGTTGTTGAACTTTGATTGCACCTAGTTTGTTTATGCTTGAGAATCTTCTCTTCTGATATAAGATTCACTCAAACTAGATCGAAGTTTCGACGAGGATCTTTAGACTGTTTGTAGATCTAAAGACGTCTTGTGATAATCCATTGTTAACGGACTGCATTCCGTGTGTGATGATCACAAGAGATTCAAGTTGATTGTGTGCAGGTGTTTATTGAAAATCTAAGAAGATTTGAAGACGAAGAAGATTTCTGATTTGGGTTCATAATCTTTGGTGTGCACAATACTTGTTTCGTCTGGAAAAGGATCCAACTATAATCGGTTTATCTTTGTGATATATTTGATTGATTAGTTGAGTAGATCGGCATCAATACATTTCTTTGTGATTAAAAGTATTGATTGAAAAATCTTGACAATTACCTTGGTAGTTGTTATTGGATAGATCTAAGGACCTGACAAAGGAGTTTATTGGGATAAACGGAAGAGCCTTTTGTCAAACTCATATCACTTGATTGAAAAGAGTTGTTACCGAACAGATTTGTTGTTCCTTTACTGTTTGGAATACGAACCAAAGGAATTGTTCCAAGTGCTTGACTTACTACAAGTCGGAGGCGCGTGGATACAGACGGAACTAGGTGAACTATAGGTTTAGTTGCTTGGTCTCAACTATACGAAGTTGGTTTTGATTTTGTATATCGGCTTAATCCTGAGAGTATTCAATTCTGGACAAGGTCCTGGGGTTTTTTCAGCATTTGCGGTTTCCTCGTTAACAAAATCTTGTTGTGTCTTTTACTTTTCTATTTCCGCAATTATAATTGTTTTATTATAATTAGAAGTAAAATACACAAACGTTAATTCCTATTTACTTGATAGCAATCCTATCGTGTTTGGTTAAGTCCGAACCTTTTATCAAGTAAACATACTTCGTTGTTGTATTGTCTCGATCTTGTATCCATAGTCAATCACACAAGTTATCTTGTTGTCGTATTCTCTCGATCTCGTATCCATAGACGATCACACGAAGTGTGAACCGATTAGTTGTATTGTCTCGACTCGGTCCATAGACAATAACTTTCGGAGAAAGGACTTATAGGTGGAAAAGTTTTAGATTGAGGTATTTGGGTACCCTCATCTTTTCAGTAGCAACTCTTAGTTGTGGGTGAGATCAGATAAGGGAATCAAGTGCGCAGAATCCAACGTGGTTCTAGAGGCGTAAGGAACGCGACTATAACTTAATAGGTATGAGACTTGGTTAGGGATCAATTACATTGCAGTCCGAAGTTAACTTGTAGTAGGATAGTGTCTGTAGCGGCTTAATACAGTGTGGTGCTCAAAGCTGGACAAGGTCTCAAGGTTTTTCTGCATTTTCGGTTTCCTCGTTAACAAAATTTCTAGTGTGTGTGTTATTTCTTTTCCGCATTATATTTGTTTATATAATTGAAATATCACAGGTTGTGCATAGTTCAATCAGTTGATTAATCCGACCTTGTTGATTGGATATAACTTGATTAGAACTTGGCATTGGACTTTGTTACTGTCTAAGTTATTTCTCATATCAATCAGGCTTACAGATTTCTATCTGTTCGATTTGCTGATTGTATTGAGAAATAGAGATAAAGCTCTTTGATATCTTTCTTGATTGAGGTCGCTATTAAGTTGGTGCTCTCGGAATTATATTGGAGTTTAGTCCATACAGATTGCCGAACGAATTATTGGGTGTGGATGTTATACCCCCATTTTTAATTGGTATCAGAGCAGGCAAACACACTAAGACCTCATAAGTCCGTGTTTGTAGCAATCTGAATCTATGGACATAAGTGTTATCTCCATAAATGTACCGCCAGTCTTTGATAGATCGAATTACTTATGGTTGAAAATTGCTATGCGTGCCTTTCTACAAGCGCGTGATTTTCAATCATGGGTTCGTGTTGTTAATGGCTATAATCCTCCAATGGTTACAGTAGACGGTGTAACTGTTGCAAAGGATATTGGTGAGTATGAAGATCATGAGATTCTTGCTGCAAAATAAAATTTTGGCTGATTAAATGCTATCATCCATGCCATTACCCCATATCTTCAGCACCATGTGTCTACGTGCACTCGGTCTAAAGATGCGTGTGATATCTTAGAAACCGTATTTGAAGGGAATACCTCTGAAAAGGAATCTAGGCTTCAAAACCTAAATTCTGATTGGGAAAACCTTCGCATGGCTGATGAAGATTCATTTGATGAGTTTAATCACAAAGTGTCTGAAATTATTAATGCATCTTTTGCGTTGGTTAAGACTATTCCTGAAAATGACATTGTGATGAAAATTCTCAGATCGCTGCTAGGTAGATACGATTTTAAGAAACATGCCATCGTTAAGGGAAATAACCTTAAAACACTTTCCAGAAACTCACTTGCCGGAAAGTTAAAAAATCTTGATCATGATCAGAACATCTGCGCTCAATGTTGTGACCAATACAAGTGAATTTTCTAACTTGTCTTGGGCTGATAAATATTGTCCAAATCATGTTGATCTTGACAGGTCATTGATTACACAAAAGATTAAGGATATTGTGAAGAGAAGCAAAATATCTGGGAAACGACACTCTCTCTCTGATGCTTCAGATGATTCAAAACAAGAAGAAAAATCATGTCAACTTGTCAAGAATATGCATACTTCTAAAGTTTGCACAGAAAATTCTGCTCTCTCAGCAGAAACTTCTATTAACTCAAATTCGGATTCATAATACGAGTCTGACACTGAGATTTTAGAGTTCTTGGATAAAAATGAAGACATTCACCAAGAAAATCTTCAACTAAATAATCTGTTGGAGAAACTTGAATCATAACTTCAGGTGAAAAATCCAGAGATTGATAATCTTAATGATGAATTCACCAGAACCCTATCTGTAAAAGAAAAAGAGATTGATACTCTTAAGTGTGACTTGCAAAAGTTGTCTGAAAGTTCTGACAAGATCTCAGCAAGGTTATTTGATCAGAAGTCTTTTGGAACACAAGTGGTATAGGTTTCAAAACTAAGACTGTGAGCACAACCAACTCATTTGTTCCAGCCGGTTCTGGAAAGATGGATGTAGAATGTTGTGATAAACAGGAGGCCAGTCGCCAAAACAAAATTTTCTCTCCGAATTGCTTGTTTTGTGGAAATGTGAATCATGTTCAAAGTAAGTGTTGGAAATTCAAGAGGAACAACAAAAGAATTTCCAAGCTTCAAAATGACATGCAAAGGATGATTCTGACATTAAGTAATCAACATGGAACCTCAGAAGCCAAGAAGAAGTCTCGAAGAACCAGAGTCAGACGAGGTAAGAAGTCTGTTTATACAACAAACCTTGGTATGTCACCATGTGACACAAGAAGTGAGCATTCTGCTCACTCCATTGCTACCTAATTTTAGTGATGTTTGCATTCATTATTAACATGAGAATATGAGGATTGCATCAAGGTTGCTCAAGTATTGTATAGTTGTTTATTATTTTTTTTATCTTAAAATTTACATAGGTTATGTAAGTTAAGTTTTTCAAAATGAGTATTTTCTTATCAAAAATTGATAATAGATCGTGAACCATGAAGACTTTTTTCAAAGTACCTCTTGAAGAAAAAAACCTCTTTAGGGTTTGGTATTTCCGGTGTTCTATTTATATTCATTTGTGATCAAAATGCCCTTCACTCTTTTTCTTTGAAAGATATAGTATCATGCCTCCTGTAACTAGAGGTACCACAAAAAGGGATGCAGTAAAAGCAGTTAATGTGTATCTATGTGAAGGAATCCAATCTTCAAGAAATAAAAAGAAGAGGTCTACAGATAATGAAAAAGGTTCTTCCTCTAACTGTTTGTTATCTGTTCAGCATGATAATAATTTTAGGGATATGGTGAAGGATTTCATCATCAAGAGAAACAGTTTAAAATCTCAAATCACTTTCTCTATGGATAAGATAGCTCACTATGAACAAATGTTATCTCTGACAAAGAACACCTTGTGTGAACTGAAAAGAGAGCTTAGTGAGTTAACTGACATTTCTGAAGATCTGGAAGAATTGAATGATCCCATATTCAATGGGTTCTTCAATAATGAGAAGGAATTCTTGGTAGATGCTCTGAGAAAGCTCTACAATCTCTAGGAAACTTCTTATGAGAATTTATTCTTGGAATAGCAAATATTGTGATTACACATAGATATTTCAACGATTTTCATCTTGCAATGTTTTTAGATTTATTTATTTAAAATCTAAGTTATTTGGAAGATGATTTTTACAGAATTTAATATTTTTGATTTTATATATTGCAATTGCTTATGAGATGAATTCCTTTACGTACGTGAACTGTGCTTGTATCTCATAATTTCTCAAAAGTTAAGTCTATTATGTCTTTACACAAATATTGATAAATGATAGAATGAACTTTTGAAAATTCTGCAGTATTGATCTTTCCCTGATCCACTTCTATGTGAAAGTACTGTATGGATCCGTAAGTTTTCTTATGTTGATCGTTTCCGGTTAAACTAATCATAAAGGTTGTCTTGTGATTAGTTTAATGATATTTTGGACATTAACAAATCACGTCCAAAGAAATCCTTCTTTTCTCGTAAAAATAAGGTCGCTCATGTTGTTCTCTTGGGAATGACATTAAATAAGGGAGAGTTCTTAATTGAACTTGTGCTTAATTGACAAATCTTTGTGGGGAGTGCGGCTGTGAAATATTGTAGGAGTTATCTTGTATCTTTATAAACTCCTTGATGAATACACTAAGTTTCGACTATGTGAAATCATCGAAACAAAGTTGATATGTTCTCTTTAAGTCATGAATTATTTCTTTGAGATTTTCATTATGATCCTGTAGTTTTCGTACCTTTGCCAATTTATATTGACAAAAAGGGGGAGAATTATTTGGTAGTTCACACCACATATATGGTTTACGGATCATTATGTAAGGGGGAGTGGTTTTCATTGTAAGATGGAAGTATTGACTAAGGGGTAGTGATACATATCACCATAGTATTATGTCAAAGTTGTGATACAATTGTACTTTGATTCTTAATAACAATACTATGACACCGTATAACAATGATTGAGAAAATTTGTTTTTTTATTGTTATGGCTATGAATCATCAACAACAATGATGCTGATTTGAACACGTTCAGAATTGCCGAGTACTTGGAGTAGCGAAGAATTCAAGGAATGTTGAAGAGCTAAGAAAATCAAGAACGATGGATGAGAAGCTACAAAGTTTATTTATTTTGTAATCCATATGTATTGATAGTTTTGTCATTAAAATTGACAAAGGTGGAGATTGTTAAAGCACTTCTTGGTCGAACTCGCAAGCGTTGCTATCTCAAGCTTGTTTATCAAGTTTAGTTGTCAAAACTATAAGTCTTGATTTCTAATCCACTTATAGTTATGTCTCGGATTAGGATAAAATGTGTAGTTGAGCTTTAGACTTCACGACGTTCATCGATTGAAGACGAAGATCTACTGACGGGAGCTTGGAGGAGCTTCATCAACAAAAGGTATATGGAGACTTGAACTCATCTATCACTCAGAAGTCTATTCTATTCTATCTCCTATTGAGACTAAGTCGTATAGCTATATATACTTTATATTATACACATTTGATATTTCGAGCTGAGTTTAACTCGCTTATATCTTTCTAGAAATATATGTTGGAAAGCTTTTTGATTTAACTATGTTCATCATTATTCTTGACGAAAGTCAAAATATGATCATTTAAAAATCTCCTGGTAACATCTTACATGGTTTGTGTGAGACAATCATTTGATGTAGACTCGGAATGTTTCGTATTGATCATTTGATCACTTAAAAATTGCTTATAAGCTAATAGTTTGTGTGAGACAACTATTGTCGTCTTCTAAGAATGTTCAATGATTGAAATGGGAGTTTAGAACAATTAACCATTGTCTGGATATATCACAGTATGCATATCCGTATGCAAACTGTTGTAAGAATGATTCAGGTCCGGGAACCAAGTATGCATACCCGTATGCGAACGGTTTTAACTGTTAAAGTCTGGGAACTAAGTTTGCGTACCCGTTTGCAAACTAATAATCCTGAGTTCGATCAGGAACAACAGTATGAATACCCTTTTGCGAACTGTCGGACATGACCAAAGTCCGGAACTTAAGTTTGTGTACCCGTTTGCAAACTTATGTGGTTAAGTTCTAAAATCGGTTAAGTATGTTTTTATACTCATGAACAAATACATTTATATGTTAAGGAATGCAATCTTTGTAAACCGTGGCTAAATGTTCATGAACTGATTCTTTTGAATCAATCCGATTTTGGTTCAATTGTGTCTTGTATACTTCTATGAGAATATAAACAATTGAACAACTCTATGAGTAACACAATTAGATTCATTTGATTATCATTTGATTATCATTTGATCTAGAAGTGTTAAGATGAACATGGTTAGCATAAAACTGTTCATGTGGCTAACTTCAATTATCATTTTATTTCGCGTATCTATTGAGCCAACTCAATATAATATATAATTACGTTTAATGAAAGTATTTCATTTGTGTGTAACAAGCTAAGACCATTTAACGGTGGAAAGATATCTTAAATCAGGTTTCATCCAACGGTGAATATTAATTGATTTGTCTCAAAGTTACCAAACCCTGATTTAAAGACTATATAATGGAGAACTCTAGCAGCTGGAAAACCTAATCCCCACACCTCCTGTGTGATACTAGTTGCGACTAGAGTCAATTCTCCTTTAACCTTGGTTTTTCCTAAAACCATTATAGGTTAACGACTTCAAGACTTCATTGGGATTCTGAAGCCAGACCCAACTATTTACTCTGTAGTTGCGTTTTCTGATCTTACTTGTTCTATCGTATTGAGTACTATATTCTCTAATATTTTCTCGAGATTTATCTCCGATAGGTAAGATATAAAAAGTAATCACAAAGCTCTTCGTCCCATTCTTTTTGATTCCAGAATAACTTGTTCTACTACCATATAGTTAAGTTATTGTGAGGTGATTGATATTTCTAGGATGTTCTTCGGGAATATAAGACCGTATTATCAATTGGTTCCTGTTCACCTTGATTTATCAAAAGACGGAACAAAAACTTCGTAGGTATTTCTGTGGGAGATAGATTTATCTATCAGAATAGACTTTTCTGTGGGAGACAAATTTTTTTATAAAGTCTTCGACTTTGGGTCGTAGCAACTCTTAGTTGTGAGTGAGATCAGCTAAGGGAATCAAGTGCATAGAGTCCTGCCGGGATTCAGAGGCGTAAGGAGCGTGACTGTATCTTAATCAGTGTGAGATTGGTTAGGGCTCAACTACATTCCAGTCAGAAGTTAACTTGTAGTAGGCTAGAATCTATAGCGGCTTAATACAACGTGGTGTTCAAATCTGGACTAGGTCCCTGGGTTTTTCTGCATTTGCGGTTTCCTCGTTAACAAAATTTATAGTGTCTGTGTTATTTCTTTTCTGCATTATATTTGTTTAAATAATTGAAATATCACAGGTTCTGCGTAGTTCAATAAATTGGTAAATCCAACCTTTGGTTGTTGATTGACACTTGAACATTGGTGTTTGGTACCGTTCAAGTTGTTTCCCATAATAATCAGGCTCGCGAATTCTATCTGTTTGATTTGCTGATTACATTGAGAAACAGAGATATAACTCTTGGATATATTTTCCTTGATTGAGTTTGACTGTCTAATTGATTCTCTTGGAATTATATTAGAGTTAGTCCATACAGATTGCCTAACAAAATATTGGGTGTGGTTGTTGTTACCCCGCCTTTTCAATTGGTACCAGAGTATGCAAACACGTTTAAGACCTCATAAGTCTGTATTTGTAGCAATCTGACTATATGGACAGAAGCGTTATCTCTATAAACGTACTGCCAGTCTTCGATGACTCAAATTACTTATTGTTAGAGCATTGCTCGGTCGAGCTCGCAGGAATTGCTTTCTCAAGCTTGTTTGTCAACATTAGTGATCAAAACTATAAGTCTTGATTTCTAGTCTACTTATAGTGATGTCTCAGACTAGGATAGATTGTATAGTTGAGCATTAGACTTCACGGCGTTCATCAATTGAAGACGAAGAACTACTAAGAAGGGCTTGTGGAACTTCATCAACAAAATTTATGTGGAGACTAAAACTCATCTATCACTTGGAAAGTCTATTTCTACTCTATCTCCTATACTGAGACAAAAGTCGTATTACTACATAGTATTCGATTATGCACATTTGAGATTTCAAGCTGAGTTTAACTCGCTTACATATTTTTCGAAATATGTGTTGGTAAGCTTTCACTTCAACCAAGTTCATCTTATATTCTTGACGAAAGTCAAAAGATGGTCATGTGAAAATCGCCGAGTAACATCTTACATGGTTTGTTTGATACAATCATTTGGTGTAGACTTGGAATGTTTCGTTATGATTATTTCAATAACTTGAAAATTGCTTTGATGTTAATAGTGTGTGAAAATGGCTTTTGTCATCCTCTAAGAAAGTTTCAATAATTGAAATAGAGTTTAGAATACTTAACCATCATTAGATTATGAACATAGTATGCATTCTTGCATGTATGTGATCCATGACCGGAACTATAGTATGCATACCCGTATGCGTACATGTTAGTTATGGAATTCCGAGTACCTAAGTACACATACATGTACGCGTACAGGCGAAGGGTTTGAGTCCGGGAATTTCTGCTGTGTTTGGATGTATGCGTACTCGTTTGCATACTGGCGAACCCAAACTCAGACCGGGTACTTAAGTATGCGTACACGTTTGCATACTTGAGTGGTTAAAGTTCTAAAATTGGTTTGTTCATGAACTAATACATTTAGATATTAAGGAATTAATTCTTTGCAAACCGTGGCTATAATGTTCATGAATTGATTCAAGTGAATCAAACCGATTTTGCTTCAATGTTCTTGTATACTTCTATGAGAATATAGCAATTGAAAAACTCTATAACTAGTTTCATTTGAGTAATTTGAACTAGTTGTGGTTAAGATGAATAAGGTTGATATGAGAGTGTTCATATAGGTAACCACGGTTAAAAACTGTTGAGCCAACCTAGTGTACACGTTTAGGTACGGTTACTCAAACTAAATGAAGGTACATTTCATTTGTGTATAACAAGCTAAGTTCGATCTAACGGTTGAAAGATATTATCTTGAGTCTAATCAGGTTTTCATATAACGGTGAATATTGAATGCTTTGTTACCAAGGTATAACTTAGATTGCAAATCCTGATTTGAAAACTATATAAGGGAGAACTATAGCAACTGGGAAACCTAATCCCCACACCTCTTGTGTGATACTAGTTGCGTCTAGAGTCGATTATCCTTTAACCTTAGGTTTTTCACGAAACCCTGTAGGTTATTGACTTAAAGACTTCATTGGGATTGTGAAGCCAGACCCAACTATTTTCTATGTAGTTGTGTGTTCTGATCTTACTTCTACTATCGTGATTGAGTATTATCTTTGCTAAGATTTGCTTGAGATTTATCTCCGATAGGTAAGATTAAAAGTAGTCACAAACATCTTGTTTCGCTACCATACGATTAAGATTATTGTGAGGTGATTGATAATACTAGGCTGTTCTTCTGGAATATAAGTCCGGTTTTATCAATTGGTTCTTGTGCACCTTGATTTATCAAAAGACGGAACAAAACTCATAGGTATTTCTGTGGGAGACCGATTTATCTATTCCAATAGACTTTTCTATGTGAGACAGATTTGTTTATTAAGTCTTCGACTTTGGGTCGTAGCAACTCTTGGTTGTGGGTGAGATCAGCTAAGAGAATAAAGTGCGTAGAATCCTGCTGGGGTTCAGAGACGTAAGGAGCGTAACTGTACCTTGATCATTGTGAGATTTATTAGGGCTCAACTTGTAAAGACCCTCAAGCTCGTCAACGCTATTAGACCAGTTAAGAGACGTTTTAGCCGTTAATAACTCGATTAGTTTAACAGAACATTAATTAATAGAAATTAATCTAACAACGATCTAGATACGAAATTAGAACCGTTGAATATATCTCGAAAAGTTACGCAGAATGGACTACTCGAATATGTCATTTGGATACCGGACGAAGAAGATATCGTCGGATGAGTATGAAGGGCAGAATAGTCATTTTATAGACAAATCGACTTGGCAGTCCTTATCCAGAGCGTGTGTGCCTCAGTAATTTGCTCGGCCTTATCTTCACATCACCGAGAAGATTCATTCTTCTTTCTTTTCTTCTTCATTCTTCTTTCTTCTTCTTTTTCTCTTCCCCTGTTCTGCAGCTGTTGCGATTCACATAGCGTGAGATCGAGAGGACAAGAGATGAAACACGATCAAGTGAGTAGTTCGAGGTGTAACTAGCTTAGAAATGAATCAAGAGGATAGAAATACTTCCTGTGATGTTGATATGGAATGAGAAATCGAAGAATTAGGGTTTATAGATCGAATTGTAAATTCGTATGGAATTGATAAGTTAATTGTGGAGGAAGAAGAAAAACTGGGTTGTGATTCAATTGAAGATGTGTAGATGTTTTTGAGGATGAATCAAGTAAATTAGGGTTTCTTAATAATTGCGCAGAGATTGTCTAGAAGATGAAATTGATGTTCTGGGATGTTGATATGAGATGGGCTTTAATTGAATTAGAGTTTAAGGTTGAAGAATAGTTTAAAATTGATGGTTAGGGTTTCAAAGTTGTGATTTCTGGAATTCAAGATGAAATTGATCAACTAGGGCTCAATTTTGTTAATAAGAAGATGATGGAATTAATTTCAGTGTCGATCTGTTTGATGTTTGAGCAAAGCTGGTATGAGGTAATGATTCTTCTCTCTAATCCTAATAAAGTATTACAGTTTCTAGTTGTTTAAGTTATGAGATGCCATGAACTAAGAGGTGTGATGAATTGGTACTGGAGTTGTTGGTATGTTAAGATACTGTAATTATTTTGATTACTATTTGAGATGATGGTGGTGATACATGGGGAATTGAATTGAACTGGGTTGAGGGAGTTCATTGCTTAGCTACAGTTGTGAAGATATGGATGTGCAGGGAATGGTTGAATTCTTTGTGGTGGTATGCGTGTGGTATGAGCTGAGGTTGTAGGTGGTGGTCTTTATGATGAATGTAACTGTGTGTATTGGTGATGATTCCGAATGAGTATTACCAGAGATGTGACGTTGAGTTGCTGGTGGTGATGAAAGTGGTTGTGTGTTTGTTGTTCATGATGAGATGTTGAATTTCATATATGGAAGGTAAATCAAATGGTGGTGCTGCAGATGTTGATGTTGGCTACATGGAGCTGTGTTGGTTTGTGGTGAACTGCAAAAAGTTATGGATGTGCAGTGTTGTTTGAATTGGAATTGGAGACTAAAAATTTGGATGGTAGTAGAGATGGAAAGTGCAGGCAATGTATGAATTGATGAAGTGATGAGTATTGGAGATAGTTGAGGATTGTAATGTATTTTCGAAGGTGTTACTCAGGTGCAGATGGTGTTATGGTTGTTGTTTATGATTGTAATTGCAAGGGGTTGATACAACTTAGGATGTTTGTAATGGTAGAAGTGTAGCTTGAGGATAGTCTCAATGGAAGCTTGCTTCTGCGACCTAAAGGTAAGCTGAATTTGTATTTGAGATTGAGTTATGAAGTTTTATTGAATTTATAGAATTGTATTTGTATGCTTAGTATGTGTAATGATCAGATGAAGTTGTTTTGAGTAGATTGAGGTTGAACTTGAGTTAGAGTTGTAAAGTTAGAGTTACAGCTTTGTGAGAAGAACCCTTGGCCTGTCTGACTGAACTTATTCAGTCTGATTCAGTTTTGTTTAGCTGACTCAGTTAGTCTGACTGAGTCGGATCTGTTGACTCACTGATTCATGTTTGACTTGTTGACTGAGTTAACCCTTTTACCTTGACCTTTGATTGTGAAAAGGAGAGGGTACCCAAATATACCTCAAGCTAAAACTTTTCCTACCTATGAGTCCTTTCTCTGAAAGTGATTTTCTATGGACTTGTTTATGGGTGAAAACTACTCCTGCAGAATTTGGTAATTTGGGGTGTGGATGAGGAATGAATTTAAACCTTAAACAAATGCACTGCGCGGTGAGTGATTGTAGATTCGAGAGATCAATCCGGGCAAGTCCGGCCTAAACCAAGAAATGGGCGTTCAAGACTTGTTTCGGTCACAAAGTGAAGGAGATGGGGTTGATCTTAGGGAGGGAAGCGAAGAAGGTGTTGAGATTGTGAAGGTGTAGACTTGCTTATGACTTGTAACAAGAAAGTGAACAAGCTTACGATTGGTGTAAGCAGGCTCTGGGTGTTTTCTTATTGTTTTTCTCTGTTGTTTGGAAATAGGGCGGAGAACCTATTTATACAAGTCATTGAGCCTTATTCACGTCTCTCGTGGGAAGTGGAGGAAGTGGAGTGATGGAGTAGTGGAGTTGTGCGTTGGTGATACACGACCAGCCTTGCACACTTCTCCTGTTCATCTCTAACCGTCCATGACTTCCTAACACGTTCTTGCGATGGCGTGTTGCACGCTTCACGCTGTAAACCGCCAGACCAATACCCCAAAGATGTATCCCCCAGCTTTGTGACATGATTGATGTTCGGAATGAGTGGATCGTGGATCCACGAAAGATAGCATGTAATGTCAATTGAATAATCACAAGTTATTCAGAAGTCGATACTTGTGAAGTATCGTGTGTATTTTATGCAGGTATCTGCATCATGGTGTGGTAAAGTGATGGGTAATGACACCTCACTAACCGATTAACTCCCACCAGTGGCTGTATAACAAAGTCGGGTGAAGTTGGACGGATGAGATGATCTTTGAGACACTCATCTGCGACCGTTGATGAAGTTAGGGTTTTGAAGAGGTGCGCAGGCATCACTCTTCAGCTTGGTCGAAACCAAGCATGGGATAAAACTTTGGCCTAACCGACCATACATGCGTGTAGATGGCATGATGGTGTAGGCGCCTATACCCCATTACCTCTTGAAAGTATGATCTGGGTCACTCAATTCATCCGGTGAAATCGAGTGGTCGAGATCGATTTGCGACAAAAAACTAGTGCCGCAAGGGCCGCACGTCACGCCCTCTTCAGGCGCACGTTCCAAGACGACCAATCTTGGTCGGTCTTGGCCGATTGGCCTGGTGTGAAGGTGGTAGGCTGGTGTTTACGCCTATACCAAAATATCCCATGAAAAAGTGATCTGAGCCATCCAAATCGTCCGGCGAAGTTGATTGGTCGAGATCAGTTTGCGGTTTGGGAGGTGTGACCATGCTAGTTTGAGCGTGCGTTTTGGATTAGCCAGGCATGATATGCCTTGGCCGATCGGGTTAGGGAATAGATGGGTCCACGGTGGTCATGCCGGTATGACCGGACCTGCTTAATCTAATCTTGGACTCTCCATTCATGCCGGAGAAGATGGACGCTCGTGATGCTCAAAACCCTAATTTTGGGTTTCAAAGCCGTGCGTCATCTCTTGTTTGGGCGACGATTTTGTCATGACCAAACATGGTTGGTCTTGACCGATTGGTCAAGTGTGTAGGCGGGCCCACGGTGATCGTGTTGACATGCTCTGGGCCCTTTGAATCTATATCTACACCCTCCATCTATACCTGCGAAGATGGATGGTTGAGACTGTTTTGCGACACATGTAATATGCCGCAAACCCTAATTTAGGGTTTTCCGTCCATAATGCTTGGTATGAACGTTTTTTGGCAAGCTAGGCCAATGGCCGACCGTGCGGGTTCCGCATTGGTTCGGCAGTGGATATTCCATACCTGCTTGGGGTGATGGAATTGATCTGGGTCATCCAATCATGCTTATGGAGTTGGATGATCGCGATCATATCCTGACCGATACTGGTCAGTCCGGATGCTCAATCGGGCTAGTATAACACACCGAGTGGGGCTCAATCGGGCTAGTATAACACACCGAGAGTCACTGCACGGGTATTTCGTACATGGTTTCATTATAGTGCTTGGAGGTTCGTGTTACTCTGTAAGAGTAACACTCAGTCGTCATGCCACACTGATAATGAGTACTTGAAATACAAGGCTGATTAGAAATTCACAGGATGGGATTGTTGCCACATGCTCCAACCTGGAGGAATTTCATGTATTCACGGAATGTGATTGTTGCCACATGCTCCATTCTTGGTGAATTAAGTGAGGGAGTATCCAACACTTATTAATGGCTTTATCTTTTACAAGATGTCAGTGCATAATTTTTTTCTGATTTTTACAATTTTAACCTCAAATGAAAATCCACTATCAACAGTACTGAGTCGAGACAATGCAACTAATCAGTTCACACTTTGTGTGAATTTCTATGGATACGAGATCGAGACAATACAACAACGAAGTATGTTTACTTGATAAAAAGGTTCGGACTTAACCAAACACAATATGATTGCTTATCAAGTAAATAGGAATTAACGTTTGTGTAATTTACTTTAATTATAATAAAACAATTATAATGCGGAAATATAAAGTAAATGACACAGCAAGATTTTGTTAACGAGGAAACCGCAAATGCAGAAAAACCCCGGGACCTTGTCCAGAATTTAATACTCTCAGGGTTAAGCCGCTACACAAAATTAAACCAACTTTGTATAGTTGAGACCAAGCAACTAAACCTATAGTTCACCTAGTTCCGTCTGTATTCCCACGCCTCCAACTTATGAATAAGTCACGTACTTGGAACAATTCCTTTGGTTCGTATTCCAAACAGTAAAGGAACAACAAATCTGTTTGGTATCAACTCTCTTCAACCAAGTGATATGAGCTCGACAAAGGCTCTTCTGTTTATCTCAATAAACTCCTTCGTCGGGTTCTTAGATCTATCTTATATTCAACTACTAAACAGATTCCACGAAAGATAGCATGTAATGCTGAATTGAATAAATGCGTTATTCAGGAAGTCGATACTTGTGAAGTATCTTGTGTATTTTATGCAGGTACTGCATCATGGTGTGGTAAAGTGATGGGTAATGACACCTCACTAACCGATTAACTCCCCGACCAGGGTTGTATAACCAAGTCTGGTGAAGTTGGACGGATGAGATGATCTTTGAGACACTCATCTGCGGCCGTTGATGAAATTAGGGTTTTGAAGAGGTGCGCAGGCATCACTCTTCAGTTTGGTCGAAACCAAGCATGGGATACAACTTTGGCCTAACCGACCATACATGCGTGTAGATGGCATGATGGTGTAGGCGCCTATACCCCATTACCTCATGAAAGTATGATCTGGGTCACTCAATTCATCCGGTGAAATCGAGTGGTCGAGATCGATTTGCGACAAAAAACTAGTGCCGCAAGGGCCGCACATCACGCCCTCTTCAAAGCACGTTCCAAGACGACCAATCTTGGTCGGTCTTGGCCGATTGGCCTGGTGTGAAGGTGGTAGGCTGGTGTTTACGCCTATACCCGAATATCCCGTGAAAACGTGATCCGAGCCATCCAAATCGTCCTCCGAAGTTGAGTGGTCGAGATCGGTTGCGGTTTGGGAGGTGTGACCACGCTAGTTTGAGCGTGCGTTTTGGATTAGCCAGGCATGATATGCCTTGGCCGATCGGGTTAGGGAATAGATGGGTCCACGGTGGTCATGCTGGTATGACCGGACCTGCTTAATCTAATCTTGGACTCTCCATTCACGCCGGATAAGATGGACGCTCGTGATGCTCAAAACCCTAATTTTGGGTTTCAAAGTCGTGCGTCATCTCTTGTTTGGGCGACGATTTTGTCACGACCAAACATGGTTGGTCTTGACCGATTGGTCAAGTATGTAGGCGGGCCCATGGTGATCGTGTTGACATGCTCTGGGCCCTTTGAATCTACATCTACACCCTCCATCTATACCTGCGAAGATGGATGGTTGAGACTGTTTTGCGACACATGTAATATGCCGCAAACCCTAATTTAGGGTTTTCCGTCCATAATGCTTGGTATGAACGTTTTTGGCAAGCTAGGCCAATGGCCGACCGTGCGGGTTCCGCATTGGTTCTGGCAGTGGATATTCCATACCGCTTTGGGGTGATGGAATTGATCCGGGTCATCCAATCATGCTTATGGAGTTGGATGATCATGCGATCATATCCGGACTGATACGGTCAGTCCGGATGCTAAATCGGGCTAGTATAACACACCGAGAGGGGCTCAATCGGGCTAGTATAACACACCGAGAGTCATCCATGCGAGTATTTCGTACATGGTTTCATTATAGTGCTTGGAGGTTCGTGTTACTCTGTAAGAGTAACACTCAGTCGTCATGCCACACTGATAATGAGTACTGGAAATACAAGGCTGATTAGAAATTCACAGGATGGGATTGTTGCCACATGCTCCAACCTAAGGGAATTTCATGTATTCACGGAATGGGATTGTTGCCACATGCTCCATTCTTGGTGAATTAAGTGAGGGAGTATCCAACACTTATTAATGGCTTTATATTTTACAAGATGTCAGCGCATAATTTTTTCTGGTTTTTACATCTAACCTCAAATGAAAATCCACCATCAACAGGACTGAGTCGAGACAATGCAACTAATCAGTTCACACTTCGTGTGATTGTCTATGGATACGAGATCGAGACAATATAACAACAAAGTATGTTTACTTGATAAAAAGGTTCGGACTTAACCAAACACAATAGGATTGCTTATCAAGTAAATAGGAATTAACGTTTGTGTAATTTACTTTAATTATAATAAAACAATTATAATGCGGAAATATAAAGTAAATGACACAGCAAGATTTTGTTAACGAGGAAACCGCAAATGCAGAAAAACCCCGGGACCTTGTCCAGAATTTAATACTCTCAGGATTAAGCCGCTACACAAAATTAAACCAACTTTGTATAGTTGAGACCAAGCAACTAAACCTATAGTTCACCTAGTTCCGTCTGTATTCCCACGCCTCCAACTTATGAATAAGTCACGTACTTGGAACAATTCCTTTGGTTCGTATTCCAAACAGTAAAGGAACAACAAATCTGTTTGGTATCAACTCTCTTCAACCAAGTGATATGAGCTCGACAAAGGCTCTTCTGTTTATCTCAATAAACTCCTTCGTCGGGTTCTTAGATCTATCTTATATTCAACTACCAAAGGTAATTGTTAAGATTTTGCAATCAATAATTTTAATCACAAAGAATTGTATTGATGATCTACACAACTAATCAATCCAATCTACCACAAGGATAAACCGATTATAGTTGGATGATTTTTTCAGTCATCAATTCAGAACTTATTTATATTGTAAGAATAGCAAACACATTGATCCCAGTAAGTATGACGGTTTCATGAGTGAAAGAGTGGGAAAGTGGGAGATCGTGGTAAAACCAATTCCGTGTCGTGTGGAGACTTGGTTGATCGTCCACCCACTACTTTGCTAACTCCCTCAACCGTTTGCACGACTTACTCACATTTCTCATCGTGGATGAACACACGTGCCGCCAGACCAAAACCCTAAGTAATATCCCCCCATGTGACGTGATTGATGTCTCACGAATGTGGAGTCTGCAATGCAAACGTGTATTTAATTAGTCGTTGTTGACTGATTAGACAATGAGTCTAGGTTTTGTTGAATTGAGCATGATTGACAAATGCTCAGTGATTCATGGATTAATATTGCTCATCTGAGCAGATATTGTAAATTTGCCGAACTGTTGAATATTGAGTAATATTCGGCGGAACACTGATAGTTTGTTCAATATTCGAGCACAGCAAGTATTGCTCAATTCGACAAATTACTGAATATTGATAATATGATCAATATTCGAGCGACCGAGCAAGTATTGCTCAATTCGACTAATTACTGAATATTGATAGTTGGATCAATATTCGAGCAACTGAGTAAGTATTGCTCAATTCGACGAATTACTGAATATTGATAGTCGGATCAATATTCGAACAACTGAGCAAGTATTGCTCAATTCGACGAATTATTGGTAACGTGACCTAATAAAATATTAATTAAAATATTGGTAGGCTACCAAATATTATGTAATTAATCTGAATGTTGATTACTGGATCAAACATAAATTTATTAGTGTTTGAACTTGCTCAGAATGATGCTTTTGTGGAGCGTTTGTTCGAAACCCTAATTTTTGATCAATTGTTCGTCAATTGATGAATTGCTGAAAATAGGTCATGAGTGAGGGAGGGACCGACCACATGGGATAATGGACGACCATGTGGTGCCCAATTGCTCGAGTGAGCGTGCACCAGGGTTCTGAGTTGACCGGTTGGTGAAAGAATGATGATTGAATGCCGGTTTCATCATTTATTAAAATAGTGCTCGTCTGAGCATTGGGTAATAAAACCTAATATATGGAGAAGTGAGGGATCATCCAAGAGGGCATAAAACCGGCCCTTGGTGGTGTGGGACCGGTTGATAGTCGATTGAGCAAATTCCAAGTTGGTTGGAAAGATTTTGGACCCAATATGAGCAATTGAGCAAATTAGGTCAAAATTATAAGAATGTGTGCGACCGGCTCCTTGCAAGCCTTAGGGCCGGCCTTGGTCAGTCAAGGAAGCATGCCCGTGTCACGATAATGTCCGTGTCTCAATCCCGAGAGTTTTGGTATTTTCTGGTGTGCGTTTGAGCAATATCTCGGATTTTCAGAAGAGTTCGATCTTTGACTGAAATTCTTGATTTTGCTCGAATGAGCAAGTAGAACTTTGCTCGTTCGATCAAAATTTGGAAAATTTTAAAATAATAATATTTTATTATTTGGCGTGAGCAGCCTAGTCGGTCATGTGACTATTTGACTTTTTGGCTTTTTCATGGTTTGGGCAATATTTGAGAAAATATGAAGAAACCATGATTTTTGCTCAAAAGGGGGAGTTTCATGAGATGAGGGAAATAATAATTATGAAAACAAGGGATTGCAAGGTGTGGGACCGACCACGGCTAGGGCATGGTCGGCAAGCTAGGTAGCCCGGTCCCGCAACACCTTTCCCTATTTTATTATTTTTCATGAAACCGTGAAAATATGGAGAAACCGTGAGTTTTGCTCAAACAAGGAAAGTTGCTTGAATGAAGGAGTTTTCATGAGTTCATGAAAATAAATAAAATAAGAAAAATAAAAGGAAGAGGCGTGGGGGGTCGACCACGGCGGCATGGCCGGCCGGCCGGTGGGACCGGTCCCTAGGCGCCTCTTTTTTATTTTTTTATTATTATTTTATCTCTCCTGTTTTGTGTAGAATTCCTCGTTTGTCCATATTTTCGAATGCTCGCTCGTGCATTTGGGTGCTCATTCGTGTATCATTGTTGAGTACACTTGCACCATTTTATTGGGGCTTACTCGGTGATAGTCCAAATGCCCGTTTGTTGAGTAATTATTACTAATTCACGAAATTCAACGGAGAATGATTCATGAGACGGAGCAATAATCATGAATTGTGCATTTATTACCAATCCATGAATCCAGCCGGGGAATTCAGGGAACGGGGCAATGGGATGAATTGATTACCTATTACTAATCCATGGAGTCAGCCGGGGATTCATGGAACGGAGTAATGAGATATAATAGATTATTTTCTAGGAATTCAGTGGCGAATGTCACGGTAGAATTAATCTATTGTAGAATCGAGATATGAGATAGTTGAAGCATCATACTCGTTCTGAAAGGTGTATAGTCATGGAACAACATGCGGCGTTGTTAACTTCCTGAAGGCGTTTAGCCCCCTCAACAAACAATTATGTAGGAGAGTCGCTTGAATCTATACACGGTCTCTCTACATAGTCAGGGAACAGCGAGTGTCGCCGACGTCCTGAAGGCGTTTTGCCCTCTCAACAAACAATTATGTAGGAGGACCACCCAATCATTCTTCTACGTAGAGGCGGGTCTCTATGTAGTCAGGGAACAACGAGTCCCCGACGTCCTGAAGGCGTTAAGCCCTCTCAACAAACAATTATGTAGGAGGACCGCCCAATCATGTTATTCTACATAGAGGATCATGAAGAAATGCGCACCATCGAACGCTCAGCTAGTGGGAGGTCATTCGAGAATCATATTCATCATGGCTCTGAGAAGAACTCGATCAGAGATCGTGAAATGGTTCACAGATCGTAAGATATGAATCGTCACATGCGTTCCTGAAGCCGGGTCAGAATCATGCAGTATCATGATTTTATGATTTTGTCCTTTGTTGAAAATCCACCATCAACATTAAGTCCCCTGCTTAGTGAGGGACAGTCATGTCCCGCAGTAAGCATTAGATGATGATTTTCCAGTCGACGAGATAAGCAGTTGAACTCAGTCGTAAAAAGGTATTTTCAGAATCCTCAATTTTCTCCAATGGTGTCATGTACGAGCAAATGCCCATGTAAGGACCCTGACAGTATGATAGAATGTCATCTCACGAGCACGGGAAGATGGAGCATTGCTGATTTGGACAACCAGAGGTCCAGTTTTGGTCGGTTTAGCATTTGTTAGTAATAAAAATTTTGTCTATGAGCTTTCATGGAAGCCAAAATTTTATTCTCTATATAATAATAGAGTTTTTTAAAACGTTCTCATTCACCGGAGCTCCACGTTAATTCTCGCTTCCGGTTGATTCTGGCCCCACCATTTTTTTTTGTAAAGTTATTAAATTTAAACCAATAAAATGTTCAAAAAATATTATTATTTCTAATAATAAGATAGCTAAATTTTAAAAATAATCTTGCCTGAAATAGCTAAATCTTAAGAATCTCGAAACATGCCATAAATATATCAATGGATAGTTAATCATGATAATCAACAAATTAAATCACAACATGATAATCAACAAATTAAATCACAAACATCCACGATTTCATCGTGATAAATCAAATATCATCACGTGATAAGAAAATAACGTCAAGTGTCCATTTACATTCTTAAAAAATATAATTTTCCTAATTACATCCCCAAACTATCAAACTATCAATTAAATCGGGAAAAAAAAACTCTAAAGAAAAACCTGAATAGCCCGATCATGAATCTCTTTTCCGCAAATCTATATTGGTGGTCCTGCATAGTAGTTGGAATTTTTGTTAGTATTTTGGATGAATAATTTAGAACAAAGATTATGATCTAAATTAAGCTAATACAAAACAAACAAGCAAACAAGCATGGAAAAAAAAACTATGAATCAATAATCAATAGTTGTCCTAATTTGCAAAGATTATTTTTCTTAATTTGTTTTTTTCTATAATTAAAAAGAAAAAAGAAGATATGTTTAATGTTTCTTAGTAATATTGTCCAAAAACAACAATAAGTGTAAGATAAAATACTTTCTTCGTATTTTGTGGACAAAAATAAATAAAATATTACAAAAAAAAAAACTTTCCGTCGATGTATAAACTTCAATTTAGATATTTTCAGAAAATGAACCAAAAATAAAAATAATGTAGATATTTTCAGAAAATGAATCGATATATGAAACAAAATTAATTGCATCATTTTTTATTGGTAATTAAATTTTTTATTTAATTCCATAATTTCTGATTTTGGTAATTATAAAATATATTTAATTCGAAAAGTTCTATACGCAAACAAAAATTAGGGAAGGAAAAATCTTTGTAATTTTTCTTATTAAATATAAGACATAAATTCCAAAAATAATATTCTCATCGTGTATAAAAACGCTTGAGAAAAAACCAAGCCTCATTCTTACGGCATGGGTTCTATAAAAAAAATTTTCCATTTTGTTTATTTCGTTTATGCATGCTTACGATTGTGGTCGGATGATTTTCATTTTTCTTTTAATTCTTTACTCAAATCGAAAATTGTTAGGATCTTATTCCGTGATAGAAAAATTGCCAATTGTTGTTTGGTGGTGTAAATTGTAATCTTTTGTTTTGTTTCTGCAGGGTTGATTGATAAATATCCGAGATTTTCTTCTCTTTTCTCAATGGCTATTCCCAGTGAATCGGTAAGCGATTTCATTTATTTATTTTTTTATTGAGAATTTAATTAAAATCAGTGGTTACTTAGTTTTGGATCCTGAATTTTTGTGATTGGAATAGTACGGAAGCTTCGATTTTGAAAAAGTGAGAAATCCACCTGTTGTGACTTGTGACTGTTAAGAAATATGAAATCTGCTTAGGTATGAGCTCACATGCATAAGATGTGAGCTAGATGCTCGTGTTAATGTTGTTTGCCTTTGTAAAAGGTTAGATGGTATTTCTTAATGTAGATGGTGGATTTTCAACAAAGGACAAAACCGTAAAATCGTGATACTGCATGCTTCTGACACGGCTTTCAGGCATGTGATGATTCATATATTACGAAGCCATGATGAATATGTCTTTCGAAAATCCTCCACTAGCTGAGCTTTCGATCCCTGGCATTTCATTGTGCCCTCTATGTAGAATAACGTAATTGGGCGGTTTTCCGTAAGATTGAGAGCAATAACGCCTTCAGGACGTCGGTGATACTCATTGTTCGCTAACTACATGAGATAGATCCCCCTCTACATAGAAGAACGATTGGGCGGTTCTCTGTAAGATTGAGAGCAATAACGCCTTCAGGACATCGGTGACACTCACTGTTCCCTGACTATGTAGAGAGATCGTGTATAGATCCAGGCGGTTCTCCGTAAGATTGAGAGCAATAACGCCTTCAGGTCGTAAGCAAACACCCGTGACTCCCTGACTATGCACCATTCAGAATGGATGTGACGCTAATATCCTTTCTGCAATAGATTAATTCTGCCGTGACATTCACCATTGAATTCCCAGAATGATATATTTTTGCTCCTATTCCACGGTCGAATCCACGGCCTGATCCCATGGAATGGCAATAAACAATTATCTTTTGCTCCGATTTCATGATCGAATCCACGGCTTGATCTCATGGGATGGCAATAAACAACTATATTATATTATCTCGTTACTCCGATTTCATGATCGAATCCACGGCTGATCTCATGGAATGGTAATATGTAATTTTATTATTCTGAATTCATGGTCGAATCCACGGCTGATCCTATGGGTGGATAATAAAAAACTATTCACTTTTATTACTCAGATTTGAATCATTCTCCACTGAATTTCATAAATTAGTAATAAATACTCCTTAATCGGGCATCTGGACTACCACTGAGTAAGCCCCATAAAATGGTGCAAGTGTACTCGACAATGATGCACGAACGAGCACCCAAATGCACGAATGAGCATGCGAAAATATGGAAAAATGAGGAATCCTGCATAAAATAGGAGAGAGAAAATAATAACATTAAAATAATAGAGAAGCGCCCATGGCCGGGCCTTAGCCTTGGCCGGTCCCATGCTTCCTCCATTATTTTTCCTTATTTTTGTTGCTTTCATGAACTCATGAAGACTCCTCCATTCTAACATTCCTTGTTTGAGCAAAACTCATGGTTTCTCCATATTTTCGTGGTTTCATGAAAAATAATAATATAAAATAGGGAAAGGTGTTGCGGGACCGCGCAACTTAGCCGGCCGGCCATACCCTAGCCGTGGCCGGTCCCACACCTTGCAATCCTTAATCTTTCATAAATTGTTATTTTTCTCATCTTGTGAAACTTCCCTGTTTCAGCAAAAATCATGGTTTCTCCATATTTTCTCAAATATTGCGCAAACCATGAAAAAGCCAAAAGTCAACATGGTCACATGACCGACTAGGCTACTCACGAAAATATATTAAAATATTATTATTATTTTAATATTCACAAAATATTGATCAAACGAGCATACTTGCTCATTCGAGCAAAATCGAGGATTTCAGTCAAAGATCGAACTCTTCTAAAAATCCAAAATATTGCTCGAACGCACATCAGAAAATAATGAAACTCTCAGTACGGAAACACGGACACCATGGTAACACGTGCATGCCTTCTTGACCGACCAAGGTCATCCCTAGGGCTTGCACAAAGCCGGTCCCACACGTTTTCACACTTTTGACCTAATTTGCGCAATCACTCATATTGGGTCCAAACTCTTCACAACCAACTCAGAGTTTGTGCAAACGCCATCAACGGTCCCATGACCACCAAGGGACGGTATCATGCCACCTTGGTCGGTTCCTCACTTTTCTATAATTAGGTTTTATCACCTAATGCTCAATCCAGCACTATTTCAATAAATGATGAAACGACATTTAATCGTCATTTCTTCACCAACTGGCCAACTCAGGACCCTGGTGTACGCTCGCTCGAGCAATTGGGCATCACATGGACGTCCATAGTCCCATGTGGTTGGTCCCTCCTTCGCTCATGACCTATTTTCAGCAATTCGTCGACTAATGAGCAATTGATCAAAAATTAGGGTTTTCGAACAAACGCTCAACAAATCATTATTCTGAGCAAGTTCAAACACTAAATAAATTTATGTTGATCCATCAAGCAACACGCGGATTAATTATATAATATTCGGTAATCTACCAATATTTTAATTAATATTTTATTGGGTCACGTCACCAATAAATAAATAATTCGTCGAATTGAGCAATACTTGCTCAGTTGCTCGAATATTGAGCCACTATCAATATTTAGTAACTTATCAGTAATTCATCGAATTGAGCAATACTTGCTCAGTTACTCGAATATTGAGCCACTATCAATATTTAGTAACTTATCAATAATTCGTCGAATTGAGCAATACTTGCTCAATTGCTCGAATATTGATCCAATCATCAATATTCAGTAACTTATCAGTAATTCGTCGAATTGAGAATTACTTGCTCAATTGCTCGAATATTGATCCAATCATCAATATCCAGTAATTTGTCGAATTGAGCAATACTTGCTCAATTGCCCGACTACCAATATTCAGTAATTCACAATACTTGTTCAATTGCTCGAATATTGATCAAACCATCAATATCCAGTCATTCGTCGAGCAATACTTGCTCAGTTACTCGAATGTTCCACTGAGCAATTCGTCATTCATGCTCAATTCAACAAAACCTAGACTCATTGTCTAATCAGTCAACATGACTAATCAAATACACGTCTGTCATGCAGACTCCGCGATTCGTGAGACTTCAATCACGTCACATGGGGGATATCAATTAGGATTTTGGTCTGGCGGCCTACTACACGTGGATTCATCCACGATGAGAATGTGAGTAAGTCGTGCAACGGTTGAAGGAGTTAGCAAAGTAGTGGGTGGAAGGTTAACCAAGTCTCCGCACGACCTGGAACTGGTTTCACTACGATCTTCCACTTTCCTACTCTTTCACTCAAGAAACCGTCACACTCGCATGGATCAAAGGTTCATCATTCTTGCAAGAAAAATAAGTCTAAAATCGAGGACAACGGGGCATGATCATCATTCGTCAACAACTCGATTAAAACTTATTCACATAACTCAACTTCAGTAGTTCATCAATTTGCAGAAACCTTCAACACATCCATAATCCTTGATCATCACTGATCCCACACAATTCTCAGCTTCCCTCCTACAGATCAACTCATCTCTCTCTTTGTGACCGAATTGACTCTGGAACGGCCATTGTCTTGGTTTAGGCCGGAGTCCTACAGATTGATCTCTCGAATCTAAGCACTCCCTTTGCATTGCATATGTGTGAGGTTCAGTAGTTTGCTCGGTCGAGGAGTCTCGACAACACGCTCAACTCTCCACTTTCCTAAAAACCAGCAAACCCTTTTTCCCCATCCACACTTACATTTGCGATTTTGTGTTTGTTTCTCTATATAAGCTCTCTCTATATATATTGTTGCAGTAACAAACACCGTGATTTTTTTTTTGTTTTGCAGGTATGAATATACAAATGATTGGTGTACGAATCTACAAAAATCAAATTTGGAGAATCATCGCATGGATTTTGATGAATCCAAGGTGGTGATATTTCTTCTCCCATGCGAGTGATGACCTAATAGTTTGATATTAATTTGGGCCCGAGTTTTATTAAAACCCTTTATATGGTCGTGCGTATATTTGTTCACATTTGTTCTCATTGGACTTGCAGCATAAACCAATGATTTAGAGAGACTATGATTGGCTTTCCATCACGCAAAGACGACTTAAAATCCAGGATCCGTTGGGATTTTTTCCTCTTTTCATATGCCCTTGCATGGTTTGTCGTTTGTGCTACAAAAACATGGGCTCCTGATCTCTTCTACTTCCTTCAGGTGTTCCTTCAGTTTCATGTTAAATGTAATTTTGATTAACGGTAAGATGAAGAAATCGGAAAAGAACATGGGAAGTTTTTCTATGACAGCGTAAGCCAAATGGTCGATAGCACATCCGCAAAAACTTATACCAAATCTCTGACTACTTAAGACAAAGTATTGATCCAGACAACTAATGAGCAAAAAATGGACATTAAAATGCTTGAGTATAGAAGTAAGTGGATAAGAGTAATTGTATTTATGCATTTTTGGTCGTGTCAATTAATTTTGAATGCTTTTATTAAAGTTGGCCAATATACTCCAGTCGATACAATAGACTTACTATCCAGGAACCAACAGATAAGCTGCAATACAATGAAAGCAAGGTAAATAAGTGCGCGTGATGCATGGTTCAGTTATCTTCTTATCTTTGTTATGTACTTTGGTGAACTATTAGTGGCTAAATTCTTTATTTATAACTAGGATACGACTTTCACCAGCGAAGCCACAATACTCGGTTTGGTTGATGAAGATCGAGAGTGGTGGTATTATATGGCCTGCAAAGAGTGTAATAAGAAAGTTGAGTATAAAGACAATCATCCTTGCTGCAATACATGCAACCAAGAGTGGGTGGAAACCGTGCCAAGGTAAGTAAAATAGTTTACTGTATGAAATCAGTTATGTGAAAAGTATTTTTAACCTTTGACTTGTGTTAACACAGGTACATGTTAAATATGAGAGCAAGGGACATGAAACGACTCCGGCGCGTGGAGCATCTGGAGAGGGTAGGCGATTCTTACATAGACTAATAACCGTAGATAATTTTCCAAGCTACGGCGTAATGAGAAGGAAAAGGCAGCAAATATTTAAGTACAATCACAGGGTGATGATGGATGCCAAGAGCAAACTTTGATTTCACTCTTCTTGGATAATGGAAAAAAGGGTGTTGGGCAAGGTTGTGAGTGTTGTTTCACCTAACACACTAGCAAAAAAGAATCGCAAGAGCACGACACCCAAATATGTGGTATATGTTCAATTTTGTATCTTACTCTTCTTTTTGGTTCAAAATCTTCCTCTCTTTTTATATGATCGGTGTACCAGGCTTAGTTATGCATACCTATATTTATTGTCAGTTGTATTGACAAGTACACAGGGAATGAATAACTACAATTAATTCTAGCATTATGTCATTGTGGATTTTTAATTGTGAGTTGCGGCAGCAATTTTCTGCATGCTTTAACTCTTGAGTGGCACATCCAAATTTTTGATCATAAATGAGGTTTTTCTAATAAATGAAAAGAAAAAAAGAAAAAAAACTGGAATTGACAAACCTTCTTCACTTCACTTCACTTCATAATTTAATTTTTGTTATTTTAATAGCTATTTCTGATGCAGAGAAATTTTAAATGTAATAAATATTCAAGAAATAATGAGAGTACAATCAAGTAGCAAATTTATAAATGACATGTTAGAGTGGTTCTTTTATGCATGTCAAAAGTGAAATCAAACATGAGTGGTGTCCCACATCGAATATTTTTTTTTTTTTTTTTTGTAGTCTTAAGCATGCGAGCTTGAGAAGGTAAAAATCCCATTGCCTTGAAACTTTTTTGCGTCACTGATTTTTATGGTTAGTCATAGGGGATGCATATTTTGAAGTGAAACATCCATTTTCTGCATCAATCTTAAGGACAATTCTGGATAATACTAGGTCGTATTAATGCAAAAATAAGGCGCATATTTAAGTGTATTGTTATTGAAGAATTCAGAATAATTTTATTATTTTCGTCTATTTTATGTCTAATATCATGTATCATTTTTTTTTTTGTTAGTACAAAGGAAACATTGCCTTCATTGTGATTTTAGACACTTAGTCACCCTATAATGGGCCTCTTCAATCAAGTCAGCCCAATATGGTACGTATCACACGAGTACTACGCATATTTGCAGGTAGGATAGATGAAGTTAGATGCTACCGAACCAAAGCAAATAGAAATTCTTTGTAATGTGGGAATAGACCTAGAATTAGCCGAAGCTAAAGCACTCTTGGAATCTGGGAATCTGTAATGTGAGCCAGAGATAAATGAGTACAAGCTCTACGTTTGGTGGGACCTTGCCAAAATTTTATCAATGCTTTGAGCCGTAATTTAGATGCAATAAAATGGGCAACAAAAAAATTTAATTATTCATTGTAGATTTGTAGTAGTACTTTGAATTCCTTTATAAGTTGAAAATGCACTCATGTGCATAGAGAAATTTTGAATTCAAATATAGTTCACAATATTTATTGAATTCATGGGGTATGCGTACACTGAGCATGCTATAATAATTCACATGCATACAATACATGTATAATTCATCACCCAATTCATAATTCACGGGTTTAACAAATTGAGATATTTTGATGTAAGAAACTAAAATATGTTTATCAAGAAAAAACAGCCATGTGAAACTGAAAAGACAACATGAAAAAACTTGATGCATAGGTATGTGTGAACGCTAATTTTTGTTTTTCTTTATTCATCCGGTTTCTGGAGGTAAAATTTGTTATATTATCTCATGATGGATCGACGGATTTTTGAGCCGAAATGGATTTGAACCAGCATATACATATAGCCAACGAATTTTTGAACCAGCATATACATATAGCCAACGAATTTACAGTTCGTTCCCATGAACCACTCGAACATCTACGCAAACTAGACCAGACGAAGATTAACTACCACTATTGAGCCTTCCTGGACCAGACTGATCCGGGAAGCTTAGAATACCCGGTTGTAGGTTTTACACATATAATTGCACATTCTAATATTTTTTTAGAAAATATTATTTTTAGACAACTATTGTGACATTATAATTAAATTATAAAACTACTGTTCGCTTTTAGGATAATTGAATTTATGAAAATAATTGTTAAAGTATAAGCTATTTATTTTATAAATCACTTCGTAGTTTGATTAGTGGTTCTTTGCCGAACTTCCAGTTTATGATGGAATCTAAACCCATATATAGTTATATAAATTGCAGGTAATGTTATTATGTGATAAAGACTATTGAGCTTGATATCGCGTTTTCTTCTAGAGACGATGATAACATGGAGAGACTCTAGAGCTCATTTTTAGTAGATGTCACGGACGGGGTAGGTATAGTTGTTACAACAGTTAGAATACGAAGAGTTGGGAAATATACAAGGCCATCAAACAAAGAAAAGTATTTCCTATGCAACATAATTTTACTCCACAAAAACATAAGTGGACTACTGATATAATTTTACTAGTAAGGCCACATGTGCGATGCACATGCTTGAATTGGATTCTTTTAACAACACCAAATTTGATAACAATGGAAAAAAAATCTTAAAATAAAAATTTAATATCCTTATTTGTACTCATTACGTAGATAATTTAAAGACCTTTCCAAATATATTAATTTTGCAAAAATCCGATGTGTATTTTTAAAGATATCTAAGTTTTAATTTTTTTGATCTATTTTTAAAACAATGGCATTCCTGTAAATATACAAATATTAACTAAAAGCTTAGTTAATGAGGGTATTATTGTCATGTGAAAGGCTTCACCAAACAATTACCTCTTTTCTTTATCAATAATACAAAACAAAGCTAGGCTAAGTTTGCCTATCTGAGTGGTGGTCAGGATTTGTCCGTGGGAAAGATAAATCAAGGGTTGTGGTTCTCCTGACCACCCCCTACAACTCGCACACGTGGCATTAATTCCAATATTATGAATGAAAAATGAATACTCAAGTCAAGATATGGAATTTCAAAAATTATAATGGGGAGGTTCGAACTCTTGACCTATTGTGTCATAAGAGTGGCCTCTAACCAGTGTTCCACCTTGGTTGGAATTGATAGAAAAGATAAATCAACAGTGGTGGTTTGTTCAACTTAAATACCATAATTGCTTTATTAATTAGTGTTTCACTAATTGCACATAATAAATAATCTATTCATTATAAAGTGTTTTATTAATTAGTGTTTCACTAATTTCTTATAATAAATGACTAATCATTTTTTAATTATAAATGTTTTCTTAATTAATTATAATATTTATTTCTATTAATAAGTTATTTTGATAAATAGAATCAATAGACATTTTCTGCGACAATGAGTAGTAGAAGAGGTGGAGGCCGAAAGATTAGTGGTGGTTAAGGGCGGAGCCAAGCACAATTATATTTATTTTTGTTCTTTTATCGTAAAATGGGATACAAAGTCCATTTTTCACCTGTATCCAACCTCATGATTGCAATAAAATTGATTCAAAACAAAGCTAGGCTAAGTTTGCCTATCTGAGTGGTGGTCAGGATTTGTCCGTGGGAAAGATAAATCAAGGGTTGTGGTTCTCCTGACCACCCCCTACAACTCGCACACGTGGCATTAATTCCAATATTATGAATGAAAAATGAATACTCAAGTCAAGATATGGAATTTCAAAAATTATAATGGGGAGGTTCGAACTCTTGACCTATTGTGTCATAAGAGTGGCCTCTAACCAGTGTTCCACCTTGGTTGGAATTGATAGAAAAGATAAATCAACAGTGGTGGTTTGTTCAACTTAAATACCATAATTGCTTTATTAATTAGTGTTTCACTAATTGCACATAATAAATAATCTATTCATTATAAAGTGTTTTATTAATTAGTGTTTCACTAATTTCTTATATAATAAATGACTAATCATTTTTTAATTATAAATGTTTTCTTAATTAATTATAATATTTATTTCTATTAATAAGTTATTTTGATAAATAGAATCAATAGACATTTTCTGCGACAATGAGTAGTAGAAGAGGTGGAGGCCGAAAGATTAGTGGTGGTTAAGGGCGGAGCCAAGCACAATTATATTTATTTTTGTTCTTTTATCGTAAAATGGGATACAAAGTCCATTTTTCACCTGTATCCAACCTCATGATTGCAATAAAATTGATTTAAATACAAAAAAAAGAATATATACACCGAAAAAAAATAATGAAACTAATCAATTGACGAAATTTTGTTCAATCTAAACCTCATACATGGCATTTGTGATTGAAAATTAGAATTGCGTCCAACAACCTAATGGGATGGGCGACAGTGATGGTGGCGGTGGTGGAGTCAAAAATTGACATTGAGGAGGCCTTTTTTAAAAAAAAAGAAACATGTAAACTTTGGTGGACTAAACCATAAATATATATGGACAAAGTACTATTTATAAAATAAACTAAAAAATTTATGAAGTTATTAAAAATTTAAGGGGTTAGAGCCGAGGTTAGTCAACCCTTGGCTCCGCCACTAGGTGGTGGTGGATAAAAAAATGGATTCATATGGTTTTATGGTGGTGGCGGGTATTGGTGAATAAAAACATATTATGCTAATTTCGTAACGCCACAAAATGTGTAACGTTATATTATAAAGTATAAAACGTGGTTGATCATTCTAATGTTAAAATAAACTCGATAAAACACATGTCCATTTTAAAAAATTGGTGCAATCAATTGCCATGTTATGTAATAACTAAACGAACGACACGAATCAAGATCAGAACATATGAAATTATTTATTATCGATTTGCTTATGTAAATAGTTGTCAGGATTTGTCATTGGCAAAGATAAATGATTAATTAAATTTCTATTATAAATGTCCCTTTAATAATCTAACATAAATACATAAATTTACTAAAAACTATATTAATTCTAATGGTGGTAGTGGAAGTAGGGTTAGTATAAGCGGTGACGGGTGTTTGTGAATGGTGGAGGCGGTAACATTACTATTAGTGGAAGAAATAGTGGCGGTGGATGGTTTTTATGGTGGTGCGGGTGTTGGTAATAGTAGTGTATAACAATAGTTTTTGCTTTTTAGTGAGTTTTATTGTATTGTGAAAGATGTAATTGGTTGTTTTTAGCACGATTGATAAGGACAAAAACCAAATTTTTCGAGGATGATACCGGAACGATAATACAATATGAACATGACTGTTCGATCATCCGTATTATATAAAGGCAATTGGTGTACCCGTGTAAGAGAACATTATCGCTCTCTCAAGTACTATTACATTCTTTTTCCTAAAAGACCATCAATGTCGAGTTGTTTCACGACAACTACCTACAAAGACAACAACTTTCACTCAATTCCAGATATAAAACCTTATTTACCGGGAAGATGTATTTGCATTCTAAAATATTTGTTTGAAAATTATGTTTGTTCTTCAAAATCATCATAAAAAACTCTAAATTTCGCCTCCGATGTTTATAGAATATTTTTTATATTTTACATTCTCAAATCATACGACCTCTTGATGACAAGTCAACAATATCAAATTACGGATCAATACGTATAGGTTTCATTCACTGGGTTAGAAGGTAGAGTAGACACAGATGGGTAGATCACACGCAGAACATGACTGAGAATACTTCAATAATTTGGTCAAGAGATAAGGTCAAAAATTTAAGATTAACTTTCTATAGGACTAATTAGATCGGCTTCGATAGGAGCTGACTAAAATATGGATTAATAATAATTTTCACGTAAGACAATTGCAAAACATAGTTTGGCTAACTCTACCTATGTAAAGAGTGGTCAAGATTTGTCCTTCCTCAATTGCTATGTTATGTGAAAAGAAGGTGATATCTAAGATTGAGCTATAATTTAAATCTATTAGATTGATACCATTTACAATTGGATGCCTTGAAAAATTGACGTGTTGTTATTATTATTACAGGCAAGGGATACATTGACCACACTTGCGCAAATAGCTCACTTTGTAAATGATTGGTGTTGCCTATACCCGTCTAGAATGCAACGAGGAATTTGAGGAAACAAGGCACCAGAAGCAGTGTCCGGAGTATTTTGGATATAGTAACTTAGACCCGATGTAATACTTATGTTTTTTTTTTTTTTTTTTTTTAGTTTTTGCACAATCTATTTATTTAAGAAAAATGAACATTGTAAATGCATAACATCAACATAAATTAGACAGATTGCGTTTGACAATAATGGCTACTGATGGTTCGGAAACGGCAAAAGAAAGGAATTGTTGTAGAAGAATTGTTGGGATATACAACGGATTACTTGATACGAATGAAAGAGTTATAACTATTTCGATTATGAAATCACATAAAGTTCACAGTAGAAGATGACATCAAGTTTAAAGTTAGTAACAAACATAATATGGATAACTAAAATGTTAAAAACAAACAAGATATATAAACTTTGAAAGCCGTGGGACTTGAAGAGGCCAATTTTGAAAACTACAGTCTTAGAAAGCAAAGATCCACAATACCATAATTTTTTTTTATAAATATTCAACGTAGAATATGTCAACTTTTGGTAAAGGATCTATTGACAATCTATTAATTTGAAATAGGATCATGGAGTACAATATGTGTTCAAGGTTCTTTATGAGGTAATGTGTCGCCAGATTGTATTCCAAGTGAAGGTAGGAACATACGGAAGTGACAAAATGTCCAAGACTTTTGAAGTTACTAAAGCCTTCGTTAAGACGAATTGTTGGGCACAATACTTTGTTGAAGATTTAATGGCAGAGGTTCTCATATATACAATCCCTTCGAAAAGGTAATGGGTACACATTTTAAACATTATCATCTAATGGGTGTTGAAAAATTATAGGAAAATCGTGTCACATTGGATAGTTTGTATCATTCGTTCGATGCAAAAAAAATACTATTCTCTGCCTATTTGGAGGATCGACAACATGACCATGATACATGAGTCAGCGGGAGCGAAATAGGAGCATGTGGAGACTTTTATGGACGATATTGATTAGTTGATTTCACTGAGATGAGCGCTGCTGACGACATATTTTCAAAAAATATTTAAACTTCCATATTCATGTAGAGCATTATCTCATTATAAGCAATGAACCTAAATAAAAAAGTGTCTGGAAGTTAAGATTATATTTCTTTCGTTTGAGCAAATCTCCGGCGGTAACATATTAAAGGAAAAAACAAAGTAAAAAAGAGAGGAAAATCCTAACTATTTTTATGGCAAACAAATATTAAATCATAAGGAGTTGATAAGTATTCGGGACACAAATTATACGATATATTAAAAATGAACCAGCATCATGGCCCGTGCCATTACGGCACGGGTTAAGGGCTAGTATTAGTATAAGATAAGATAATTTTACTCCACAAAAACATAAGTGGACTACTGATATGTTTTTTTAATTTTTGAAGAAACCAACTAACAAACAATAACAAAGAGAACAAACTTAACGTATGCTCTCAAAAAGCCACTATAAAAATCACAATAGTCATGACAAAGATTAAATGTAGGCCTGTCCCAGGAAATCTGAGATTGCACTTCTGGTAGGACTAGAAACCTACAATATTAAACTGCAAGCGCACAGTGTCTATAACATAGATAACGGCAAATACAGGTTGATCCCACAGGGAGTTGTTACGGTGATAGTAAACGTCTAAGTTATACTAATTTAGATTAAACAGGGAGTTTGTCGATACGACTAGAGATTGATGGTTATACTAAAGAAACAAGATTGAAAGCAAATACAAAGATAACTATGGTGTCGAATCCACCGCCTAAATGCTTAGAATTACCTAATTTGATATACTAGTTCCCTTTTCAATCAAAGAGCTATAGAGGTTCTAGCCTCAAACTACCTTGAATATGTGATAATCACTTGCACAAATGGATAATTTAACCTCAGCAAAATATGTCAATCCCTAGCATTATCTATCTGTTTAAGGCATAGATAATCACAAATTGAACTAATCAGTTTACATAAAGCTTAAAAATACATAGCAAAGGATTGCTCAAACTACCATGGATGCATGACATACAAGGTGAAAGTAATTTGGTATGAATTCAGAGATTAAATCATGCTTCTCAATATAAATTCATGGAGAAAAAGTAGAACCAAATCAAGCAATTCTGATTATTTAGGGGTTTCATCTCAACCCTAGTTAAAAAACTAAAACATGGAGAAACATAAATTAAACCTAAATTACAACTAAAGCTTGTTGCACCGGCTACTCCGGGCTTAGGCTTTCATCTACAACCCTCTCTCTCTATTTATACAAAAGTTCCCCCAAATTATCAATCCATGTTTTCTACCAAATACAACCAGAAATTAAGGAATTAAATCTGCAACTTACTGTTGCTCCCATTATGAAATTCCGATAATTATCACCCATTCTATTATGTGTTGTGTAGATTGGATTAGACTCTTCTTCATTTTTGTGCTCAATTCAAGCCACCCTAGCTACTGATAGCTAACTGTTAATTAGGGCTAGTATGAAGTGAGTACCAAAACAAAAGTATGGGTCGAACATCTAATTGATTAGGTAAATATGGAAGTAAGGTATGGGTTTGACAATCAGAGAAAGAGAGGTCGGCCTAGGTGGTGGTTGAGTACACAGATACAAGGAAGGAGAAGATGAGAATGGAGTTAGGTTTCTGGTCATGAAGATATTTTGGGAGAGAAAGGGGTAAGCGATCTGGTGTTGAGCGAGAACATCAGATTTGATGAAACGGGTACATACCCTGGGTTTACATCTTCTCTCAAGCCCACTTCTTCATTTAAGCACTATGCAAATGATTGTAAGAGGAACTGCAAGTGGATTGCATCATGAGCGCAAGCCGATTGCAACTGTCTTTTGCACGGCATTTCTTCTACACTTCTCACAGCCATTCCGAGAAGCTCTTGCTTTTTGCCTCTGACCACCAATTCTCTGCTCCTTTTGGTTCTCTAAGCATCCAAGCTTTATTTACTACCTAAAAACATAAAATAAATTTTTAAAAATAATTATTCTCGAAAACAACGAAAATACGGAATTTGGGATAAAATGGAGAATTAAAGCACAAAAATGAGATAAGTGCCAATAAAAAGATATAGAATTATGCAATATTCGGTACTCATCAAATACCCCCAAACCTGAATTTTACTTGTCCTCAAGTAAAAGAAAAACTATGGAAATACACCACTGTCGTTGGTCTCGATTGCATTTAGCGAATGCAATAAGCCTTTTAAACCACTAAGTGTCCCTAGTGGACGAGCTGAAGTCTCGTGAGGGTTTGCTTAGAACACACCCACAAAGTTCTAGGTTAAAATAGAGCTCACCTTCTATGAAGTGTACCACCTGCATTTCAGTTTTAGCTCACAAAAAATGGATATATCAAACTAGCTTTCAAAGGCATAATTCTAGCACCGAAACAACTAAGGACAGGTGATAAGAGTGTAAAGTGTATCTATGCATGTATAGAGAATGATCAGAAGTTATGACTGCCAATAACCAAGAGATAGTTTTTAGCTAAGAACCGAATTCAAAGCCAAGCTAGCTGTCCGGCTTTACAAGAATTTTTAATATTCACCTAAGAGTTGGTGATATTTCAGTTTACCCGCGTTGTACATCGATGGCATACACCCTCCCTTGTGTGAACTCTTTCACCTCTCGAAGAATCAACGGGCAGCGACGTTTGTTGCAGTTAATAAAATAGCTCTGGACGTACACCTGACTCCTTCTCGTCCAGAAGTCTTAACTGCATCGGAAACATCTGTAAATAATGTTACATTTACAGAAGACGACATGATGGCAGAGGAAGGTCACAACCGGGCCCTACATGTTACCGCACACATCAAGGGTTCAGAGTTCAGGAGGGCCCTCGTCGACACAGGAGCATCTTCGAATGTGATTACTCTCAAGACTCTCAAGAAAGCCAAGGTTAGCCCATGCAAGATTGTACGACATCCCACCATGATGACGGACTTCGAAGGAAACTGCACCCAAGACATACGGGTATGTCAATCCAATTTATCAAGAGGATCCGTTCAGTCAAGAGAAAAGTTTGAAGTCATAGAAAAGGAGCCGGACTACCATATGATACTGGGGAGACCGTGGCTTCATGACAACAAGGTCATTCCTTCAACGTATCACCAGTGCCTGAAGACCATGCTAAATGAGGAAGTCATCCGTATTCCTGCATCATTGTCTCCGTAAACACCAATATGCGGAGTGGAGCTGTTCGAGCCAAAAGATACTCCGCAAGGAAGATCATACAAAGTCATGTGCACCCCACTACCCACGTGGACTTCAATCCAGGAAGAAGACCGACTTGCATCACTGGGGGCCAAGAACCACGACACGCCTTCTCTGACGAGGCGTCCATCTTTATCCAGTGAAGCTTCAACCCACGTTCACACTAAAAGGGAACGCACTTTCGAGGCGGAACGTGATCAGAAGGGGAAGACAATATACCGGCGCCGCTGTTAGCAATTAGCAGGAGAGACTGGCACCCAGTCTCTCCGCCCAATTGAATGCTGCAGGAACGACGAAATACAAGAGGAGGTATTGGATGCCCCGCGACAACTACAAGATGGAACCAATTCCACGACTGACGAGCTCGAGACTATTAACATCGGGAATGAAGAATCTCCCAGGCCGGTCTCTATCAGTTCGACTCTTCCCACGCACGAACGTACGAGTCTTGTTCAACTACTCAAGGAGTACCAAGATGTGTTCGCCTGGACATACGAGGAAATGCCTGGTCTAGATGAAAATTTGGTCACCCATCACCTACATGTCATACCTGGATCCAAGCCAATCAAGAAATCTCCGAGGCAATTCAGACATGAAGTAGAAGAACAAATCAAGAACGAAATTCAAGAGTTACTAGTCAGCTGGCTTCATCGACCTATTCATCATCCGACCTGGTTAGCTAATGTGGTCCCGGAAAGAAGAAAAACGGACAGATTCGGTGCTGCGTGGATTTCAGAGACTTGAACAAGTGCTGCCCCAAGGACGACTTTCCTCTTCCTAACATCGACATGTTAGTAGACGCCACTAGCGGACACGGCATGTTTTCCTTCATGGATGGTTACAGCGGCTACAATCAGATAAGGATGTATGAGCACGATGCAAGTAAGACAGCCTTCCGAACCCCTCTTGGCAATTTTTAGTATACTTTTATGCCATTCGGTTTAAAGAACGCCGGCGCAACGTATCAACGTGCTATGACGACAATCTTCCACGACATGATGCATAAACAAGTAAAAGACTATGTAGATGATATTGTGGTCAAGTCAAGGGCTCGAGCAGATCACACCAGCATCTTACGACAAGTGTTTGAGAGGTGTCGTGAATACAAATTGAAGATAAATCCTTTGAAATGCGCTTTCGGCGTCTCTTCAGGTAAATTTCTGGGATTCCAAGTAACTGCAGAAGGGATCAAGGTAGACCCATCCAAGACTCAGGATATCCTCACAATGCCTCCCCCACGAAATGTGAAGGGGCTCCGGAGTTTCATGGGTAAGGTAAACTACATTCGACGTTTTATACCTGGTCTAGCCCAACTTACCGCCTCATTCACCCCCTTGTTGAAGAAAGGAGCCAGCTTCGTTTGGACCGCAACCCAGCAGGAATCTTTTCGAAAAATTCAATGAATACTGTCATCTCCAGCCATCATGAAGTCTCCTGTACAAGGGAAGTCGCTATATCTCTACACTGCCTTCAGTGACACTGCCGTAGGGGCTCTACTCGCTCAGGAAGAAGACGAGGGAATCGAACGTCCCATATACTATTTCAGCCGAATATTAAGAGATGCTGAAATTAGATATCCCAAAGCAGAGAAAGAATGTTTAACTTTGATCCATTCCATTCAGAAGTTTAGGCATTACCTACTATCCAACAAGGTGATACTCGTGTCTAAATCGACCACTCGCAAAGTTTTTACTTTCAAAGCCGGTCTTGACGGGAAGGACATGCAAGTGGCTTCTCCAAATGTCAGAGATGGACATAACATGTACGTCACCTAGAGCTATCAAGGGTCAAGTAGTAGCGGACTTACTAGCAGCATTCCCTTGAGAAGGCACTACAGGGCTCCACGAGGATCTTCCTGGAGAATTTCCAGACATCTCTGTTTTGGAAGAAGAAGTGTGGCTCTTGTATTTTGATGGCTCTGCTACCCCTAGAAGTAATAACGGAGGAGCGGGCGTGGTATTAGTATCTCCAACCGGGAATTATTCTCACACTCCTTCAAGCCGGACTTCGAATGCACCATCAACTCAAGCAGAGTATGAAGCCTTCCTCATAGGGCTGTCAATATCCAAGAAAGCAGGAGTCACGCGTCTGGAGATAAGAGGTGACTCCAAGTTACTGGTGAATCAGATGAATGGGGTATACGCACTGAAGGAAATAACGCTAGCTCCATGTCGATTAGAAGCACAAAGGATACTTAACTATTTTGCTGATGCAACCATAACCCATGTCGGTCGTAGCAACAACAAACACGCCGATTGTCTAGCAACACTGGCTTCCAAATTGAAGTTCGAAGGTTTAGAAGAAACCCTGACAGTAAAGAGGAGAACCATAGAATCGACATGGCTATCACAATACAAAGACACCAAGACCGACGATTGGCGAACTCAGATCATTCAAGAGCTCAACAGCTCACTCTCTCAAGGAAAGGTCAGTCTTAAAACCCTGCAGAACTTCTTCATGCTTCATGGTATGCTGTATTATCGGAACCCGGATGGTTCCCTGTCAAGATGTCTTGGGGATGACGAAGCACAACTACAGCTGAGTCCTGTTCACAATGAAATTTGTGGACAATCACGGGTGGTAACGCTTTACCGACGACTTCAACGCCTGGGCTATTACTGGACAGAGATGGAGACTCAATCCAGACTACTTCAGAAGTCCTGCTCAAATTGCCAAGCACCGCCACATCAATTGGAAATTTTTAACGTGAACCACACTGGGGACTGGAGAGAGCCATACATTAGTTATCTCCGTGACGGAACAACTCCTTCCAATCAAAAGGATGCTATCAAGATAAAGCAAAAGCCCAAGCGGTTCGTATTGCACGAAGGGATCCTGTATCGCAAGAGCTTCGGAGGTGATCTACTACGATGCCCGGGCAAAGAAATCCCGTCATCTTCAAGGAGACACACGAAGGAGAACATCAAGGGAAGAGGAATCTGTTTCTCCAGATACACGAGAAATACTATTGGCCGACCATAGAGGATGACGCAGCCACTTTTGTTCAAAGCTGTCACAAGTGCCAAATTCATGGGAACCTTGTTCATGCGCCTTCCACCCCTCTGCACTCGATAAGAAGTCCATGGCCATTTTACAGCTGGGGACTGGACATTATCGGAAAATCAACCCTCCATCATCAAAGCAAAGACGAGTACATCATAATCACGACGGAATACTTCACCAAATGGGTAGAAGCCATTCCCTGCGAGGGACTACATGAGCAACAATTGCGGCTTTCATTAAAGAACATATCATTTGTCATTTTGGTGTGCCTAAGCATATCATCACTGATAATGGCACTCCCTTCACCAATAAACAGGTACGAGAGTTACTTGAAGAGTATGGCATTAAATAGGTCTTCTCCACCATCTACTATCCTCAAGTGAACGGACAAGCTGAAAGTACCAACAAGACATTGATCCGGATCATCAGTCGAACAATACACGATAATCCTAGGGAATGGCATGACCAGTTACCAATGGCGTTATGGGCATACCGGACATCACCTAGAAGCTCCATTGGAGTTTCCCCATACTCACTTGTTTATGGAGCGGATGCAATTCTCCCAGCAGAGATCAAAATCCCATCAGCCAGGATTGCAGCGGCAACCGGGATCCACTGGAACGAGGCTGAAGCCTCTAACTCTAGAGTAGCGGATTTAGACACTCTGGATTTCAGAAGAAACAAAGCATAAGAACGCACTCAGGTGTACAAGAATAGAATTTCCAGGGCATACAACAAAACTGTGAAATCACGTGTTTTCAAAGTGGAAGATTTGGTTTTGAAAACGGCCAAACACATCCAACAAGACATGTCCGCACCAAAATTCTCACCGAAATGGGAAGGTCCTTACACAAATACACCAAGGCTTACAATACTGCTACTACAAGATCATTAAGGTGGACGGAGGCAAGCTGGAAGCGGTCATCAATGGAAAATGGCTCAAGGCATATCATGCTTGACCATTGTCCGCTTTGTCTTATGACGCTACAATACAAACATTTATTTTCATTACATGTTTGAATCATCAATTATGGTCAGAGATGCATTAATAAAAAGCCCGTTTCACCAATCAAAAACCAATGCAATTTATTCCGCAAGGATGTTCAAAAGAAAATTTTTGACATAAACGTCATTAACAAGGAGGAGTACAAATTGAATACGACTTAGAGGAGGCCATCTAGAAGATTATAGTTCCTTGAGAGCATCATCTCCAGTCTAGCTTGATATCGTTCTGTCCTTTTCTTCAAGTCATGTACTGCCTGCTCTACCTCCTTTGATTTCGCAGCCAGAGCCTTCTCCTCTTCCAAGATAGCTTTCGCAGCAGAAACAACGTTTACGAGGATACCAGCTCGATCAACCTTGATGATATCAAGACGCTGCCGCAACCAGCCCACGTTGAACTCCATGGACTCGCAGGTAGATACCATATTCTCCCACTTTTCGAGGCTTGATTCGCAACGTTGCGGATAGAAATATTCTCCATCTCAAAGAATCATGGGAAGAAGGCAGCCACCGCGGTGACCAAAGCAGATGAACAAAGTCTTCGGACCACATTCCCGGTTGCGATATGGCCATACTTTCTCCATAACTTTGTGTACAAAGGCACAAACTCCTTCCGCACTAAGAATCCACCGACATCTTGGTAGTCGGAGGATAAACATTTCATGCGAACATCGAATGAAATACCCGCATTGGGGTATTCATAAGATGAGATACCCAGATCAAAGATCTTCGAGGTCCACAGGGGTAGGCGTGTTTGATTTTGAAGGAAGAGGACTGTTTAAGTCGTCATCATCGATAACCGTCACACATGTTCCAAAAGAGGATATCTCTGCAAGAATGAGAGGATTATTCACTGATCATTATGAAGAACAAGCAATTGTTCGAAAAGGAAAAAGAGACGAACCTGTATGATCTTCTTGACTCGGAGAACACGAGCAGGGGATTCAAGATGAAGCTCGACGCAGTCGTGCACGTTTAACGGAAGATCCTGGATGGTATGAATAAGACGATCCACTGGTGTTCGACATGATGAGGAAACGGAGTTTCTGCGAGAAAACCCTATTGTAAAATCGTAAAAGTGGTTCAAAATCTCTACACCTGCATATATGCTGAGGAAACCCTAAAACGATTACGTCGCCCGATATATGGGGATTCAACACCGACCAAGTCAGGCTTTCTTTTGAAACCTAATCAAGAATCAGAAGAGCATCTGGATACGAGCGGTTCAACCAAAGAAAGTGTGTAAGCACCCACGCCCTAATCCCAAGAGAAGAAGAATCTTATCCCTAACTCAAACACCTAAGGGAGGAAGCCGGTCCATCAAGGCCTGTGGTCACGCACGTATGGAGGATTTCCCATGATTGGTCAGAATCCCTCCAGGTAGACTTCCTTTATCTTGTCTTCTTATGTTTGTATATGTCACCATCTCATGCCTACCCCACAATAGTGTAACCATTATGTGCTAGGCAGGGGACTTAATGTTGATGGTGGATTTTCATTTAAGGCTAAAATTGTAAAGTCCAAAATTATGCGCTAACATCTTGCAAAAGACCAAGCCATTAATAAGTGATGAATACTTCTTCACTTTACTAATTCACCTAGAATAGAGCATATGGCAACAATCCCAGTATTCTGTGAATTAAATATACAAAATTCATCCAGGTTGGAGCATGTAGCAACAATCCCATATACCCTGCGAATTTACAGCATTATTAATTAATGCATGACCAGCCTAGTATTTCATGTACTCATTACCGGTGCGGCATGACGACTGAGTATTGTTCTCAGCAGAGCAACACGAATCTCCAAGCATTAATAATAAAACATGTACGAAAAACCCATACAGGCTACAACTCTCGGTGTGTTATACTAGCCCGATTGAGCATGTTTGAACCTGAACTGACCATATCAGTCTCAGAAACGATCATGACCATCCAACTTCACCGGCATGATTGGATGGCCCAGATCGAATCCATAAACCTTAAGCGTGTATTGAGTATTCACCACCGACTCAATGCGGGCCCCGCATGGTCGGCCTCCCCAAGAGGGAAGCAACGCTTACCAGTTTGTCCAGCCAAAACAACATGGACGTGAAACCCTAAACTAGGGTTACGGCACATTACATGTGTCGTAAATCAGTCTCAACCATCCATCTTCGGAGGCATAGATGGAGGGTGTAGATGTAGATTCAAAGGGCGCGGAACATGTTAACACAAACACCGTGGGACCGCCTACATACATGAACAATCGGTCAGGACCAACCATGTTTGGTTGTCCCACCCGTGCGTGCAAAACAATGCATGAATCACGGTCGGCCAAAACCCTAATTAGGGTTTGTATCGATCACGAGCGTCCGTTTTCTCCTGATCGAATGAGGGGCTTAGGAGATAATTGAGCAGGTCCAATGAGCATCAGCATGATCACCGTGGAACTATCTATCTCCTCACCCGACCGATCAAGGCATACCATGCCTGGTTTCTCCAAAACGCACGCCCAAACTAGTGTGGTCGCGCTTCCCAAATCACAAACTGATCTCGACCACTCAACTTCTCCAGACAAATTGAGCGGCTTAGATCACGTTTCTATGAGGCAATGAAGTACAGGCGTGAACACCATCCTACCACCCACACGCCGAATCAATCGGCCGAAACCGACCAGGCTTGGTCGTCTTGAAGCGCGCGCCCGAAGTGGGCATGATGCGCGGCTTTTGCGGCACCAGATTTCTGTTGCAAATCGATCTCAACCGCTCCTCTTTGCTGGTCAAATTGAGTGGCCTAGATCGCACCTTCATGGGACAGTGAGGTACGGACGTGTACACCGGCATGCCGTCTACACGCATGCCCGGTCGGTCCTTTCGAAAATACCTCCCATGCTTGGTTTCGACCAAGCTGAAGAGTGATGCCTGCGCACCTCTTCAAAAGCCCTAAAACTTCATCAACGGTCGCAGATGAGTGTCACGGATCATCTCGTCCGTCCAACTCTACCAGCTTGGTCAAGCAGCCTGGTTAGGAATTAAGAGACCAAAGAAGGCATCATCACGATCACCGTCCACCACTCTTCCACATGAGGTGATCGGCCAAGTCGTGGCTTACCGTATAGCCTCCAAACGATCACTCGAAGATGGCTGGACATGATGCTATTTTAAGACGCTTAAATTCGTGACTTACTCCTAAGCCTTAAAAACAAATGATGCTTCATACATGCTGAGTATACTCGATGCAGTACCTGCGTAGAATACACACGATACTTCACAAGTATCGACTTCATAAATAATTTAGTTATTTAGTCTAGCATTACATGCTACTTTCTGTGGGTCCCACGATCCACACACTCGAGACATCAATCATGTCACAAACTGGGGGATACATACTGGGTATTGGTCTGGCGGTTTACAGCGTGCAGCGTGCAACACGCCATCACAAGAACGTGTCAGGAAGTCATGGACGGTTAGAGATACAGGAGAAGTGGGCAAGACTGTTCGTGTAACACCAACACACAACTCCACTACTCCACTACTCCATCACTCCACTTCCTCCACTTCCCATGAGAGACGTGAATAAGGCTCAAATGACTTGTATAAATAGGTTCTCCTCCCTATTTCCTAAAACAACAGAACAAGTCAAGACAAGACAGAAACCAAGCGTTAATACAAAAACGTATTCAAACACTCAAAGCCTGCTTGCATCAATCGTAAGCCTGCTCACCTTTCTGTTACAAGTCATAAACAAGCCTACACCTTCACAATCTCAACACCTTCTTCGCTTCCCTCCCTAAGATCAACCCCATCTCCTTCACTTTGTGACCGAAGCAATTCTGGAACGGCCATTTCTTGGTTTAGGCCAGAGTTGTACAGATTGATTTCTCGAATCACAAGCACTCACCGCGCAGTGCATTTGTTTACGGTTTAGATTCATTCCTCATCCACACACCCCAAATTACCAAATCCGACAGGAATAGTTTTCACCCATAAACACTCTCGTTTCAAAGGTGGATGCTCGTACGAGAGAAAAGTTGTTTTGTTTTTTTTTTGAATAGACGCGTCTGTTAGTAGTAAAAAAATTTCCTATGAGGTTTTATGAAATTTTTTATTTTCGATATGTGAGCTTTCATAAATTTTTTGAAAATATGCTCTCGTTTCAAAGACAGATGCTCGCTAAAGGGAGCAAAAATATATATACATATATTTTCAAAGTTACGTGAGTTTGACGTTAAAATATATATTTTTTGTAAAATAAATGTTTTGATTTTGAACAACTGTTGAAAGTAGACAATTATTCACGATCAAATAATGTTTGTATGTAAGTTTTCACAATTGTAGAATGGACGTCTGTCTAATTTTTGAAAAACCAGTGAACGTTCACGCAGTGAAAATTTATGTGAAATCAAGTTTTGATTTTCAGCAATTGCTAGAAGTAAACAATTTTTTGATAAAATATTGTTTGTATGGATTTTGTGATCTGATAGTGTATGCACAAAAACCAATGGGTGTTCACTCGGTGGGAGTCGCTCACACGGTGAAAATTTTATGGATTTCTCACATGAAAATCAAGTTATGATTTTGAATAAAAATTTTGCTCGTGTTTGCAGGTTCGAGGAGACGAGCAAATTTTGAAGTGTTAAGTATTAACTCTTGTATCACAATCACTACTATTAGTGGAATCGTAAATAGGTAAGAGTTGAAAGTTACGATTTTTGTAGACGTTTTTGTGAGCACCTTTATTCCATGATTAATTGTTTTGTTGAATCCTGCGCTTTGTATGAACGTGTGTTGAACTAGAAATGTTATGCATCTGTCACGGCCACTTTGCAAGAATGAGTGACTCCCCATGATGACACTTCCAAAGATGGTGTTTCCAGAGATGACATCTCTACGGATGAAACTTTAAGAAATGGTACTTCTGGGACCTCTAAGTGATGGTGAGAGATCCTTCATACTGAGTTGTACTCCTGGTTATTTCATTAACTTTATCACAGGATGATCGTGTAGTGAGATCCCGGATCAATGTAGACTTCACGGCGATGGAAGAAAGTCTTCGGGGCAGAGAACCCATAAGTAAGGACTACAGGATGTTAGTAAATGACGTGCAGTCCCCAGCCGTTTCTTTGGTGAGTTGTCGATGTTTCCTTCGTCATGACTTTTCTTATTCGTACAATTAGGATCACAAACAAATGTTTGTTAATCTCAGGATTTTGATCCATTGATCATCGACAGTCTTCATCTTGCTCCTGGGCAAACAAATCAGGAATCCAGCACCGATGAGGGAGTTGATGTAAGCATCTCTTTTCGTGCAAACGATCATGGCATCTCCTTGAATGAAGTAATAGTAATTGTTGTTGATGTATCCAGGAGGATATTATTGAGGATAAACAACATATTGATGAAGCACATTCTTCCTTGGAAAATGAGGAGACGAAGAATCTTCAAAACCCGGAACTGAATGGTGGTAGTAATGCCACTAACGGTGACTTCAACAACATTAGTCCTTCGAACGGCTTAGAGACTCCTCAAGTAAGTATTCCTCCTGTAATTTCTTCATAGAAGTATGAAATTTCTGACTTGTGAATGAATGAATGAGAATCCATATGAACGAATGAAATTTTTTAATAAAATACGTCATCAGAAAATTTCAGAACTCAATCTTTTAGAAAAAATGTTGTAGAATCTTCATCCGACGTTGGAATTTCGCGATTTACCCATGTTTTCTTATGCCCAGGAAATCTCCAAGCTTTATGTGAGAAGCATTTTGAGTTTTGAGCACATTTAGGGGCCAAAATCGGCGAAACACTAAACTTCCAGGAGACTTCCAGAAATTTTTCAGCTGGCATGTAGTCCAATGTTTTGGCCTATTATCTTTGATCGTTTATCCAATTGATGTAAATTTTGAATATCTTGTATAGAACATCCATACGAAGAGAATGGTATATGACCCATCCCTAGATTCTTCACCAATTTCTCCCAGCTCACTGCTTTGTGCGTGACAGTGTAAAATCATCTCAGACGAGCTTGTTGTAAAACACTCCTATTGTGTCTTTAGACCATTCGCTTGTGTCTTGAACGATGGTGAAGGATTTTAATGTCATTGATTTATTTGAGATCAGGACCCCTTTATTGATACATGAGCATGGTGCTTGCAGTGCCATCTTGCTTCTGTCATTTGTAGAAACATCACTTCTGAAACCCTGGTCACGGGACCATAACTGAGGTTGCTCTCAAGAAAGGATGATGTAATGACCATGGTTGCATGTCCCGGTGGTAGTATTCCTTTTACGATGAATGATTAGCACTAGAGATCCCGGCGGCACGAGTCTTGGACTTGATGTATGACTTAGTGGAAAAACCTGGTGGACACTGATCGACTGTGGAAGTTATGAATCCCATCTAAGAATTGTTGCTTGTATGTTGTATGCTCCGGAAGCTATAAAAACCTCATACGATCTCGGAATTCGATGCTTGACACCAAATTTTGAATCTAAGAGACTGAGCTATCACATGAGAAAATAATCACTCAATTTGGAGTTGTAGAGGTCAGCTAACGAAGCGTGCACATTTGTAAATTGTAATCTCGTACAGAACTTTCAGATTTCATAGTCCTGACGGTAAAGGCCATATGTTTCAGCTCGTATGTCCGATTGATGCGCCCTTTTGGTATGTTGTAGAACAAACATAGAAGAACATCTTTCGTTGAGGAAGTATTATCCAATTCCTCACCCATTGGTACGTTTTTGTAAACCCATGGCATGAAGTGTGTTGTATCTCATTTGCAGAGATGATGAGAACATCTTGTAGAAGACTTTGGCTTGTCCCCGTCCGTCATGAAATCTTTGGGAAGACTTTCAAAGTTAACATGTTTTCACGTCTACACATTTTGATATGAATCATTAGTGCTTGGAGAAGTATGATTCATCTAGTAACACTTCCGGACTTAGGATGTAGAGAACGGGCAGTTGATGAAGCGGGATGTTGCTCATAAGACCGATGTAAATGCTGAGATCACGACTGATTACGCTCTAGAGATCCTTGTTGATGCTGAGATCATGGATGGTGTTCCTCTAGAGATTATTGTTAATGCTGATACCATGGTTGAAGTTGCTTCAGAGACCAAAAAGGCTAGAACCATGATTATCGACATAACCTTTGCTCTTCCATCCAGTGAGCCTTTACATTCACGAACTTGTTAGTGGGTTGAGCATTCCCAAGATGAAGGTGTACTGATCAGCCCGAATTCTCGTGAACAATATGACTTTATTGCGAACTGGCTTCGTCAGTGAATCGACGTTGTTGTGGAAGATGGCAGCACCGGTCTTCATTCTGGATGTGATCGGTGAAGAGAGGAAGTTCCTCAGCAGGGGTTTGTGATGTAGAGAGGTCTTGTTTGATGACGTTTCATGGAATCACACCAGGTTGCAACGACTTGTTATGTGGATCATATTTATTGAGACATATTGAATTGATCTTTCCAATAAGATCAAGTCCCCAGTGCATCTCTCATTCACTTAGCAGAGTTGAAGGAGTTTGTAGCATATATTGATGAATGATGTTGCATCTGCTTCAGAAGTCCTATCATGGATTATCGATTGATAGTGTTGGCGTTGAATCAGCGTATCATCGTCGAGATTTTTATGCTGAAGCTAGAGGTGCAAGGTGACTCTTTGATTGGGAGTATAATTTGAAGGCTTCTTAGGTGCTTGAGCGTTGAAGCGTCATATCCCTTGAGTGTTGAATGTCTTAGGCTTGATCGTCTCGACTCCGAGTATCTTCTGTTGATCCAGCATTCCTTTCGTTGCGGTAGTGGGATTCAACACTTGTACAGACATCAGAGTTTTTTGATTTTGTGGCACACATGGACACTCATGCAAGGCTATGGAGAAACGCCCAAAGTGTTTTTGCCATACTTGGACATCATCTACTAATGAACGTCTCAGTGCTTGATTCGGAGAATGTCAGACTCAACCACTTGGTAAAATACCAATACAGTGAAGCTACCATTCATAACGTCTTGCATAGTTGCTAGCAAAATTGACTCCCCATGCTAGGATAGCATGTGAGGAAATAAATGACATAGACATGGAAGGAATGAAACTTTCCTGAGTGCGGAACCTCTTGATGAATGTCTATGCATATTTTGCAGGTTCTTGCTTCAACCTCGTCAAAGTTCGAAGTTCCTCCAAGTGCTCTGAAGATGGAATGTCCGCCAAATCTTCTGGATCAGAACCTTACTTCGGAAAGATGTGCAACCAAAGGCGCTTTGTCAGTAGTCATCTTTTCGGCGTGGATTCACGCTCGTCTGAAGAACATGTGATATCCTGGATCTTCCTGATTATGTGAAACTTGGTTTTTTTGCCCAGGTTGAACTTATGTTCACTTTGAGAATGATGTAGCCATAAGTATTTCCGAGCGTTCCTTCAAGGTCTCTGATTGAGATGGATCACGAGTAGCTTCTTGTCGACTATGCCTGCAGCTCTGATGGTTTTCAGTGGAATGGTGTTGATAGCGGTGTTAGCATCGATCAACTTTCTTATGAATTCATTTCCTCTGAGATGGACTGTGGTAAGAAGTCCCCAGTCGTGTATCTCCTTGTCTGTGGATGAAGGTTCAAAGAGTATTTCCGGGATGGACATACGTCTGACTCAATGTAATTCGGTGTTGTGAACATGTCTTTCCTTTGTTTCTTAGACAGATAGAGCAATTTCACAGATATGCTCGATCAACGATTGAACTGCTTATTTGACTGGTTGTTCATAGTGTAAAGGTTCTGTCTGGGAGAGGATTCTTGTGTACTCCTTCAGTCCCCAGTTGAATCTATTATGGATCAACCTTCTCTTTGAAGATGTGCTTCAAAATATTGTAGTTACTTGTTGGATGATCGATGAACCTATGAAGGCGACAGTACCTGGGATTCTCCATTTTTTTCTTTAGTTGGCTCTCTCCTGATGAACGACAATTCGATTGCACCATCTTGAACCCAGAATTCCAATAACTCGATCACTACTTCATGAGAAGACAGAATTTTGAGTCTGTCTTATCATTTCCCGTTTGTTGATGTCGGGCCGAGGTTTGTGCATTTCAGGATTGGTTATCTTTTCTTTGCGCCTTCAGAGGATCCTGGGATGTTGGAGAAGCGCTCTGATGATGTGTCTCGCTTTCCATTCATTCCTTTCAGCCACAATGTTTGTTGAAGGCTAGAGATTGTACTGATTATTGACTAGGCGCCGGATGCTTCGAGGTTCCTTGACCTTGCAGACTTTGATCTTTCCAAGAAAAGTGCGGTGAGTTGCTTTGATCGTTTGGTCGCTTCATGAAGCTCGAGAAAAAGTCTGAATCGGAGATTTTCCAGCAAGGCTCTGTATACCGGGATCATTCCGTTGATGCACAAGTCCACCAGTTGTTGTTCAGTGACATTCGGGTCATGACAATCCAAAGCTTGGACTCTGAACCTCTTCACATAATCGTTCGGATGTTCATTGTTCTTCTGAGATATTTTTCGTAAATCAGAGAGAGTGAACTTTTCTGAGACGAAGAAGTATTTCCGGTAAAAGGTATTAACCATTTCTCCCCAGCCAGTGATGCTCCCTAGTGCAATGTTGTTGTACCAAGTATATGCTCGGCCTGTCAGAGACTTTGAGAACTCCTTCAAACGGACGACATGATTGTGTTCATGTTCTCCTAGTGTTTCTAAGAATCGAGAAACATGTTCTCGAGCGTTCCCCGTTCCGTTGTACAATGTGAATGTTGGAGAGGTGTAGCCCTTCGGGAGAGGAATTCTTTGCGTGGCAGCAGGATATGGAGATTGATGACGGTGAACATATGGTGTTTTGTCATTTCCTCGATCCTCCATGAATCATTCCAGGTCCTCACGAGTGATGAAATCTGCAGGTTCCTTTGCTGGTGGGTTATCTGCAGCCTTGTGGACTTCATCATTGTCTGCTACATGGATTGAAGTGACTTCAGGATCAGCAGCCGAATATGTTTCTTTGGCTTTTCCTTTCTCTTGAGTTTTCTCTGACATCTTGTCAGTGAGAGTTTTAAGATAATTGCACAACTCTTTATGTGTTGCAGCCATGTCAATCTGATTTTTGGTGAGAGTCTCTTGCACCTTCATGAGATCAGCTATGGTAGGCGGATTTTCTCTAATTTCCTCAGGAGAGCGGCCGAAGAGATGATGATTTCCAATGTTGGTTTGAGGAGGAGTGGTATCAACAACACCGTTGTTGGAAGCAAGAATAGTTTCGGGAATACCATCATTTTTATTGTTGCTAGTGCCAGCGTCATTTACATTTGTAACTAACCCAGACCTAAGACCAGCCATATTGCAAAAATGTGAGATTGCAACCGAGAGATTAATCCCCCACTGTGGTCGCCAATCTGTAGATGGGGAAAAACGATTTGCTAGTTTTTAATGAATTGAGGAGACGACGGTTCGGACGAGACTCCTGAAACCGAGCAAACTGCTTAACCTCACACAGATGCACTGCACGGGAGTGCTTTGAGTTCGAGAGATCAATCTGTAGGACTCCGGCCTAAACCAAATCAATGGCCGTTCCAGAGTCAATTCGGTCACAAAGAGGGAAATGGGTTGATCTGTAGGAGGGAAGCTGGGAATTGTGGGATCAATGATGATCAAGGATTTTGGATGTGTTGAAGGTTTCTGCAAATATGTGTAAATAAGTTTGATCAAGACTTGTGTGTAGACGATTGATGATTTTTTCAGTCATCAATTCAGAACTTATTTATATTGTCAGAATAACGAACACATTGATCCCAGTAAGTATGACGGTTTCATGAGTGAAAGAGTGGGAAAGTGGGAGATCGTGGTAAAACCAATTTCGTGTCATGTGGAGACTTGGTTGATCGTCCACCCACTACTTTGCTAACTCCCTCAACCGTTTGCACGACTTACTCACATTTCTCATCGTGGATGAACACACATGCCGTAGGCCGCCAGACCAAAACCCTAAGTAATATCCCCCATGTAACGTGATTGATGTCTCACGAACGTGGAGTCTGCAATGCAAACGTGTATTTAATTAGTCGGTTGTTGACTGATTAGACAATGAGTCTAGGTTTTTTTGAATTGAGCATGATTGACGAATGCTCAGTGATTCATGGATTAATATTGCTCATCTGAGCAGATATTGTAAATTTGACGAACTGTTGAATATTGATTAATATTCGGCGGATTACTGATAGTTAATTCAATATTCGAGCACAGCAAGTATTGCTCAATTCGACAAATTACTGAATATTGATAATAGGATCAATATTCTAGCGACCGAGCAAGTATTGCTCAATTCGACAAATTACTGAATATTGATAGTCGGATCAATATTCGAGCAACTGAGTAAGTATTGCTCAATTCGACGAATTACTGAATATTGATAGTTGGATCAATATTCGAGCAACTGAGCAAGTATTGCTCAATTTGTCGAATTATTGGTAACATGACCCAATAAAATATTAATTAAAATATTGGTAGGCTACAAAATATTTTGTAATTAATCTGAGTGTTGAAAACTGGATCAAACATAAATTTATTAGTGTTTGAACTTGCTCAGAATGATGCTTTTGTGGAGTATTTGTTCGAAACCCTAATTTTTGATCAATTGTTCGTCAATTGATGAATTGCTGAAAATAGGTCACGAGTGAGGGAGGGACCGACCACATGGGATAATGGAAGACCATGTGGTGCCCAATTGCTCGAGTGAGCGTGCACCAGGGTACTGAGTTGACCGGTTGGTGAAAGAATGATAATTGAATACCGATTTCATCATTTATTAAAATAGTGCTCGTCTAAGCATTAGGTAATAAAGCCTAATTTATGTAGAAGTGAGGGAACGTCCAAGAGGGCATAGAACCGGCCCTCGGTGGTGTGGGACCGGCTGATGGTCGATTGAGCAAATTCCAAGTTGGTTGGAAAGAGTTTGGACCCAATATGAGTAATTCAGCAAATTAGGTCAAAATTATAAGAATAAGTGGGACCGGATCCTTGGTCGGTCAAGGAAGCATGCACATGTCATGAGAATGTTCGTGTCTCAATCCTGAGAGTTTTGGTATTTCTCTGGTGTGCGTTTGAGCAATATCTCGGATTTTCAGAAGAGTTCGATCTTTGACTGAAATTCTTGATTTTGCTCGAATGAGCAAGTAGAACTTTGCTCGTTTGATCAAAATTTGGAAAATATTAAAATAATAATATTTTATTATTTGGCGTGAGTAGCCTAGTCAGTCATGTGGCCATTTGACTTTTTGGCTTTTTCATGGTTTGGGAAATATTTGAGAAAATATGAAGAAACCATGATTTTTGCTCAAACGGAGGAGTTTCATGAGATGAGGGAAATAATAATTATGAAAACAAGGGATTGCAAGGTGTGGGACCGGCCACGGCTAGGGCATGGCCGGCAAGCTAGGTAGCCCGGTCCCGCAACACCTTTCCCTATTTTATTATTTTTCATGAAACTGTGAAAATATGGAGAAACCGTGAGTTTTGCTCAAACAAGGAAAGTTGCTTGAATGAAGGAGTTTTCATGAGTTCATGAAAATAAATAAAATAAGAAAAATAAAAGGAAGAGGCGTGGGGGACCGACCACGGTGGCATGGCCGGCCGGTGGGCCCGGTCCCTAGGCGCCTTTTTTTTATTATTATTATTTTATCTCTCCTGTTTTGTGTAGAATTCCTCGTTTGTCCATATTTTCGAATGCTCGTTCGTGCATTTGGGTGCTCGTTCGTGCATCATTGTTGAGCACAATTGCACCATTTTATTGGGGCTTACGTGGTGATAGTCCTGATGCCCGATTGTTGAGTAATTATTACCGATTCACGAAATTCAGCGGAGAATGATTCATGAGACGGAGCAATAATCATGAATTGTGCATCTATTACCAATCCATGAATCCAGCCGGGGAATTCAAGGAATGGGGCAATGAGATGAATTGATTACCTATTACTAATCCATGGAGTCAGTTGGGGATTCATGCAACGGAGTAATGAGATATAATAGATTATTTTCTAGGAATTCAGTGGCGATTGTCACGGTAGAATTAATATATTATATAATCGAGATATGAGATAGTTGAAGCATCATACTCGTTCTTAAAGGTGTATAGTTAGGGAACAACATGCGGCGTTGTTAACGTCCTGAAGGCGTTTAGCCCCCTCAACAAACAATTATGTAGGAGAGTCGCCTGAATCTATACACGGTCTCTCTACATAGTCAGGGAACAACGAGTGTCGCCGACGTCCTGAAGGCGTTTTGCCCTCTCAACAAACAATTAAGTAGGAGGACCACCCAATCATTCTTCTACGTAGAGGAGGGTCTCTATGTAGTCAGGGAACAACGAGTCGCCGACGTCTTGAAGGCGTTAATCCCTCTCAACAAACAATTATGTAGGAGGACCGCCCAATCATGTTATTCTACATAGAGGATCATGAAGAAATGCTCAGCATCGAACGCTCAGCTAGTGGGAGGACATTCGAGAATCATATTCATCATGGCTCTGACAAGAACTCGATCAAAGATCGTGAAACGGTTCACGGATCGTAAGATATGAATCTTCACATGCGTTCCTGAAGCCGGGTCAGAAACATGCAGTATCATGATTTTACGATTTTGTCCTTTGTTGAAAATCCACCATAACAACGGCGTTCATCAATTGAAGACGAAGAACTACTAAGGAGAGCTTGTGGAACTTCATCAACAAAATGTATGTGGAGACTAAAACTCATCTATCACTTGGAAAGTCTATTTCTACTATATCTCCTATATTAAGACAAAAGTTGTAAACTATAGAGTATTCGTTTATGCACATTTGAGATTTCGAGCTGAGTTTAACTCGCTTACATATTTCTCGAAATATGTATTGGTAAGCTTTCGCTTCAACCAAGTTCATCTTATATTCTTGACGAAAGTCAAAAGATGATCAGTGAAAATCGCCGAGTAACATCTTACATGGTTTGTGTAATACAATCATTTGGTGTAGACTTGGAATGTTTCGTTATGATTATTTCAATAACTTTAAAATTGCTTTGATGTTAATACTGTGTGAAAACAGCTATTGTCATCCTCTAAAAAAGTTTCAATGATTGAAATAGAGTTTAGAATACTTAACCATCATTGGATTATGAACATAGTATGCATTCTTGCATGTATGTGATCCATGACCGGAACTATAGTATGCATACCTGTTAGTTGTGGAATTCTGAGTAACTAAGTACACATACCCGTACGCGTATTGGCGAAGGTTTTGGGTCCGGGAATTTCTGTTGTGTTTGGAAGTATGCGTACCCGTTTGCATAGTGGCGAACCCAAACTCAGACCGGGTACTTAAGTATGCGTACACGTTTGCATACTTGAGTGGTTAAAGTTCTAAAATTGGTTGTTCATGAACTAATACATTTATTTATATATTAAGGAATGCATTCTTTGCAAACCGTGGCTATAATGTTCGTGAATTGATTCAAGTGAATCAAACCGATTTTGCTTCAATTGTGTTCTTGTATACTTCGATGAGAATATAGTAATTGAACAACTCTATAACTAGTTTCATTTGAGTCATTTGAACTAGTTGTGGTTAAGATGAATAAGGTTGAGATGAGAGTGTTCATATAGCTAACCACGGTTAACTACTGTTGAGCCAACCTAGTGTACACGTTTAGGTACGGTTACTCAAACCTAAATGAAGGTACATTTCATTTGTGTATAACAAGCTAAGTTCGATCTAACGGTTGAAAGATATTATCTTGAGTCTAATCAGGTTTTCATCTAACGGTAAATATTTAATGCTTTGTTACCAAGGTAACTTGGATTGCAAACCCTGATTTGAAAACTATATAAGGGATAACTCTAGCAACTGGGAAACCTAATCCCCACACCCCATGTGTGATACTAGTTGCGACTAGAGTTGATTCTCCTTAACCTTAGGTTTTTCACGAAACCCTATAGGTTAACGACTTAAAGACTTCATTGGGAATGTGAAGACATACCCAACTATTTTCTTTGTAGTTGCGTGTTCTGATATTACTTCTATTATCGTGATTGAGTATTATCTTTGCTAAGATTTGCTTGAGATTTATCTCCGATAGGTAAGATTAAAAGTAGTCACAAACATATTCGTCTCATAGTTTGTGATTCCACAATATCTTGTTTCGCTACCATACGATTAAGATTATTGTGAGGTGACTGATAATACAAGGCTGTTCTCTGGGAATATAAGTCCGGTTTATCAATCGGTTCCTGTGCACCTTGATTTATCAAAAGACGGAAAAAAAACTCATAGGTATTTCTGTGGGAGACAGATTTATCTATTCCAATAGACTTTTCTGTGTAAGACAGATTTGTTTATCAAGTCTTCGACTTTGGTTCGTAGCAACTCTTAGTTGTGGGTGAGATCAACTAAGGGAATCAAGTGCGTATAATCCTGTTGGGATTCAGTGTGAGATTGATTAGGGCTCAACTACATTCCATTCCGAAGTTCATTGGTAGTAGGCTAGTGTTGTAGCGGCTTAATACAGTGTGGTGTTAAAGCTGGACTAGGTTCCGGGGTTTTTCTGCATTTGTGGTTTCCTCGTTAACAAAACTTCTGGTGTCTGTGTTATTTCTTTCCGCATTATATTTTGTTATACAATAGAAATATCACAGGTTGTGCGTTGAATCGATCAATTGGTAAATCCAACCTTTGGTTGTTGATTGAAATTGATTGATCCTTGAACATCGGTCTTTGGTACCGTTCAAGTTTTTTCTCTTATATTCAATCGGGCTCGCAAATTCCTATTTGTTTGATTGCAGATTGAATTGAGAAATTGAGATAAAACTCATTGATATACTTTTCTCTAGATTGAGTCTGACTGTCTAGTTGATTCTCTTGAAAGTATATTGGAGTTTGTCTATTCAGATTGTCGAACGAAATATTAGGTGTGGTTGTTAGACCCCCGCTTTTTCACTTATGGTGGAAAATTGCTATGCGTGCCTTTCTCCAAGCACATGATTTTCAATCATGGTTTTATGTTGTGAATGGCTATAGTCCTCCAATGGTTACAGTAGACGGTGTAACTGCTGGAAAGGATATTGGTAGATATGAGACCGACGAGATTCTTGCTGCAAAGCAAAATTCTGACGGCTTAAATGCTATCATACACGCCATTACCCCAGATCTTCAGCACCATGTGACTACGTGCACTCGGTCTAAATATGCTTGGGATATCTTAGAAACTGTATTTAAAGGGAATACCTCTGAAAAGGAAGCTAGGCTTCAAAACCTAAATTCTGATTGGGAAAACCTTCGTATGGCTGATGAAGATTCATTTGATGATTTAAATCACAATGTGTCTGAAATTGTTAATGCATCTTTTGCATTAGGTAAGACTATTCCTGAAAAGGACATTGTGATGAAAATTCTCAGATCGTTGTCAGCTAAATACGATTCTAAGAAACATGCCATCGATGAAGGAAATAACCTTGATACACTTTCCAGAAATACTCTTGTTGGGAAGTTAAAGATCTTTGATCATGAGCATGCTTCCAAATCTGGAAAGGATATTGCTTTCAAAGCACAAAAGAATACTAATTTACTTGGTAAAAGTAAAAGTATTGGCAACTTTGTAGTTGATCCCATTGAGACTGATTCATCAGATGAAGATCTTGACAACTCAGTCTCACTGATCACAAGACAGTTTAGAGATCTTCTTTTAAAGACAAGTAAAAGGTTCACCGGAGATAAACCCAGGTCATCAGTCAAACCTCATCACTGTGCCCCTCCTAAAAACAGGGATATTGTTGATACTAATGATGAGGATATGCCACAGTTCTTCAAGTGTAAAGGTTTGGTCATTTTTCTAATGGGTATCCAAATCGGAGAAAATACACTAGGAACAAAGGTCTTGTACTGTGTACCTCCTGAAAATAGGGACACTGTCGATACTGATGATGAGGATATGCCACAATTCTTCAAGTGTAAAGTTTTGGTCATTTTGCTAACAAGTATCCAAATCGGAGAAAATACACTGGGAACAAAGGTCTTGTTGCAACTCTTGATGAAATGTCTGATCTCTATGATTCAGATGAAGATGAAAAGTCAAGTGTTGCACTCCTTGGTGAAAATATTGATTTTGATAATTGTAGCAATACGTACATCAATCTTAATATTCTTCCTGGAGAAACTTCTTCAACCACTTTGGAGGATAAAATGGATTTTTCCCTGTCTACTAAAAATTCTATCTCATATGTTTCAGGTACCTCAATTTGTTTAGCAGCATGCTCAGCTATGGTGTCTGAACTATCCTCCACATTTACATGTTCTTATTGTACTCTTAAAGGTCATGAACCCTCTAAGTGTTTCAAGTACAAACATAAAATAAGATATGTCAACAAACTTCAACGTAGAGCAAATCGATTAGCAAACAAGTTCAAACTTGTTCAGAAGTCGAATTCATCTGAGGATATAAACTCAACTCGTCTTTGTAGAAGTTAATTTCTAAAGAAAAAAATAGACCTCTACAGAAAAGAACAAGGTCTAAACATTCAGTGAAAAAGTGTATTAAGAATTCCGTACAAGAAGTGTATGGTGGACAGATTATTGTTCACCCCAACACAGCTTAATTGTGTTGAAGGTGTGTCTTGTCTCATGTTACTGGTTTCAAAGAGACAAGAGTTTGCGCAGATCAGGCTTTAGGAAAAGAAAACTCTTGTTTTTGTTCTTTTTTTTGTTTTCTGGAATTCTGTTGATCTTTTCATATCATAAATTGGTATTGAAAAGAATTTCCCTTTTATGATTATTGAAAGATGGTTAAAATCGACAATTCTACCTTCTTTAAGGTGTGAATTGGTCGTACGTGAATCCTTTTTACTTGTATAAAGGTTCCGTAACCCTACATTCCTTTTTCCTTCCCTGAAAACTCTTTTTATCACAAGATTGCTTGTAGATCTTGAATTGTGTATTTCTTTCACAATCCCATATTTGAATGGAGACTCCAAGCATTATGGCTTCTGATGGAAAAGATGTTAATATGATTGTTAGGCCATCAATCATGAAGGAAAAATATAAATCTCCTTCCTCTACAAATTTGAAGAGAAAAAAGAAGAATATGAAGAAACCAAGGGCTATCCCCTCTAATCTTCAGAAGTTTTCTGGTGTTCTTGAAGAGTTGAAGGAAACAAGGAAGGAGATTCGGCAAATAAAGGCTATTGTTTTAAGAACTCTTGAAATTCAGAAGGCCCTGGTTCGGCATCAGTCTAGAAGGTTCGTTGGAATTGACTTCTTTCTTCATGAACCTTATATTCAATGTCTGTTGACGACAAGGGATTCGGGGACGATAAAGAATTTTTCAAGAATCTTAATGTCTAGGAAACTTCTTACGAGAATTTTTTCTTGTGTTTTAAGAAGGATAACTAGGGTTTGGAATAGCAATTATTGTGATTACACATAGCTATTGCCAACGATTTTCATCTTGCAATGTTTTAGATTTATTTATTTAAATTCTAAGTTATTTGGAAGATGATTTTGCAGTATTAATCTTTATGTTTTTATATACTGCAAAAATATTCTAGGATATGCGTGTTTACGTCCGTGAACTATGATTGTCCCATATATGTCAAAAGTTAGGTCTATTATGTCTTTATGCAAATATTGATAAAAGATAGAATGAACTTTTGAATATTTACCAGTATTGATCTTTCCCTGATCCACTTCTATGTGAAAGTATTGTATGGCTATGTAAGTTTTCTTATGTTGAGCATTTCTGATTAAATTAATCATTGAGGTTCCTTGTGGTTAATTTAATTGAGTTTATTGGATACAAATTCATGTCTCATGTGATTTGTTAATGTCCAAAGAAATCCTTATTTTCATGTAAAAGTAAGGTCGCTCTTGTTGTCCTTTCGGGAATGACATTTTATGGGGGAGAGTTCTTAATTGAACTTGTGCTTAATTTCCAAATCTTTGTGGGGAGTGCGGCTGTAGAATATTGTAGGAGTTATTTTGTATCTTTATAAACTCCTTGATGAATACACTAAGTTTCGACTATGTGAAATCATCGAAACAAAGTTGATATGTTCTCTTTTAGTCATGAATAATCTCGTTGAGAATTTCGTTATGATCCCGCTAGTTTTCGTACCTTTGCCAATATGGGGAGAATTATTTTGTATTTCACACTACATACATATGGTTTACAAATCATTATGTAAGGGGGAGTGGTTTTCATTTTGAGATGAAGTATTGACTAAGGGGGAATGATATATATCACCGTAGTATTATTGTCAAAGTTGTGATACAATTGAACTTTGATGTTGTGTAATAATACTATGACACTGTATAACGATGATTGAGAACAAATGTTTTTCACATGTTTTCTTATTGTTATGGCTACGGATCTTCAACAACTACGATGTTGAGTGAAGAAGAATTCAAGGAATGTTGAAGAACCAATGAAATCAAGCATTTGGATGAGAAGCTACAGAGTTTATTTATTTTTTAATCCATTTGTATTGATAGTTTTGTCACTAAAATTGACAAAGGGGAAGATTGTTAGAGCACTGCTCGGTCGAACTCGCAAGAGTTGCTATCTCAAGCTTGTTTGTCAAGTTTAGTTGTCAAAACTATAAGTCCTGATTTCTAGTCTACTTATAGCTATGTCTCGGATTATGATAGAATGTGTAGTTGAGCTTTCGACTTCACAACGTTCATCGATTGAAGATGAAGATCTACTAAAGGGAGCTTGGAGGAACTTCATAAATAAAAGGTATGTGAAAACTTGAACTCATCTATCACTCAGAAGTCTATTCTATTCTATCTCATATTGAGACTAAGTCGTATAGCTATATAGACTTTACATTATACACATTTGATAATTCGAGCTGAGTTTAACTCGCTTATATCTTTCTTGAAATATGTATTGGAAAGCTTTTTGCTTTAACTACGTTCATCATTATTCTTGACGAAAGTCAAAAGATAATCATGTGAAAATCTCCTGGTAACATCTTACATGATTTGTGTGAGACAGTCATTTGATATAGACTCGGAATGTTTTGTACTGATCATTCTATCACTTGAAAATTTCTTATAAGCTAATAGTTTGTGCGAGACGGCTATTGTTGTCTTCTAAGAATGTTTCAATGATTGAAATGGGAGTTTAGAAAAATTAACCATTGTCTGGATATAGCACAATATGCATACCCGTATGCAAACTGTTGTAAGAATGATTCAGGTCCGGGAACCAAGTATGCATACCCGTATGCGAACGGTTTTAACTGTTAAAGTCCGGGAACTAAGTTTGCGTACCCGTTTGCAAACTAATTCACCTGAGTTCGATCCGAAACGAAAATATGCGTACCCGTTTGCGAACTGTCGGACATGACCAAAGTCCGGAACTTTGCGTACCCGTTTGCAAACTTATGTTGTTAATTTTTAAAATCGGTTAAGTATATTTTCATACTCATGAAAAAATACATTTATATATTAAGGAATGCAATCTTTGCAAACAGTGGCTAAATGTTCATGAACTGATTCTTTTGAATCAATCCGATTTTGCTTCAATTGTGTCTTGTATACTTCTATGAGAATATAAACAATTGAACAACTCTATGAGTAACACAATTAGATTCATTTGGTTATCATTTGATCTAGAAGTGTTAAGATGAACATGGTTAACACAAAAGTGTTCATGTGGCTAACTTCGGTTAACTGTTATTGAGCCAACTCAGTATAAACGTTTAGGTACGGTTACTCATATCTAAATTAAAGTATATTTCATTTGTGTGTAACAAGGTATGACCATCTAACGGTAAAAAGATATTAGCTTGAATCTTAAATCAGGTTTCATCCAACGGTAAGTAATTATTGCTTTGTCTCAAAGTTATCAAACCTTGATTTAAAGACTATATAAGGGAGAACTTTAGCAACTGGGAAACCTAATTCCCACACCTCATGTGTGATACTAGTTGCGACTAGAATCGATTCTCCTTTAACCTAGGTTTTTCCTAAAATCATTATAAGTTAACGACTTGTAGACTTCATTGGGATTCTGAAGCCAGACCCAACTATTTTCTTTGTAGTTGCATGTTCTGATCTTACTTGTTCTATCGTATTGAGTACTATCTTCTCTAAGATTTTCTCGAGATATATCTCCGATAGGTAAGATATAAAAAGTAATCACAAAGCTCCTCGTCTCATTCTTTGTGATTCCACAATAACTTGTTCTACTACCATATAGTTAAGTTATTGTGAGGTGATTGATATTTCTAGGTCGTTCTTCGGGAATATAAGACTGGATTATCAATTGGTTCCTGTTCACCTTGATTTATCAAAACACGGAACAAAAACTTCGTAGGTATTTATGTGGGAGACAGATTTTTCTATCATAATAGACTTTTCTGTGGGAGACAGATTTGTTTATAAAGTCTTCGACTTTGGGTCGTAGCAACTCTTAGTTGTGGGTGAGATCAGCTAAGGGAATCAAGTGTGTAGAGTCCTGCTGGGATTCATAGGCGTAAGGAATTCGACTGTACCTTAATCAGTGTGAGATTGGACTCAACTACATTCCAGTCAGAAGTTAACTTGTAGTAGGCTAGATTCTGTAGCGGCTTAATACAGTGTGGTGTTCAAATATGGATTAGGTCACGGGGTTTTTCTACATTTGCGGTTTCCTCGTTAACAAATTTTTTTGTGTCCGTGTTATCTATTTTCCGCATTTTAATTGTTTATACAATTGAAGTATCACAGGTTTTGCGTAGTTCAATCAATTGGTAAATCCAACCTTTGGTTGTTGATTTAAATTGATTGACACTTGAACATTGGTCTTTGGTACCGTTCAAGTTGTTTCTCATAATAATCAGGCTCGCAGATTCTATCTGTATGATTTGCTGATTACATTGATAAGCAGAGATGTAACTCTTAGATATATTTTCCTTGATTGAGTCTGATTGTCTAGTTGATTCTCTTGGAATCATATTGGAGTTAGTCCATACAGATTTCCTAACAAAATATTGAGTGTGGTTGTTCTACCCCCGATTTTTCACAATTATATAAACAAATATAATGTGGAAAAGAAATAATACAGACAACAGAAATACGAGGAAACCGCAAATGCAGAAAAACCCCAGGACCTAGTCCAGATTTGAACACCACACTGTATTAAGTCGCTACAGACTCTAGCCTACTACAAGTTAACTTTGGACTGGAATGTAGTTGATCCCTAACCAAGTCTCACACCGATTAAGGTACAATCGCGTTCCTTACGCCTTCTGAATCCCAGCAGGACTATGCGCACGTGATTCCCATAGCTAATCTCACCCACAATTAAGAGTTACTACAACCCAAAGTCGAAGACTTATAAACAAATATGTCTCCCACAGATAAATATATTCTGGTTGTTGTTTCCGTCTTTAGATAAATCAAGGTGAACATGAAACTCAACTAATACCCAAGATTTATATTCCCGAAGAGCAGCCTAGAAATATTAGTCACCACACAATAACTCTACTGACCAACAAAAAAAGCTACTACAAAATCACAAGAGTCAGAGACGAAGAACTGTTATGATTAATTTTTATATCTTACCTATATCGAACAAGTAAGATCAGAATACGAAACTACAAAGAAAATAGTTGGATCTGGCTTCATGAATCCCAAATGAAGTCTTAAAGTCGTTAACCTAATAATGGTTTTAGAAAACCTAGTTCAAAGGAGAATTGAATCTAGTTTGCAACTAGGACACACGGAAGTGTCGGGATTAGGTTTCCCAGATGCTAGAGTTTTCCCTTATATAGTCTTTCAAATCAGGGTTTCTTACAATCAAAGCTAAGATAGCTTAGTAACAAAGCAATTGATATTAAACGTTAGATGAACTCCTGATTTAAGATTCAAGCTATAAGTCTGCTTAGAAACTAAGCAATCAATCTCCACCGTAGGATGGAATTAGCTTGATACACTCGTATGAAATATACCTATATTTAGATATGGATGAACCGTACCCAAACATGTATACTTGCTGGCTCAATAATAGTTAACCGAAGTTAGCCATATTAACACTTATAACTTAGTTATATTCATCTAACACTTCTAGATCAAATATGATGATCAATCAATCATGATAGATAATCAAATGAATCTAAATGTGTTTCAAGAGAGTTGTTCAATGTTCATCATCTCATATAAATATATATATAAACCATTTGAAACCAAATTGGTTTGGTTTGTAATTGTACAAAGTACTTATACAAGAACCAATTCATGAACATAACGCCACGGTTTGTAAAACTAGTTCACATACCTTATTACATTAAAGTTACAGGGACTTTAGTTCACAAACGAACCTGAGTTCATGAGTATGAAAATCCATATTAGCCGATTTTAGATTTTGACCACTGTATTTGCAAACTGAGTACGCGAACAACAGATCCAGACGTCGGATTTGTCCAGCCGTTCGTAAACAGGGTACGCGAACAACAGTTCCGAACTTGGCCTTGTCTAGCCGTTCGCAAACAGAGTACGCGAACAACAACTCCAGACCTTTTCACAGGTAAACTAGTTCGCAAACATAGTCCGGAAACAATAGTTTCAGACCTGAACTAGACTAACACAGTTAGCATACAAAGTTCACAACCTATATTATGTCCAGACATGATAGTTTTTCTAAAACTCTCATTTAATCATTGGAACATCCTTGGAAGACAACAATGGTAATCTTATACATACCACTAGCTTCAAGTAATTTTCAAGTGATTAATCGATCAATACGAAACTTCCCAAGTTGACATCAAATGATTGTCTCACACAAATCATATAAGATGTTAAAGGTAATTTTTACATGATAATCTTTAACTTAATATTTAGTTTCCAACAAATAAATTGTTTCTAACTAAACTCATCAAGTATACAATGAACTTATCTAAAGTTAAAAGCTTCCAATACATATTTCGAGAAATAGATAAACGAATAAACTCGGCTCGAAATATCAATTGTGTATAATGTAAAAGTCTATATAGCTATATGACTTAGTCTCATTAGAAGATAGAATATAATAGAGTTCTGAGCGATAGATAAGTTTTAGTCTCCACATACCTTTTGTTGATGAAGTTCTTCCAAGCTCTTCAGTAGATCTTCTTCTTCAATTGGTGAACGTCGTGAAGTCTAAAGCTCAACGACACACTTCTATCCTAATCCGAGACATAGCTATAAGTAAAATAGAAATCAAGTATATAGTTTTGATCAACTAAACTTTACAAACAAGCTTGAGATAACAATGCTTGCGAGTTCGACCGAGCAGTGCTCTAACAATCTCCTCCTTTGTCAATTTTAGTGACAAAACTATCAATACATATGGATTACAAAATAAATAAACTTTGTAGCTTTTGATCCATCATGCTTGATATTCTTGGGTCTTCAACTTCCTTGAATTATTTATTACTTCAAGTTCTCCATCGATTTTGAATGTGTTCAACTCAGGATCATTGTTGTTGAAGATCCGTAGCCATAACAATATGAAAACGAAGGTTCTGAAACATTAATTGTTATTCAGTGTCATAGTCCAATTGCATCACAACTTTGAAATAATACTATGGTGATATGTATTACTCCCCCTTAGTCAATACTTCCATCTTATATTGAAAACCACTCCCCCTTACATAATGATCTGTAAACCATATGTATGTATTGTGAACTATGAAGTAATTCTCCCCCCTTTTGTCAATATAAATTGGCAAAGGTACGAAAACTATGGGATCATAATGAATTCTCAAAAGATAATTCATGACTAAAAGACAACATATCAACTTTGTTTCGACGATTTCATACAGTCGAAACTTAGTGTATTCACCGAGGATTTTATTAAGATACAAGTTAACTCCTACAAAATTCCACAACCGCTCTTCCCACAAAGATGTGGAAATTAAGCACAAGTTCATTTAAGAACTCTCCCCCATTTGATGTCATTCCCAAGAGAACAACATGAGCGACCTTACTTTTACAAGAAAATAAGGATTTCTTTGGACGTTAACAAATCACATGGATCTATATCTTGTAAACTCGAATAAATTAACCACAAGAAGATCTTATTGATTAATTTAGTCGAAAATCACTCAACATAAGAAAACTTATGGAGTAAATACAATACTTTCATATAATATAGGATCGGAGAAAGATCAATACAGAATTCTCTCAACAAGTTCATTCTATCTTTTATTTGCATAAAGACATAATAAACTTAACTTTTGAGCATATATGAGATAAGCACAGTTCACGAACGTAAACACATATATATCTCATAAGACATTTGCAATATATAAAATGGCTATTTAATGTTTGGTACTCAACAAATGACCAACACCTGACTTTGGTACCTAACATTTTGGATATTAAGGGATGATGCCCAGGATTTACGCTGATTGTTAAGTCAAGCAGTTGACCAAACCGAGTTATTTTTCTGTTACAGAATTCGTGTAATTACTTGTTAACTTATATCATTTGTAAAATGACTTGAGTTATCCTAACATCCAGTTAGAGACATTACGTGTGTCGATATCTGAACGTGCTTTTGAATTAATGGCAACGATGAAATCTCACAAGCGCGATAAATCCCAATATGTCCAAGCCTCATTCAGTTCATCACCTGCTCTCACTAATTTCACAAAGAGCTCATGTTTAGAACCCATCAGTACCTCCAACAATCTCCAGACCCTCTCGCCACCATTCACAACAAATATCTAGCCCACTGCCATCTCGAGCTACTTATACCAAGTTATTCATCACCTAAACCTCTCCAAAACCCTCACAGCTCCTTCAACTACTCTACTTCATATTACCAGCAGCAAGTCTTGGTTCTCGATATCGCAGCAAGCAAGACGTACCAATTTATTGAAGCAAAGAATACATCCAGCCCATCTAACAAAAATGAAGCTTGGGCTAAAGTTATATAACATTTTTGGGTTCTTTTGCTGCCGAGAAACAACCGAGTAACCGACCAAAGTGAACTGAAGTCGTACAATTTGGGTTTCTTTTGGTATTCATTCCAAACACCTTGTGGACGTGGGTATGATGGAAACTCATGTTTACTACTATGTTTTTCCTCTTATGTAACCTGTCCTTCCCTGGAAATTTGAGTTCTAAAAAAATATCCATTAATCCTAATCATTCATGAAGTCTAAAGCCTTCAAAATCCACACCCTTCAAAACCTAAACCAGCCAGAAACATATCAGCTTCAAATTATTGTTAGGTTCAAAACTCCACTGTTTTGTGGCTTAAAAAATTCAAGTTAGAACCAAACCCAAAAATTTAAGTAAATCAAGTACTTAACCAAATATTTCTTTCAATCAACTTTCGATTTCATCTTTAATCTTGATTTAAAATTTGTGATTTTGCCTCTTTTCTAATTTTGAAATCTTAATAAAACTTCTTTGTTACGATATTTCGATGTTACAAGTTCTCGATGATTCAACGATAAATAGCCAAGAGAAATGAAACCGAAACGTGAAAAAGGTATAAAGCGAAGAAAAAATTTGTAATCCAGTTTCATGTTCAAATGAGCACGACTGCACAAGAACGAAGAAGAGGAAAATGATATTTATCAATCTAATTATAACCGTTAGATCAAATTCATTGCTAACTGCTACTTAACGACGTCAAGTAATTAATATTTATTAATTATTTTTATTATTTAGATAACATATAGTGTGGTCAACTGTTTGACTTCACAGTCAACGGCAATTCTGGGTACCATCCCTTAATATTCAAAATATTAGGTACCAAAGTCATTTATTGGGTATCAAACATTAAATATCACTGCAAGATCATCTTCCAAATAACTTAGAATTTAAATAAATAAATCTAAAAACATTGCAAGATGAAAATCGTTGGAAATAGCTATGTGTAATCACAATAATTGCTATACCAAATCCTAGTTAACCTTTTTAAACGCAAGAATAAATTCTCATAAGAAGTTTCCTAGACATTAAGATTCTTTAAAAATTCTTTATCGTCCCGGAAGTCCTTGTCGTCAATACACATTGGAACATAAGGTTCATGAAGAAAGGAGTCAATTCCAATAAACCTTCTTGATTGTTGCCGAAGCAGGGCCTTCTGAATTTCAAGAGATCTTAGAACAATGGCTTTCATATGCAAAACCTCCATCCTAGTTTGTTTTAACTCTTCAAGAACAACATAGATTTTTTGAAGATTTGAGTTGTTAGCTCTTGGTTTCTTCATATTCTTACTTTTTCTCTTCAAAGTTGTAGAAGAATGGGATTTCTCTTTTTCCTTCATGATTGAAGATTTGACAATCATATTAACATATTTTTCATCGAAGAGATGATGCTTGGAGTCTCCATAAATATGAAATATGGGTTTGTAAAAGGAACCACAAATAAAACAGCTCCACAAGCAACCTTTTGACGAAAAGAGTTTCAGAGAGAAAAAAGACTGCAGAGTTACGGAACATATATACATAGTAAGTAGGGTTCACATATACTCAACACAGATAACCCTAAGAGGGATAGAAATGTCGATTTTAACCTTTTTATATAAATAGGGTGAAATCTTTTCAATACCATTGCTTGAAAAGTAGAAAAAAATATGAATAGAAAAGATGGAAATTCAAGTAATAGTATTCAAGATACAAACTAAAATAGTTTCTGATCCCAGAGCCTGACTATGCACAATTCTTGTCTCTTTTTGAAATACGGGCACATGAGACAATATGCACTTTCAACACAGCTAGACTATGTTGGGGTGAACAGTAATCTGTCCACCACAAGGTTCCTACACGACATTATCAACATCATTCTTCATAGGTCGTTTATACCTAGTTCTTTTTTGTAGTGATCTATCATTTTCCTTAGAAATCAACTTTTTAGGAGAGGAGTTAAATTTACATACCTCGGATGGATTTGATTTCAGAACAAGTTTGATCTTGTTTGCTAATCGACTTGCTCTCCGTTGCAGTTTGTTGGCATACCTTACTTTATGTGTGTACTTGAAACAATCAGAAAGTTCGCGACCTTTAATAGTACAGTAAGGACATGTCAACGTGAAAGATGATTCAGGCACCATGGCCGAACATGCCGCTAGAAAAGTGATGTACCTGAAACATAAGAGGTAGAGTTTTCATTAGATACAGAAGAATCCATTTCATCCTTCAACACAAATGATGTATCTCTTGGAAAAATATCAAGATTGATGTGCGTATTGCTGCAATTATCAAAACTTGATATTTTCACCAAAGAGTGCTACACTTGATTTTTCATCCTCAATAGAATCATAGTGATCAGATGTTTCATGAAGAGTTGCAACAAAACCTTTGTTACCAGTGTATTTTCTATGATTTGGACATTCATTAGCAAAATGACCAAAACATTTACACTTGAAGCATTGTGGAATATCCTCATTATCAGTGTCGACAGTATCCCTGTTTTTAAGAGAAAGACGATCATGAGGCTTAATTGATGATCTGGGTTTGTCTCTAGTGAAACGTTTACTTCTCTTCAAAAGAAGATCTCTAAACTGTCTTGTGATCAGAGAAACTGAATTGTCGGGATTTTCATCTGATGATTCAGTCTCAATAGGATCATTCACAGAGTTGCCAACACTTTTACTTTTATCAAGTAGATTAGTGTTCTTTTGTGCTTTGAATGCAATATCCTTTCCAACTTTGGATAAATGCTCGTGATCAAATATATTTAACTTTCCAACAAGAGTATTGATAGGTGTTATAAACACCTTAATTATTATTTATTATTTATGCTTTTTTTGCCAGTTTTCTTGAAAAATATGTATCTTATGTTTACTTTTGAGTAATTAGGTACAATGGAGTCATTGAAGCAAAAAGGAAGTGGAACTAGCTCAAATCCAGAAACTCTTCTCATCATCTTGGAGACAACGAAAAGACGAAGCCAGTGGCGAAAGAATGAGATCATTATGTCATCGTATGAAGAAGCTGCGAGCGTTTGAAGCGTATCGGAGTTGTGGAATGTGTTATCGGAGCTGAACTGTCAGTTTCACATAACTGACAATTTATTTGAAATCACTAAGGGGTTGCTATTTCAATGGCTAACCCTTATCTGTGTAGTGAGCGCCTAGAGCCATTCAGGTGACCCTTATCCAATGGTGTAGGGTGGATGGATTAACCCTATAAACCCTCGTCGAGAACATCCCTTGTCATTACACTTCAAATTCAGAGAATGGATATTGTCTGAGTCTTATTGAGATACAGAGAAAGAGAAATCGAGAGCTGCTAAGAGTGACCTAAAATTCAAAGAATCAGTAGAGGTGAACGGGGCTTTCAAGTTTGATGTTGCTGTTTAAAGTCAGGGAGAATATCGAAGGCAAGACAAGAAAGCAGGAGAAACAAGATGGGTTTGATATGAAATTGAGAAGGAAGTGAAGATCGATTAGGAAGAATGGGTTTATGTTGGATTCAGTTTTAAATCGATTTCGGTTTTGATCTGTGATGATTGTTATGGAGATGAGGAGATCTGTTTTGCTGAGGATGAATTAGGGTTCTGATTTGAAGTGGATTTTAGGGATTAAGTTCGATTTGAGAACAAGAAGAAAGCAGAAAGGATTTCTGTAGTATATGAACAATTGGGTGTTAATGGTTCGACTTGGAGTTGAAGAATTATGAAATGGCAGAATTGTGGGTTTGAGATTGATGCTGCTTCCGTGGTGATGAACAAAGAAAGTTGGGGTTATGTTTTTGAGGAAGAAATGGTGCAGTTCAGGGAGTATTTGAGCCGTAAGGAGATGATGATATAAAATTGAGCAGAAATTGATGATGGGATTTGATGTCACAGAGGTGAGAAACAAGGGTTAAACATGGATGGGTCTGATATGGATTCAGGGTGTTGGTATGTAGAAGAAGATGCAGTGGTGGAGTGTTGTGGTGATTTTGTTGGTTCAGGGTGGTTTGTATGGCTGAAAGATTTACAGGGGAAGTGGTTGCTGCTGTTGGGTTTGAGCTTCAAGGCTTTGATGGAGTTGGTGGTGGTCTAAACAATAGTGTGTTGCAGTCATGGTTTGTCGACATAGAAGCCTGAGTTTTGGTGGATGAATTAAGGTAGTGATGATGCAATGGCTGGTGCAACAGCTAGGTTTGAAGTGTTATGTTTGAAGAGCTGAGAAGTTAGATGTATGCCTAGGACTGCAGGCAAGTAAGAAGGGGCTTTGGTTTGAGCTGAGATATATGGCATAGTCAGAGTTGTTACTGTGACTGAGATGGAATTGCTGTGTTGGAATTTCCGTGAATGCAGAGATTGAAATGGGTTGGATGGAATGTGAATGAGCTACAGGGAATAGTTGAACCTGAGATGGAGCTGAAACTGCAGGTGGTAGTAGCTCTGGTGGTTTGTTGAGAAGGGTGTTAATTGATACTTCACAGTGCTAGGGAATTGAGCAGGCATGAGCTGAGACTGCAGCTTGGAGTTGAAGCTGTACACTGTGGTGATTTATGCTAGGACAAGAAAGAGATGATGATACTGATGTTGGTTGTGTGGTGCTGGTGGGAAATGGTGTTGATGTTGTTGAGCTCAGGCACTGGTGGATGAAGTGCAGGTGTTAAATGAGCTGCTGGGATTTGCACTTATATTGCAGAGCTGGAGAGAGCTGTAATGGGAGTTCTTGAGATGGTGGTGACAGAGACAGAATGAAGAGGTGGAGGTTATGACTGAGATGGTAGAGGTTCAGATGCAGCTGTGCTTGAGAGTGGTTATGGTGCAGGTCTGATAATAGGGTGTGACTAAGGTTGGTGGTTGCTGGCATTTGAGAAATGGTGGTGTTAACTGTTGTAGGCAGAGAAGCTAGCACTGATTGTTACATATGGATGGAAGCACAAGGATTGTGCATCACAAGAGTTTGGCCAGTGCAAATGGCTTATGGCCTGGCAACTCAGCCCAATCATCCAGAGAGATAGCTGACTCTGATTCTGACTCAGCTCTGACTCATGACATCACCGAGTTGACTCAGTGACACTTGACTCGGTCTGACCTTGACCGAGTTGGCTCAGTTGACCGGTGACCGGGCGGACTTTGCCGGTCACCTGAGATATATTTTCCGGCCGATTTCCGGCCATAATACCATATTTCCGGTGACCTCTTTTGGGTCATATTTTCACATGGGTATTTGCACACACATGGGCTTGGTGGACCACTTGGACTTTGGGCTTTGAAGACCTAATTTTGTAAAGATGAAAAGCTATAAAAGGGAAAGTTTTCTACAACTTTGGATCACGTATTTTTCTTGGAACTTGGAGAGAGCCGCTTTTGTTTACACTTCTAGGGTTTGCTTTTGTTCATCTTCTTCTTTTCAATTAATATTTTTATGATGAACTCCATAGCTATGAGTAGCTAAACAATTATTATTGGTTATGGGATAAAGTTGATTTCTCGACATGTTATTTGAATCTATGAGTTAGTTCTGTCTCAGTAATTTATTGTTTGTGATTCACAATTAATAGTGTTATATGATTTGATTGTTTGTTTGGTTGAGTCTGGAATCAATCCGATTTGCTTTCATCTCTAAAGCTATATTAGGGTTTTCAATACGAAAAAGTTGTTTATCCCTGATTCTAAGTAGCATAATTGTGGGTAGTGCTTGTAGTGATATATCCTACTAGTCACAAGTGAATCATAACTTTTGTTAAACGGATTAGTGCTTTTATACATTCGTTTGCATTGATTAGTCTTATTCCATGGAACTTATTGCTTTTAGGGAGTTAAATCTAATTGTGCTTTTACACTTTAGGTTGCTTTCTAGGAAGAATTCACATATACATCTTTTAATGTGGTTGTGATGAAATCAGGGAATTAGTGGGGTATTCTTGCGATCAAGGTATCCTAGGACTTTTAGTAATGAGAGATTAAAATACCAATTCTAATCATTTATGAAAATACATGTTTGTGAATGATACTATCCCGTGACCAATATCTTCTCCTTATTGATTATTCAAAATTATTTTATTGCTTTCAATTATTTTTATTGCTTAGATAAAACAAAAATCCCCCTTGGTTACCTTAGAAACTGAAAATCGCATAACAACAATTGCCTCTCTGTGGAAACGAACTCTTCCTTACCTTATACTTCATTTATATTTAGTGAGTAAGAAAGTGAAATTATTTTTGACGCTTACGACTGCGATCAAATTTTGGCGCCGCTGCCGGGGAGGCATACGGCTTGTTATTAAGTTTTTAGTTTCTTTTTATATTTTCTGCTTTTCGGTTCTTGTCTTGTTTCTCACTTGTTTGCGAGAATTGTTTTCAGGTACCTAATCCCTGGCTTCTAAAGATTGGAACTTCCCAAGGTGCGGGATAGCTACTCGAAGAGGCACAATACTCCAACCAAGTCAAGACACAACAGAAAATCAAGAGTTAGAAGTGGAAAAAGAGTTACAAATAGAAGGAGAACAAGAGGTTCCATTCGTAGACGAACCACAAGTTGAAGAAGAAGAAGCAATGGGTGATGCAAATCGTTCACTCAAGGACTTGGCTTCTCATAGGCTTGATACACAACAGGGGTGTATTCAAACGAACTCTACTTTTGAGATCAAGCCGAGGTTGCTTAGAGAATTACCAAAGTTCCATGGCATGGTGAATGAAGACCCAAACAAACATCTTATGGACTTCCACACCATTGTCACGGCCATGCTTCCAGCGGATGTTGAGGCAGATGGTGCAATGTTAAAAGTTTTCCGTTTCTCTTTGATGGATAGTGCTAAGGATTGGTTGTACTATTTACCTCCCGGAAGTGTCACGACATGGAATGGGCTGAAGAAACTCTTTTTAGAGAGATATTTTTCTGCATCAAAGGCTACTCAAATTCGCAAAGAAATTTGTGGGATGAAGCAAAATGTGGGAGAATCTTTATATGAATGTTGGGAACGATACAAGAGATTGGTGGCAAGCTGCCCTCATCACCAATTTAGTGACGTTATGATCATCCAATACTTCTATGAAGGACTCCAATCAAGTGATAAGAATATTATTGACGCTGCGGGTGGTGGTGCACTAGTTAGCAAGACGGTGGCACAAGCTAGAGAGTTGATTGAAAACATGGCAGCAAACTCCCAACAATTCTTGAGTCGAGGTTCGGATGTGCTTCTAAGAAGAGTGAATGAAGTGAGCGAGGTTGAGGAACTTCGTCAACAAATGGGAAACATGTCCGCAATGATGCAACAAGTTGCAGCCGCGGTGATACCAAGTTCTACTCGATGTTATGAAGATGATCAAGCTAATGCAAATCAACAAAGACGGTATGATCCTTACTCCAACACTTACAATCCGGGATGGAGAGATCACCCCAATTTTAGCTATGCCAACAAGCAAGGTGCAATCCAACAACCTACTTTCAACCGTCCTAGTGGATTTCAACCACAACAACAACAATTTCAGCAACCACAAGCACAACAATCAATGCAAAATCAAGGTTCCGATATTGATTCCAAGCTTCAAACAATGATGCAAGGCATTTCCACCATGTTTAAAGAAAGTCAGCAGGAAACTAAGAGTGCTATCAAGGAGTTGCAAACACAAATGGGCTCCATGGCTATTGAGTTGAACCAATTGAAGGCACAAAATAGTGGGAAACTCCCTTCTCAACCTATTAACCCAAAAGAGGGTGTCAATGATATTACTTTGAGAAGTGGTACACAACTTGTGCAACCCGAAGTTACTGATTCGGGCAAGGTGAAAACACCCAAGGAACCTGTTTTGGAGGAGAAGAATGAGGATTCTCCCCAAACTTCTGAGGTACCTATTTCTAACTCTAAAACTCCGGTTTCTACTTATATTCCTCCTTTACCTTTTCCTCGCAGATTTGCAAGTTCTAAGAAGGCGGAACTAGAAAAGGAGATTTTAGACGTTCTAAAGAAGATCCATGTGAACATACCACTCATTGATGCTATTAAGCAAGTTCCAAAGTATGCAAAGGTGTTGAAGGACTTGTGTACCAATAAGCAAAGGCTCAAAGGTAATGAAGTGCTTAGTGTGGGGGAGAATACCTCGGCAATCTTACAACATAAACTCCCACTTAAGTGCAAGGATCCCGGTAGTTTTGATATTCCCGTCACAATTTGTAACACAATATTTAATAAAGCTATGTTGGATTTAGGTGCATCCGTTAATGTTATGCCTGCGTCAATGTATAATTCACTTAATCTTGGTCCTCTCAAAAAGGCTGAAATTGTATTGCAATTAGCCGATCGCTCTAATGTCTACCCAATGGGTATTGTTGAGGATGTTCTTGTGCAGGTTAATCAACTTGTATTTCCAGCTGACTTTTGTGTGTTAGAGATGGATGAAGGTTCACCGGACTCTCTTCCATCTCTTCCATCTCTTCCATTGTTTGTAAGTTCTTAAGTATAATTTAATCTTAGGTGGAAAATTATTAATAAACATTCATAATTGTTCATCTATTATCTTTTGAATGGATTAGTTATACAAAATATAGTGAGGGGTGTATTATGGGATTTCGCAACTACATATTGGCGCTAGAAACTTATGGACAAAAGAATGGCATTTTGGAAGAATTTGGTGAGATAATTTTCAAAGATTTACTAAAAGAGAAATGGCTAGAAGAAATATCCAACCTGTGAGAAGAAGTGGAAGACTTGCTGGAGAAAGGAGAATTGAACAAGGAGAAACACATGTTCAACGTTTAATTCCTCCCGAGAGTAAGTGTACATTGATGTTGAAAGGGAAAGAAAAGAAGAAATTGATGAATAATCTGATAGAATGAAGAAATTTGGAAACATTGGAGACAAACAAATGTTTGAATTTTGAAATGAATTAAGAATGGAAAATATGAGATTGCAAAATAGATGATGAGTTCAAGATCTAGGGAAGAAAGAAGGAGAGCCTTACCAACAGAAATTACGAGAAAACCACCGGGAAGCACAAAATCTCATTTCCGTAACATCACGAAAGAAGAGAGGACGCAAGATCGTTATATTCCCCATCCAGAATTTCCAAGATGATAAAAAATCGCAAGCATGCTTAAGCCAAGAATTGGAAGAAAGTCCTTAATCACGGAAAGGGGAGGCTGAAAGTCAAAATCGTGTCAATGTAAATACAATGCTACTTGGGCGTCCCTTCATGAAAACGGCGAAAACCATAATTGATGTGTACAAGGGAACGTTGACCATGGAGTTTGATGGAGAAACAATACGTTTCAACATTTTCGAGAGATGAGATATCCTAGTGATGTCCACTCTTGTTTCTCCATTGATGTTATGGATACATTGGCACAACAAATGTTTGAATTAAATGGCGATGATGCTTTGGAAACCGTGTTAACTACATCCATGGATAATGGTGTAGAGTGTGGTAATAAAGTCAAGGAAGCCCTTGGTGATCTACAAGGATGCCCGGAAACTCATAATATCTCTTTTATTTCTTTACCATGCAGTGATGAAAAGCTTGTATCTTCAATTGTTAAATCTCCAATTTTAGAATTGAAACCTCTTCCCGATCACCTAAAGTACTTGTACTTGGGTGATAATGAAGAGTTACCTGTGATTGTTTCTAATGAGCTTAGTGATTTACAGGAGCAAAAACTTCTAAGGGTGCTAAGGAAGTACAAGACGGCCATAGGATGGACAATTGCCGATATCAAGGGTATAAGCCCTGCCGTTTGTATGTACGAGATTCGTTTGGAGGACGATGCAAAGCCTACAAGGGAAGCGCAACGTCGTTTGAACCCTCCCATGATGGAAGTTGTGAAAAAGGAGATACTCAAGTTTTTGGAAGTGGGTGTTATTTAACCCATATCCGATAGCAAGTGGGTAAGCCCGGTACAAGTAGTACCAAAGAAATCAGGTGTGACAGTGGTGGGGAATGATAAGAACGAACTTGTCCCAACTCGTGTGCAAACCGGTTGGAGGGTTTGTATTGATTACAGGAAATTGAATGCCACTACTAGAAAAGATCACTTTCCTTTACCTTTTATTCATCAAATGCTTGAACGTTTAGCTGGACACTCTTACTATTGCTTCCTTGATGGCTATTCAGGTTATAATCAGATTGTGATAGCGCTGGAGGACCAAGAGAAAACCACTTTCACTTGTCCTTTCGGTACTTTTGCTTATAGAAGGATGCCTTTTGGCTTGTGCAATGCTCCAGCTACCTTTCAAAGGTGTATGGTAAGTATCTTTTCGGAATATGTTGAAAACATAATCGAAGTGTTCATGGATGACTTTAGTGTCTTTGGTGATTCATTCGACCTTTGCTTGAACAATTTGTCTCTAATCCTTGAACGATGTATTGAAACAAACCTTGTGCTGAATTGGGAGAAGTGCCATTTCATGGTAACTCATGGCATAGTTTTAGGCCATATAATATCTTCTAAAGGCTTGGAAGTCGATAAATCTAAAATAGACCTTATTCGTGCTTTAACCCCTCCCACTACGGTGAGGGAGATACGCTCTTTTATTGGTCATGCAGGTTTCTATCGTAGATTCATCAAGGATTTTTCCAAGATAGCATCACCACTTTGTAACTTATTACAAAAAGATGTGGTTTTTAACTTTGATGAAAAGTGTATGGTGGCATTCAATCGTTTGAAAGAACTTTTGATTTCAGCCCCTATCATTAAACCACCGGATTGGAGCAATCCTTTTGAGCTCATGTGTGATGCAAGTGACTATGCGGTTGGTGCGGTGCTTGGGCAACGTGTGGGGAAGCTTCCTCATGCTATTTATTATGCTTCTAGAACGTTAAATGAGGCCCAACAAAACTACACGACCACTGAAAAAGAGTTATTAGCCATTGTTTTTGCTTTAGAAAAGTTTCGCTCTTATCTAATTGGTACAAAAGTTGTTGTCTTTTCTGATCATGCAGCACTTAAGTACTTGCTTACAAAGAAAGAGGCGAAACCGAGGCTCATACGGTGGATTTTACTCTTGCAAGAGTTTGATATTGAAATCAAGGACAAGAAAGGAATTGAGAACACCGTTGCGGATCATTTGAGCCGTCTTGCTGTGGACAAGGAAGCTATCCCATTGCGTGAAAGTTTCCCGGATGATCAACTATTCTCAATTGCCTTTGGAGAACCATGGTATGCCGATATTGTCAATTACTTGGTGTCTAAACAAATCCCAAAGAACTTGTCTCGTGCTGAGAGGGACAAACTTAAGAAGTTAGGGAACCAATACATATGGGATGATCCATACTTGTGGAAACATGGTAGTGACCAAGTAATACGAAGGTGTGTTCCCGAATCTGAATTTAATTCTATCTTGTCTTTTTGTCACTCCTATGCTTGCGGAGGACATTTTGGAAGTAAGAGAACCGCTCACAAGGTACTTTAAAGTGGTTTTTATTGGCCAACTTTGTTTAAGGATGCACATATATTTGTACAACTTGTGATAGGTGCCAAAGAACCGGCAATCTAGGTGCCCGAAATCAAATGCCACAAACTTTTATTCAATTTATTGAAGTTTTTGATGTATTGGGTATTGATTTTATGGGGCCTTTTGTCAACTCCCATGGGAATTTTTATATCTTACTTGCGGTTGATTATGTCTCGAAATGGGTGGAAGCTAAGGCCACCCCAACTAATGATTCTAAAGTGGTTTCAGATTTTGTGCAAGCTAATATTTTTGCAAGGTTGGGAATTCCAAGAGCCATAATTAGCGATGGGGGTTCTCACTTCAAAAACAGGATTTTACAAAGCTTGTTGACGAAGTACAATGTGTCGCACAAGATTGCAACACCTTATCATCCCCAAACAAATGGACAAGCCGAGGTGTCTAATCGGGAGGTGAAATCCATTCTAGAGAAGACGGTGAACCCAACAAGGAAAGATTGGAGCATGCAACTTAATGATGCTTTGTGGGCGTATAGAACCGCATACAAGACACCTATAGGGATGTCTCCCTTTAGGCTTGTGTATGGTAAACCTTGTCATTTACCCGTTGAAATTGAGCATAAGGCGTTTTGGGCTTTTAAACAATGCAACATGGAGATGGATGGGGCTGGAGAGCAAAGGAAGTTACAACTCCAAGAGCTAGAGGAGCTTCGCAATGATGCATTTGAAAGCTCACGGATTTACAAAGAAAAGACGAAAGCATTTCATGATAACATGATTTCTAGAAAACAATTTTGCATTGGGCAGAAAGTGCTTTTATTTAATTCTCGCTTGCATTTATTTCCGGGTAAATTAAGGTCACGATGGATCGGACCTTTTATTGTTACTAATGTGTTTTCTCATGGTGCAGTAGAAATTCGTAGCATAGCTACAGGGAAAGAACTTAAAGTTAATGGGCACCGGTTGAAACCATATTATGAGAATTTCACTTCCGAAGTTGTGGAAGGAGTTAACTTTGTGGATGTGCTCCCTCTGGAGGAGTCATAGAAAGCAAGGAGATAGTTGGGCTGACGACTTTAAACCAAGCGCTAAATGGGAGGCAACCCATCTGATGAGTATTTCTTGTCTTGTATTTATTTCTTGTCTTGTTTTTATTTTTTTCTGATTTCTTGTCATATATCATGTTAGAATTTCCCACCTTGACTTACTTTGGACTATTCAATTTACATTGAGGACAATGTAAAGTTTAAGTGTGGGGGAGTGGTTAAGCATTTGCGTTGTAAATTTTTGCAATTTTCAAATTTTGTGTAAACTAGTGAATAAGAAAACTCCAACTTGTACTTAGTTTAGAGTCACATAGTATACATGTCGCTAAGATTACATCGAGATTCTCATAAGAGTGACTGAACTTAGAGATGATAGAGAACATGATCGGGTTTCTTAATTGTATGAGAGTTAAAGTTGGATTTAACCATGCCAGTGGCAAATAAGGTGCAGACTGAATTCGGTATTAGTGTAGTGATCCCCTATAGTGGAGACTACCCATGTTACATAATGTGAGGCACCAACCTTCAATTCTTTGTACCTGTCTAAATTTGTGCTTTTAGAGTGTGTGTCACCGTACGCAAATTCCGGGTAGAATGGTGAGCTACCCAACCTCCCACCATAGAAGCACTATTTTGATCTCTTGAGTGCTATTTTTATCAATCATGATGGTGACATCGAATTGCTAACTTACATACCACTTGTAATCTTGTTCGCAGTTAACACCATCCACCTTATCTCTCTCTACACCAACAGGTCCATAGAAACACCATCATCATCAACAAGAGGAGCATCACAAATTTGAAGGAAAGTTGAAGATGTTCAAGGTTTACAAGCAACGGTACAGAAATGAGCAGATTTCAGATTCAAGTATAGCAACAAGACAAGGAGCAGAATTTTTATAAGTTGAAGACTATTGTACAAGAGCGAAAATTATCAAGGATGAGAGTTCGAGAAGTTTATGATATCAAGACATATAAGTTGTGAAGAATCAAGCGGTAAAGTACTTACACCATGGCCTTTGTACTTACATTTTTATTTTATTTTACTTTCTCTTGTCTCAAATGAAAAAATGAAAAAAAAAATGAAAAAAAAAATGAAAAAAAAAAAGAAAAAAAATAGAGACAAGAGAAATTTTGTTTTAGGTTCATTACTAGTTTTATTGTTTTGTTTCGTTTTGTATTTGTTTTATTTTTCTTGTCTCATAGTCAAAAAAAAAATGATAAAAAAAATGATAAAAAAAAAAACAGAAAAAGAAAAAAAAAAGAGAGAAAAAAAAGAAAGAAAAAAAAATATATATATATTTTGGGTTTGTATAGTTCATTTTTTTTTAGTTTTGTATTCTTTCAATAAAGCCAATGGAAGAAGGAATATCCATAATGAAGTTTCGAGCAACAAGGAATTAGAGGAAAGAATCACATTGTCAAGATTCTACGAAGTTCAAGAGTTATCATCAAGAGTTGAAGACCGAAGACGAAGATGAAGACACCGATTGAAGACCGAAGACGTTTCTATGGATGCTGTGAGAGTGGTGCTAGCTACACGTCGAACGGATAACGAGGTAAGTAAGCATATTCCCACCTTCGTTAAGTGGTTGATTTCCTTCTTAGAGATCGTCGGAAAAATGGGTTTTCAAAAAAATGATAAAAGATGTGGGTTTTCAAAACAATTCGGAGGGTTTTTGCCTTCCTACCATTAAACGTGTCGCAGGATTCTCTCTTCATTCCAACCTGGACACATGTGTGACCCATAAAAAGCTGTTTATTATTGAGAGCAATATCATAAAACCCTTTCTTGTGAGGCAGAGTCGAGACTTTTGATCACTCCGAACCCGAATTTCTTTCGAGAAGGATGGTTATTTCTCTCTCAACTTTTAAGGATGAGATTGTGTTCATTTATGTGTCTAACTTCTTATGACTAGTGTGCATAATTTCTATGTCTTCTTAGCGCGTTGGATGCTATTATTTCGGAGAACTAGTAAGTTGGAAAAATAGGTTTTGTGGGTATATCTCTAGTAAACCCTCACGAGACTATAACTCGTCCACTAGGGACACCTAGGGGTTCAAAGGCTTGTTATTTATGCTAAAAGTGACCGTAGCCTCGACGACACGGAGTTGTATGTATGTTTTAAAGATTGTTTTGTTTGATTTGCTCGAGGACTAGCAAAGTCTAAGTGTGGGGGAATTTGATAGGTGTTAAACACCTTAATTATTATCTATTGTTTATGCTTTCTTTGCGAGTTTTCTTGAAAAATATGTATCTTATGTTTACTTTTGAGTAATTAGGTACAATGGAGTCATTGAAGCAAAAAGGAAGTGGAACTAGCTCAAATCCAGAAACTCTTCTCATCATCTTGGAGACAACAAAAAGACGAAGCCAGTGGCGAAAGAATGAGATCATTATGTCATCGTATGAAGAAGCTGCGAGCGTTTGAAGCGTATCGGAGTTGTGGAATGTGTTATCGGAGCTGAACTGTCAGTTTCGCAGAACTGACAATTTATTTGAAATCACTAAGGGGTTGCTATTTCAGTGGCTAACCCTTATTTGTGTAGTGAGCGCCTAGAGCCATTCAGGTGACCCTTATCCAATGGTGTAGGGTGGATGGATTAACCCTATAAACCCTTGTCGAGAACATCCCTTATCATTACACTTCAAATCCAGAGAATGGATGCTGTCTGAGTCTTATTGAGATAAAGAGAAAGAGAAATCGAGAGCTGTTAAGAGTGACCTGAAATTCAAAGAATCAGTAGAGGTGAACGGGGCTTTCAAGTTTGATGTTGCTGTTTAAAGTCAGGGAGAAGATCGAAGGCAAGACAAGAAAATGGGAGAAACAAGATGGGTTTGAGATGAAATTGAGAAGGAAGTGAAGATCGATTAGGAAGAATGGGTTTATGTTGGATTCAGGTTTAAATCGATTTCGGTTTGATCTGTGATGATTGTTATGGAGATGAGGAGATCTGTTTTGTTGAGGATGAATTAGGGTTTTGATTTGAAGTGGATTTTAGGGATTAAGCTCGATTTGAGAACAAGAAGAAAGCAGAAAGGATTTCTGTAGTATATGAACAATTGGGTATTAATGGTTCGACTTAGAGTTGAAGAATTATGAAATGGCAGAATTGTGGGTTTGAGATTGATGCTGCTTCCGTGGTGATGAACAAAGAAAGCTGGGGTTATGTTTTTGAGGAAGAAATGGTGCAGTTCAGGGAGGATTTGAGCCGTAAGGAGATGCTGATATAAAATTGAGCAGAAATTGATGATGGGATTTGATGTCACAGAGGTGAGAAACAAGGCTTAAACATGGATGGGTCTGAGATGGATTCAGGGTGTTGGTATGTAGAAGAAGATACAATGGTGGAGTGCTGTGGTGATTTTGTTGGTTCAGGGTGGTTTGTATGGCTGAAAGATTTACAGGGGAAGTGGTTGCTGCTGTTGGGTTTGAGCTTCAAGGCTTTAATGGAGTTGGTGGTGGTCTAAACAATAGTGTGTTGCAGTCATGGTTTGTCGACATAGAAGCCTGAGTTTTGGTGGATGAATTAAGGTAGTGATGATGCAATGGCTGGTGCAACAGCTAGGTGTTTATGGGTGAAAAATACTCCTGTTGAATTTGGTAATTTGGGGTGTGTGGATGAGGAATGAATCTAAACCCTAAACAAATGCACTGCGCGGTGAGTGCTTGTAGATTCAGAAGTCAATCTGTGCAAGTCCGGCCTAAACCAAGAAATGGCCGTTCCAGACTTATTTCGGTCACAAAGTGAAGGAGATGGGGTTGATCTTAGGGAGGGAAGCGAAGAAGGTGTTGAGATTGTGAAGATGTTGGCTTGCTTGTGACTTGTAACAGAAAGATGAGCAGGCTTACGATTGATGCAAGCAGGCTCTGGGTGTTGGAATACGTTTTTGTATTAACACTTGCCTCTGGTTGTTTTTCCCTTATTTTTGAAATAGGGCGGAGAAACTATTTATACAAGTCATTGAGCCTTATTCACGTCTCTCGTGGGAAGTGGAGGAAGTGGAGTGATGGAGTAGTGGAGTTGTGCGTCGGTGCCACACGACCAGTCTTGCCCACTTCTCCTGTTCACCTCTTACCGTCCATGACTTCCCAACACGTTCTTGTGATGGCGCGTTGCACGCTGCACGCTGTAAACCGCCAGACCAATACCCCAGTATGTATCCCCCGCCAGTGACATGATTGATGTCCGGAACGTGTGGATCGTGGATCCACGATAGGTAGCATGTAATGCTAATTTGAATAACTCGTGTTATTCAGAAGTTGATACTTGTGAAGTATCGTGTGTATTTTATGCAGTACTTGCATCATGGTGTGGTAAAGTGATGGGTAATGACGCCTCACCGACCAACTAACTCCCGACCAGGTTGTATAACCAAGTCGGTGAAGTTGGACGGATGAGATGATCTTTGAGACACTCATCTCGCGACCGTTAATGAAATTAGGGTTTTGAAGAGGTGCGCAGTATCACTCTTCACTTGGTCGAAACCAAGCATGGGATACAACTTTGGCCTAACCGACCATACATGCGTGTAGATGGCATGATGGTGTAGGCGCCTATACCCCATTACCTCATGAAAGTATGATCTCGGGTCACTTAATTCATCCGGTGAAATCGAGTGGTCGAGATCGATTTGCAACAAAAAACTAGTGCCGCAAGGGCCGCACGTCACGCCCTCTTCAGCGCACGTTCCCAAGACGACCAATCTTGGTCGGTCTTGGCCGATTGGCTCTGGTGTGAAGGTGATAGGCTGGTGTTTACGCCTATACCCGAATATCCCATGAAAACGTGATCCGAGCCATCCAAATCGTCCGGCGAAGTTGAGTGGTCGAGATCGGTTGCGGTTTGGGAGGTGTGACCACGCTAGTTTGAGCATGCGTTTTGGATTAGCCAGCATGATATGCCTTGGCCGATCGGGTTAGGGAATAGATGGGTCCACGGTGGTCATGCTTTGGTATGACCGGACTGCTAATCTAATCTTGGACCCTCCATTCATGCCGGAGAAGATGGACGCTCGTGATGCTTAAAACCCTAATTTTGGGTTTCAAAGCCGTGCGTCATCTCTTGTTTGGGCGACGATTTTGTCACGACCAAACATGGTAGGTCTTGACCGATTGGTCACGTGTGTAGGCGGGCCCACGGTGATCGTGTTGACATGCTCTGGGCCTTTTGAATCTACATCTACACCCTCCATCTATACCTGCGAAGATGGATGGTTGAGACTGTTTTGCGACACATGTAATATGACGCAAACCCTAATTTAGGGTTTTCCGTCCATAATGCTTGGTATGAACGTTTTTTGGCAAGCTAGGCCAATGGCCGACCGTGCGGGTTTCGCATTGGGTCGGCAGTGGATATTCCATACCTTCTTGGGGGTGATGGAATTGATCTAGGTCATCCAATCATGCTTATGGAGTTGGATGACTGCGATCATATCCGGACTGATACGGTCAGTCCGGATGCTCAATCGGGCTAGTATAACACACCGAGAGGGGCTCAATCGGGCTAGTATAACACACCGAGAGTCGGCCATACGGGTATTTCGTACATGGTTTCATTATAGTGCTTGGAGGTTCGTGTTACTCTGTAAGAGTAACACTCAGTCGTCATGCCACACTGATAATGAGTACTGGAAATACAAGGCTGATTAGAAATTCACAGGATGGGATTGTTGCCATATACTCCAACCTGGAGGAATTTCATGTATTCACGGAATGGGATTGTTGCCACATGCTCCATTCTTGGTGAATTAAGTGAGGGAGTATCCAACACTTATTAATGGCTTTATCTTTTACAAGATGTCAGCGCATAATTTTCTGGCTTTTACAATTTTAACCTTAAATGAAAATCCACCATCAACATTAAGTCCCCTGCCTAGCACGTAATGGTTACACCATTGTGTGGTAGGCATGAGATGGTGACAGATTAAAGACAAAGCTTATGAGACAAAGTTAGATGTTACCAGAGAGACGGGTTATCCTGTCCTTGGAGCATGTCACGTTCAAGAGGCGTCCGGAGAGTGTTCCCCTAGCATGATGTCGGTCTTGCCTCGCTTCGATGGATGGACTGTTACGCCTGTTTCGTTCGTGGGGGCTACTGCACCTGCTTGATCGAACGTGGGCTTGATGTGCCTGTTTTGGTTAATCGTGGCTCCGCTGCGTCTTGTGTGCTCAAATGTAAATGTGGATCCTGTAGAAAGCGTTGAAGCAGCTTCTGGAGCAGGCCCGAGAGAGCGTTGAAGTGTTGGAGCTGAAACGCCTTCTTCTGGAGAGAGAGCTTTGATTGGGGATGGCTGCGTCTGCTTCGACCAATCTGGGGCTGGGATCAAGTGGAACCCGCCCGTGCCTGACTGAACGTCGACCTTGTGTTTCGACTGAAAACCGGCCCTGCTGCGTGCGCCGGACTTGAAACTTGAGCAATACCGGACTTGTGACCTGATCAACACCGGACTTGAAACTTGAGCAATACCAGACTTGTGACTTGATCAATACCGGACTTGTGACTTGATCAATACCGGTGTTTGGACCCAATACCAGCCTTGTGTACTCCAACGTGAATGTGTGTTGTGTCGTGTGTGACTACACATCTCACGCGTTTTTTATACAAGTACTGACTCATGTATTTTATTGTAGAATGAAGAAAAGAACTCTTGTTGAGATGTCTTCTGGGGATAATGCTGGTGCCAAGTCAGGAGGTGTTGACATCTTCAAAGATATGCCAAACTTTGATGATGAGTTGTTCACCGCGCCCTTTCAACTATATGAAAATATCCGTTCCACAAGATAACCCTTCTCCTATCGACTTCAAGATTTTTCATGCTCCGCTAGGCCCTCATGAAGGATAGATGAGACGTATGTTGAGCAATGAGTACATCAAGGATAACTTGACCAGAGCGCAGATTATTGATGCAGCTTGAGTGTTGATATGGCTCGAGAGGATGTTAAAGTGGTTTCTGGTGCGAACGTTGAGGTAGATCCTGGAGAGAGTGTTTGAAGAAGGATTCTGAAGCGAACATGGGTCCCGGAGAGAGCGTTGAGGCGGCTCTTGAATAGACCATTGAAGCAGCTTCTGCTAGAGGGAGCTTTGAAGTGTTCCCCTCTTTAGTTTCATTTACCCTTGCGAATTACATGCTTCTTGACTGACCATATCTCTCATGTTGAAGAATTCCTTGACTGACGGTGAAGGAACTTCATGCTGAGCCTCAGTCCCCAAGCGTGGTTTACATGGTTTGTTCGTAGTGGTTGTTGTCGAGCCAGATATGGAATATCTTGGACATTGTTTCATCATTGTGGGACTCGTGCATGTGGTAATGGAGTTGGAGTTGACGGACGCGCATGATGTTGTATCTCGGTGGTTTTCCTCTTGCTGCTTCAGGGAACTGCTTATAGAAGGCTAAAGGTTGTATCGCATGTTGGTGAGATATATGCCCCTACAAACATTATGAGGCTCTTAATCACCGGCAGGCCTGGTTCTTTCTATCAGGGCATATGTTGTTGTAGATGAGCGTTCAACAACTCCAGAGGATGACCAAAAGCGCGGATTCTCCAACATAGCATGATAGACATGTACCACTGTCTGATAAAGTGACTCGCCCGGATCTTGTTCGATATGACGCGTGGACATCGTTATCTTCTTGAGGCTGCTCCCTTGAGGTATCGGCTCCAGTGGAAGATTGCCGTGATAGAGCGTGGATACGTTGCACCGGCATTCTTTAAATAAAATGGCAGTATGGTATAATAACAATTTCCGAGAGGGGTTCGAAAAGCTATCTTACTTGTATCATGCCCGTACATCCTTATCTGGTTGTAGCCGCTACATCCATCCATGGAGGAGAACATGCCGTGTCCGCTGGTTGCATATACTAACATGTCGATGTTAGGTGGAGGAGGATCATTTTTGGAGCAGCACCTGTTCAAGTCTCTGAAGTCTATGCAAAGACTCCGATCTATCCATTTTCCTAATCGCAACTGTTTTAACCGACTTGGATCCAGGTATGACATGTAGATGATGGGTGACCAATTTTCATCTAAATCCGGTATTTCTTCATATCTCCAAGCGAATATGTCCTGGTACTCTTTGAGAAGTTCCACGAGCTTCGTGCGTTTATCCGTACACAAGGTTGAGCTGATAGATATAGGCCTAGGAGATTCCTCAACGGTTTCAATCTCATCAGTTGTGGAGTTGGTGCCATCTTGCAGCTGTTGTGGAGCATCTAGCACTTGTTCTTGTGGTTCGTTGCTGTTGTAGCATTCCATTGGGTGGAGAGACTGGGTAACAGTCTCCCCTGCTAATTGATAATGGCAGTGTCGGTATACCGTGTTCCCTTTCTGGTCACGACTCGCCATAAAAGTTCGTTCCCTCTTCGTGTGAACGTGGGTCGTGGCTTCACAGGATGGAGAAGAATGCTTCGTCAGCAAAGATGCATCGTGGGTTTTAGCCCTCAATGATGCAAGCCGGTCTTCTTCCTGAATTGACGCCCACGCGGGGAGTGGGACGCAACGAACTTGTATGATTCTTTCCATGGAGCTTCTCCCGTATGTGCTGGTTTGGTTTCCCTCGAAGTCCGTCATTGTGGTAGGCTTCCGTACGATCTTGCCTGGGAGAACCTTGGATGTCCTGAGAGTCTTGAGAGTAATCACATTCGAAGACGCTCCTGTGTCGATAATGGCCGTCTTGAACTTTGAATCCTTGATGCGTGTGGTGACATGTAGGGCACGGTTGTGACCTTTTTCTGGTTGATTGCAGCAAAATGTCTCCATGCGTTGATTCTTCGAGAGGTGTGAGAGTTCGCATAAAATTTCTACTAGAGAAAACGCTTCCCGATCCACCAGCCTCTGGTTTATAGTGAAACTATTGACTTGAGGAGGATCATTGTGAGGATCAGTCCCCAGTGCAGGAGTCTCCATGACTGGACCGTTCATATCTGGTGTCGCTTCTTTGATCAGGTCCATGTAAGTCCGCGCCACTGAAGTACCTTTTCCGGTGCGTTGAATGCATTCCTTGTTGGCTCCAGGGGACGTCGCGGCTCCTGTGGAAATCGATCAGTTAAAGTTTTGAGGAAGTGAGTACCTCTTTCTGAGTTTCGGCCATATCCGTTTGAGTCTTAGCAAGAACTTCCTGCTTCTCCATCAAGTCTGCAATGGTAATGGACGGTGGTCCTCCTCTCGTCCCTCCGGCTCCTCGTCCTGATGAAGGAGTGAAAGTTGTTGCTCTGGTGACCACTGGAGGCGTTACACTTGAGGAGATGCCGGGATTCGCGGCTGCTCTGGCTCTCGTGATGGGAGGTGTTGTAATATCACTGCTGAGTGATCGAATTGAACGTTCCCACCCTCTATACTCACGTGTTCCTTGATTGATCTCTCCTTCCTCAAGCATTTCTTCACTTAGTTGAAAGGTCGATGCGGGTTGAACAGTCTTCCGGGCTTCGACAAGGGTCTTGAGATATAAATCTTCTAGCAGGGATTCGTAAGCTGCAGGCTCCATTTCTTTATCCGGTAGACGTTTTGATACCCCGGACAAGTCTTTTCCTCTGTGGAGTTGCCTCGAGTCTTCGTTGTCGGCTGGACCATGTTGTTCGTCTCTCCTGAGTCCCCTGTGATTATGCGCTGTTTATGCATCTCCACTGATAAAGATGTGACTCCTGACTAAGGATCCAGCGTTTCTTGCACTTTATGAGTAGATGCCTGCCGACCCTTCTTGTAGCCGTGCTGTTATATCATTCAAAAGGCGGAATGTCTCGCTCTGTCTTCTAGCGATACCGACTTGATTTTCCAAGACATCCTCCAGCATTCTAGCTACACTTCCCATGATATCTGAACCACCTGTGGTTTCCGGATACATTGCGAGATGGAAACCGAAAAATTGAGAATTCAATTTTGTGCAACCGAGAGATCAACCTCCCGCTGTGGTCGTCAATTGTTTATGGGTGAAAACTACTCCTCTTGAATTTGGTAATTTGGGGTGTGTGGATGAGGAATGAATCTAAACCCTAAACAAATGCACTGCGCGGTGAGTGCTTGTAGATTCGGAAGTCAATCTTGCAAGTCCGGCCTAAACCAAGAAATGGCCGTTCCAGACTTGTTTCGGTCACAAAGTGAAGGAGATGGGGTTGATCTTAGGGAGGGAAGCGAAGAAGGTGTTGAGATTATGAAGATGTTGGCTTGCTTGTGACTTGTAACAGAAAGATGAGCAGGCTTACGATTGATGCAAGCAGGCTCTGGGTGTTGGAATACGTTTTTGTATTAACACTTGCCTCTGTTGTTTTTCCCCTTATTTTTGAAATAGGGCGGAGAACCTATTTATACAAGTCATTGAGCCTTATTCACGTCTCTCGTGGGAAGTGGAGGAAGTGGAGTGATGGAGTAGTGGAGTTGTGCGTCGGTGCCACACGACCAGTCTTGCCCACTTCTCCTGTTCATCTCTTACCGTCCATGACTTCCCAACACGTTCTTGTGATGGCGTGTTGCACGCTGCACGCTGTAAACCGCCAGACCAATACCCCACTATGTATCCCCCGCCAGTGACATGATTGATGTCTGGAACGTGTGGATCGTGGATCCACGATAGGTAGCATGTAATGCTAATTTGAATAATCGCGTTATTCGGGAAGTTGATACTTGTGAAGTATCGTGTGTATTTTATGCGGTCTACTCGCATCATGGTGTGGTAAAGTGATGGGTAATGACGCCTCACCGACCAACTAACTCCCGACCGAGGGTTGTATAACCAAGTCGGTGAAGTTGGACGGATGAGATGATCTTTGAGACACTCATCTCACGGCCGTTAATGAAATTAGGGTTTTGAAGAGGTGCGCAGGCATCACTCTTGACTTGGTCGAAACCAAGCATGGGATACAACTTTGGCCTAACCGACCATACATGCGTGTAGATGGCATGATGGTGTAGGCGCCTATACCCCATTACCTCATGAAAGTATGATCTGGGTCACTCAATTCATCCTAGGTGAAATCGAGTGGTCGAGATCGATTTGCAACAAAAAAACTAGTGCCGCAAGGGCCGCACGTCACGCCCTCTTCAAAGCACGTTCCAAGACGACCAATCTTGGTCGGTCTTGGCCGATTGGCCTGGTATGAAGGTGATAGGCTGGTGTTTACGCCTATACCTGAATATCCCATGAAAACGTGATCTGAGCCATCCAAATCGTCCGGCGAAGTTGAGTGGTCGAGATCAGTTTGCGGTTTGGGAGGTGTGACCACGCTAGTTTGAGCGTGCATTTTGATTAGCCAGGCATGATATGCCTTGGCCGATCGGGTTAGGGAATAGATGGGTCCACGGTGGTCATGCTTTGGTATGACCGGACTCCGCTAATCTAATCTTGGACCCTCCATTCATGCCGGAGAAGATGGACGCTCGTGATGCTCAAAACCCTAATTTTGGGTTTCAAAGCCGTGCGTCATCTCTTGTTTGGGCGACGATTTTGTCACGACCAAACATGGTTGGTCTTGACCGATTGGTCAAGTGTGTAGGCGGGCCCACGGTGATCGTGTTGACATGCTCTGGGCCTTTTGAATCTACATCTACACCCTCCATCCATACCTGCGAAGATGGATGGTTGAGACTGTTTTGCGACACATGTAATATGACGCAAACCCTAATTTAGGGTTTTCCGTCCATAATGCTTGGTATGAACGTTTTTGGCAAGCTAGGCCAATGGCCGACCGTGCGCGGTCCGCATTGGGTCGGCAGTGGATATTCCATACCTGCTTGGGGGTGATGGAATTGATCTGGGTCATCCAATCATGCTTATGGAGTTGGATGACTGCGATCATATCCGGACTGATACGGTCAGTCCGGATGCTCAATCGGGCTAGTATAACACACCGAGAGGGGCTCAATCGAGCTAGTATAACACACCGAGAGTCAGCCATACGGGTATTTCGTACATGGTTTCATTATAGTGCTTGGAGGTTCGTGTTACTCGTAAGAGTAACACTCAGTCGTCATGCCACACTGATAATGAGTACTGGAAATACAAGGCTGATTAGAAATTCACAGGATGGGATTGTTGTCACATACTCCAACCTGGAGGAATTTCATGTATTCACGGAATGGGATTGTTGCCACATGCTCCATTCTTGGTGAATTAAGTGAGGGAGTATCCAACACTTATTAATGGCTTTATCTTTTACAAGATGTCAACGCATAATTTTCTGGCTTTTACAATTTTAACCTTAAATGAAAATCCACCATCAACACTAGGTTTGAAGTGTTATGTTTGAAGAGCTGAGAAGTTAGATGTATGCCTAGGAATGCAGGCAAGTAAGAAGGGGCTTTGGTTTGAGATGAGATATATGGCATAGTCAGAGTTGTTACTGTGACTGAGATGGAATTGCTGTGTTGGAATTTTCGTGAATGCAGAGATTGAAATGGGTTGGATAGAATGTGAATGAGCTACAGGGAATAGTTGAACCTGAGATGGAGCTGAAACTGCAGGTGGTAGTGGCTCTGGTGGTTTGTTGAGAAGGGTGTTAATTGATACTTCACAGTGCTAGGTAATTGAGCAGGCATGAGCCGAGACTGCAGCTTGGAGTTGAAGTGTACACTCGTGGTGATTTATGCTAGGACAAGAAAGAGATGATGATACTGATGTTGGTTGTGTGGTGCTGGTGGGAAATGGTGTTGATGTTGTTGAGCTCAGGCACTGGTGGATGAAGTGCAGGTGCTAAATGAGCTGCTGGGATTTGCACTTATATTGCAGAGCTGGAGAGAGCTGTAATGGGAGTTCTTGAGATGGTGGTGACAGAGACAGAATGAAGAGGTGGAGGTTATGACTGAGATGGTAGAGGTTCAGATGCAGCTGTGCTTGAGAGTGGTTATGGTGCAGGTCTGATAATAGGGTGTGACTAAGGTTGGTGGTTGCTGGCATTTGAGAAATGGTGGTGTTAACTGTTGTAGGCAGAGAAGCTAGCACTGATTGTTACAGATGGCTGGAAGCACAAGGATTGTGCATCACAAGAGTTTGGCCAGTGCAAATGGCTTATGGCCTGGCAACTCAGCCCAATCAGCCAGAGAGATAGCTGACTCTGATTCTGACTCAGCTATGACTCATGACATCACCGAGTTGACTCAGTGACACTTGACTCGGTCTGACCTTGACCGAGTTGGCTCAGTTGACCGGTGACCGGGCGGACTTTGCCGGTCACCTGAGATATATTTTCCGGCCGATTTCCGGCCATAATACCAGATTTCCGGTGACCTCTTTTGGGTCATATTTTCACATGGGTATTTGCACACACATGGGCTTGGTGGACCACTTGGACTTTGGGCTTTGAAGACCTAATTTTGGAAAGATGAAAAGCTATAAAAGGGAAAGTTTTCTACAACTTTGGATCACGTATGTTTCTTGGAACTTGGAGAGAGCCGCTTTTGTTTACGCTTCTAGGGTTTGCTTTTGTTCATCTTCTTCTTTTCAATTAATATTTTTATGATGAACTCCATAGCTATGAGTAGCTAAACAATTATTATTGGTTATGGGATAAAGTTGATTTCTCAACATGTTATTTGAATCTATGAGTTAGTTTTGTCTCAGTAATTTATTGTTTGTGATTCACAATTAATAGTGTTATATGGTTTGATTGTTTGTTTGGTTGAGTCCGGAATCAATCCGATCTGCTTTCATCTCTAAATCTATATTAGGGTTTTCAATACGAAAAAGTTGTTTATCCCTGATTCTAAGTAGCATAATTGTGGGTAGTGCTTGTAGTGATATATCCTACTAGTCACAAGTGAATCATAACTTTTGTTAAAACGGATTAGTGCTTTTACACATTCGTTTGCATTGATTAGTCTTATTCCATAGAACTTATTGCTTTTAGGGAGTTAATTCTAATTGTGCTTTTACACTTTAGGTTGCTTTCTACGAAGAATTCACATATACATCTTTTAATGTGGTTGTGATGAAATCAGGGAATTAGTGGGGTATTCTTGCGATCAAGGTATCCTAGGACTTTTAGTAATGAGAGATTAAAATACCAATTCTAATCATTTATGAAAATACATGTTTGTGAATGATACTATCCCGTGACCAATATCTTCTCCTTATTGATTATTCAAAATTATTTTATTGCTTTCAATTATTTTTATTGCTTAGATAAAACAAAAAATCCCCCCTTGGTTACCTTAGAAACTGAAAATCGCATAACAACAATTGCCTCTCTGTGGAAACGAACTCTTCCTTACCTTATACTTCATTTATATTTAGTGAGTAAGAAAGTGAAATTATTTTTGACGCTTACGACTGCGATCAAGTATTCCTGGAAAGAGTTTCAAGGTTATTTCCCTCAACGATGACATGTTTCTTAGAATCATATCTAGCTGGTAGAGATCTCAGAATTTTCATCACAGTGTCCTTTTCAGGAATAGTCGTACCCAACACAAAAGATGCACTAACAATTTCAGACACTTTGTGATTAAACTCATCAAATGAATCTTCATCATCCATACGAAGGTTTTCCCAATCAAAATTTAGGTTTTGAAGCCTAGCTTCTTTCTCAGAGGTATTCCCTTCAAATACGGTTTCTAAGATATCCCAAGCATCTTTGGACCGAGTGCACATAGTTACATGGTGCTGAAGATGTGGGTAATAACATGGATGATAACATTTAATATGTCATAATTTTGCTTTGCAGCACTAATCTCGACATCAATATAATCACCAATATCCTTTGCAAAAGTTACACCGTCTACTATAACCATTTGAGGATTATAGCCATTAACAACATGAACCCATGATTGAAAACAACCCGCTTGTAGAAAGGCATGCATATCAATTTTCCACCATAAGTAATTCGAGCCATCGAAGGCATGATTAAAAACAACCCGCTTATAGAGATATCACTTTTGTCCATAGAGTCAGATTGCTATAAACACAGACTTATGAGGTCTTAGCGTGTGTGTCTGCTGTGATACCAATTGAAAATGCGGGGGTATAACATCCACACCCAATAATTCGTTCGGCAATCTGTATGGACTAAACTCCAATATAATTCCGAGAGCACCAACTTAAAAGTGAGACTCAATCAAGAAAGATATCAAAGAGCTTTATCTCTTTCTCAATACAATCAACAAATCGAACATATAGGAATTCGTGAGCCTGATTGATGTGAGAATAACTTGGACGGTACCAAAGACCAACGTCCAAGTGTCAATCGAGTTCAATTCAACAAACAAGGTCGGATTTATCAACAGTGATTTAACTACGCACAACCAGTGATATTTCAATTATATAAACAAATATAATGCGAAAAAGAAATAACACAGACACCAGAAATTTTGTTAACGAGGAAACCGCAAATGCAGAAAACCCCCAGGACCTAGTCCAGATTTGAACGCCACATTGTATTAAGCCGCTACATATTCTAGCCCACTACAAGTTAACTTCCAACTGGAATGTAGTTGAGCCCTAACCAAGTCTCGCATCGATTAAGGTACAATCGCGTTCCTTACGCTTCTTGAATCCTAGTAGGACTCTGCGCAAGTGATTCCCTTAGCTTATCTCACCCACAACTAAGAGTTTCTATGATCCAAAGTCGAAGACTTATAAACAAATTTGTTTCCCACAGATAAGTCTATTCTGGTTGTTGTTTCCGTCTTTAGATAAATCAAGATGAACATGAAACTCAACTAATACCCAGGATTTATATTCCCGAAGAGCAGCCTAGAAATATTAGTCACCTCACAATAACTCAACTGATTAACAAAAAAAGTTACTACAGAATCACAAGAGTCTGAGACGAAGAACTGTTATGATTAATTTTTATATCTTACCTATATCGAACAAGTAAGATCATAATACGCAACTATAAAGAAAATAGTTGGATCTGGCTTCACGAATCCCAAATGAAGTCTTCAAGTCGTTAACCTAATAATGGTTTTGGAAAACCTAGTTTAAAGGAGAATCGAATCTAGTTTGCAACTAGGACACACGGAAGTGTCGGGATTAGGTTTCCCAGATGCTAGAGTTTTCCCTTATACAGTATAGTCTTTCAAATTAGGGTTGCTTACAATCAAAGCTAAGATAGCTTAGTAACAAAGCAATTGATATTCACCATTAGATGAACTCCTGATTTAAGATTCAAGCTAAGTCTGCTTAGAAACAAAGCAATCAATCTCCACCGTAGGATGGTATTAGCTTGATGCACTCATATGAAATATACCTATATTTAGATATGGATGAACCGTACCCAAACATGTATACCTTGTTGGCTCAATAATAGTTAACCGAAGTTAGCAATATTAACACTTATAACTTAGCCATATTCATCTAACACTTCTATATCAAATATGATGATCAATCAATCATGATAGGTAATCAAATGATCTAAATGTGTTTCAAGAGAGTTGTTCAAATGTTCATCATCTCATAGAAATATATATATAAACCATTTGAAACAAAATCGGTTTGGTTTGTAATTGTACAAAGTACTTATACAAGAACCAATTCATGAACATAACGCCACGGTTTGTAAAACTAGTTCACATACCTTATTACATTAAAGTTCAGTTCGCAAATGAACCTGGGTTCATGAGTATGAAAATCCATATTTGCCGATTTTAGAACTTGACCACTGTGTTCGCAAACTGAGTACGTGAACAATAGTTCCAGACTTTGGCTTTGTCCAACCGTTCGCCAACAGGGTACGCGAAAAACAGTTCCGGACTTGGCGTTGTCTAGCCGTTCACAAATAGGGTACGCGAACAACAACTCCGAACCTTTTCACAGGTAAACCAGTTCGCAAATTATAGTTTCGAACCTGAACTAGACTTACACAGTTAGCATACAAAGTATACAACCTGTATTATATCCAGACATGATAGTCGTTCTAAAACTCTCATTTTATCATTGAAACATCCTTGGAAGACAACAATGGTAATCTTACACGTACCACTAGCTTCAGGTAATTTTCAAGTGATTAATCGATCAATACGAAACTTCCCAAGTTAACATCAAATGATTATCTCACACAAATCATATAAGATGTTCAAGGTAATTTTCACATGATAATCTTTGACTTAATATTTAGTTTCCAACAAATAAATTGTTTCCAACTAAACTCATCAAGTATATGATGAACTTAGCTAAAGCTAAAAGCTTCCAACACATATTTCAAGAAATAGATAAACGAGATAAACTTGGCTCGAAATATCAATTGTGTATAATGTAAAAGTTTATATAGCTATAAGACTTATACTCATTAGAATATAGAATAAAATAGACTTATGAGTGATAGATAAGTTTTAGTCTCCACATACCTTTTGTTGATGAAGTTCCTCCAAGCTCTTTAGTAGATCTTCTTCTTCAATTGGTGAATGTCGTGAAGTCTAAAGCTCAACTACACACTTCTTTCCTAATCCGAGACATAACTATAAGTAGACTAGAAATCAAGTATATAGTTTTGATCAACTAAACTTGACAAACAAGCTTGAGATAACAACGCTTGCGAGTTCAATCGAGCAGTGCGCTTACAACCTTTACATCATTTTTACTTGTCCTTAGTATACCCTCGAAGTCCACTTTATCATTATGTAGCCCCAATTAGTTTAGGTATACCCCTATCTAGCCCGTACTCTGAACACAATATTTTTTTTCCAAATATATATTTTGTTTTTTTTTGTTGATAGAATTTTCAAACATATTCAGCCAGATGCGCAGTTGCAAAGTGATGCTTCATCTGATAAGAATGATATACCAACTAGTCTTTTCTCAACACTAGAATGCCTATGAATATTGTTGATTGTACTAGATGTTGTCACCCTAATGAATATGTTATGCATGCTTTGGTTTTATGTACCTTTGCCAGTCATGTTTGGTTTCTCTCATCTCTGTGTGCTAACACTCATGCTTTTAATAACAAGACTTTTATTTATTGGTCGATGTTCTGGCTAATTGATCCTAGTTTTAAGTTGCCTGATGAATCCCAGTGTTTGTTTGTTACTATCCTTTGGTCCCTATGGAGTAGCAGAAACAACTTAGTCTTTCAAAACACCAAGGACTCCCACTTAGCTGTCCTGAATAGAGCCAAAGCCATGCTTCTGACTAGAAAACCAAAACTCAACATTAACACCTCTGTTCCTATTGGTTTGTTGGATAAATGGATGCCTCCCCCTCTTGGTTGGATAAAATGCAATATTGATGGTGCTTTTGATGAAACTTCTTTGGACAATGGAGCAGGCTATGTGATGAGAGACTTTACAAGAAAAGCTTCTTTTTGTGCTGCTGTGGTTTTTGAAGTCTAGTCTGTTGTTGAAGCTGAAGCTAGATCTATTTGGGTCGTGTTAAAGAAAGCAGTGAAGCAGAAACTTACTCACATCATTGTAGAAAGTGATGTGATACTAGGACATATGTTATTTTTAAGGATATCTAGTTATTTTCTTCAAAGTTAGAAGTTTATTTTTTTTTCATTTCAACCTATATTATGTAATATTGTGGCTCATGAGCTAGCTCAATGGGCAAAAAAAATACTCCCTCCGTTTTAGGAAAAGTGATACTTTCACTTTTTCAATTTGGCCTATTTTTAGGCAAAAATGAAAAAGTGAAAGTATCACTTTTGCTGTAATGGAGGTAGTATAAATCTACTATCCGGCTCTTGCTAGTTGTTCTGTTAAAAAAAAAGGTAATGCCACATGGAATTAACATGCTACGGGCCCTAGCTCAGCTGGTCATCCCCGTTCCCCGAAATTTCATGCGTTCCAGGAGGTCCCAGGTTCAAGTCCCCAATGGCGTAATATTGCAGGAATTAACATGGAAGGTAGTGTTAGTTTGCCCCCCTTGTGACACAATCACACCCCCGCCCCGCCCCGCTTCGGCTCCCCTTGGCAAGGTTCCCCATGAGGCCCGCTGGTAGGCTAGCACATCGACCTGTTCAATTAATGTAGTAGTATGTCGTTGGAGCTTAGCTTGTTAGGCTTCCAACTAGTTAATGTAATAATCGTTATCTATTAATAAGATTTTTTTTTTTGTACAAGATGTAGTGCACGTGCCAAAACTGCAAAGAAGGGTAGTCCCGTAACTGCACGAGTTTCCGTAGAAATAAGTAGGGTTAATGGTTCAACATTTCAATCCCTCCTGCAGACAAAACCCTAGTTTGTGCTCCCTAACTCTTCACACTCGAAGAACGGAGGAAGAAGAAGACATCTTCAACCAGGTCCGATTTCTCACTTATCCTGTATCAAAATTATGCTACTAGAGTTTACTTTAGTAGCTTATAACACGATCTAGTTAAAAGTTTTCAAATCCATGGATTATTCTCAACTTTATTATTCTCTCTTATTCTTTTTTTCCTTTAACCTCTTTTTTGTGTTTCGCTCTAGTGTATGTTTGATTTAGGGTTTAATCGTTAATGACTTGATGTGTTAGAGTTTCCATGTACAGTATTTTTTGGTTGGTTGGTTAAGTATGTTATTCCATTTCGATTAAAGAAGCAGATCTTGTAATTTTATCGTTAATTTTTGTGTTTGTTGGATTATAGGTTTCGTGAAAAATGGGTGAGAGAAATTTTTAGATTGTATTTATTTGTATATTTGATTTGTCGGGGTTGGTTTAGTTGAATGCAAGTGATTTATGTATCATTACACATTTCTATCAGGATTTGTGATTCTAGATGCACTGTTATGTTTTAAAGCCTCTACACTAGAGCATGTGTTGGCCATTGTTGGGTACCTGGTTTTAATATTAACTGGTAGTAGTCTTGAATCAGTCTTAGGTACCTACTGAAAGTCTGCAACTTGCTGGTCTAAGGGTAGAGTTTAAAAATGTGATGTGAAATGGTTGGACTCAACTTGAGTTTGGTTAATACTCCGAGTTATGGTGTGAGCCCTGTCAATTTTGTGGACAGTTGAAGCAAACCTTAGCACTAGAATAATTATATGCTGAGGAATTTGAGGACTTGTCTAATAGACAAGAACTGTAGTATAATAGTGAGGCTTGTCTAATAGACAAGAACTGTAGTATAGTAGTGAGGTTTAAGTGTAAGACAATCCTCCTGTTCTATTGCAATAAGTATTCGTCAGATATTCTTTAAATGGGCAGTTTTTTTTCTTCTTTTTTTCCTACTATTTGATCAATAAAGCATTAAATGGGCTACTAAATTCCTTATAATATAATTGTTTTCGCTGTGAGTATGAAGTAAGCTAAGCAAACCCCAATGTGATGTAGTAAAATTCTATGCTGTAAACTGATGAGTTTTTTGATGTAAGAAAACCTGTGAGAAACATGTACATTGTTTTGTAACTTGCGTTCCAACTTTCAATACTGCAAGATAAATTGTCTTCTAATGGGGAAATTGTCCTTCAATTTTTTTTTATTGATTTCTCCGTTTCTTTTGCTAATTCCGTTCTTTTGATTTTGGTTTTATTCTAGCAGAATGCACAAGATTCTTTGTTCTTGTTTTATTTATGGCTGTTTAGATTACCAACTCTTCTCTTGTTTGGTGCTTACCAGCTTTCGCAAGGATGGTTAGAATCAGTGTCTTGAATGATGCTCTTAAAAGCATGTATAACGCAGAGAAGCGTGGGAAGCGACAGGTTATGATTAGGCCTTCCTCCAAAGTGATCATCAAGTTTCTCATGGTCATGCAGAAACATGGTTAGTTTTGTACTGTAAAACCATTTTTCTTGTTGCAGCTTCTCTGTTAAGTTATGTATGACATATGTACGATTTGGTTCTGGTTTGTAGGTTACATCGGGGAGTTTGAATATGTTGATGATCATAGGTCTGGCAAGATCGTTGTGGAACTGAATGGTAGACTTAACAAATGTGGGGTTATCAGTCCCCGTTTTGATGTTGGAGTCAAAGAGATTGAGCCATGGACTGCTAGGTTACTTCCCTCAAGACAGGTAATTATGTAATCCTCCATTTTGCTTGATGGAAAAGTAGTTTGGTTTGGGAAGAGTAGCCTGGAGTTCATAATTTCAACTATTGCCAGTGAGATGCCACTATTAGGAAGACAATAATGTAACTCAATCTGCTGCACTTTCATTGTTGTGGACTTGTAAGAAAAAAAAGATATCCAACATTGTGAACATTGAATCACTGTATTTAGTGTTGATAAGTCAAAGTTGTGAAGTATATTCTCGACTCTTGTAATAAAAAATGCTTCATCTGATAATGGTTTGAAACATGCAGTTCGGGTACATTGTGTTGACTACATCCGCCGGAATCATGGACCATGAAGAGGCTAGGAGAAAGAATGTTGGTGGGAAAGTTCTTGGTTTCTTTTATTAGATGCAGTTTATCGCGAGAATGGACTTGAGAATTACTGGTTATTTGTCAAGTGTTTTGGTAGTTTATTATATATACTTTTGTATTAGTGAACTTTATTCGCCTCGTGGAGGGTTGCTTCCTGTTTTGCCATGAACGTCAATGGCAATTGTTTGCTACCATCTATAAGGCAAAATTATCAGTTTTCTTAATTTAGCATTGTTACTATCAGAGCAGGAATCAAAATGAATGTCATTTTGACACAGCTTATATTAAGAGAGACTAAATATTCTCCATGAATCACATGTTGGTTGAATGAATGAATCGTTCTATTGTGAATCATTTTTCAGTATAATATTTTGCTTTGTGGATCCATGGCTTCGTCATATATCTGTTGAAAATGTATAATATTTTGGAGCAAAGAAAAAACCACAGGACAGGAAAAGTTATATATTGTGGTTGTGTTGAAAATGTATCATTGTCGTGTTCTGATGTTGTTACATTTGTCATTTGCCTCAACTCTGTTGATAATCAGCTGGTAGGTGTGTATTTAGTCAGCAGTGACACCTTCTCTTGATTTGCTTTCACCGTATCCCAACTTCCAATAGCTTTCAAAAAGGATGAGTAACTTCCAATAGCTTTCAAAAAGGATGAGTTCTAATTGCTTACCAGCTTTACAGTGAACACCTTATTGAAAAGAACCTGATTTTTCAGTTTTCAGATATGGTCTGCTTCAAAAAATTGTAGTGTACAAAATTACAATGAAAATCAGCGAACCTAGATGGATATGATAAAGGTTAGCAAAGTTGTGATTACAGGTTAACTTAAGACGGATATAATAAAGATTAACAAAGTTCCTTGTATGCTAGCAAGAAATACCAAAGATGAATATCATAAAGATTAACAAAGTTCCTTATATGGAGACATTAAAAAGATGAATATCATGACACAGTTTGTACCTATAAGTATGCTAGCAAGAAATACTAATTCATGAGTAGAGAGGGCTCAGAACATTTAGGTATTATCGGCATGGAAAGCATTCCAATACGCACAGCGAGCGAACCATTAATGTATCATCATCGCCCTCTGTCTAAATGTTTTGGTTCTCAAACCCTACAGCAACAGTAATTAGCTAATACCGTCAGTTGTGCCACCCCGGTTGGAACAATACGAACCTGAGACTCTGCATCAGTGACTCAGATTTGCAGAATTCCAGTTTTTTAAACAAATACCCTACTGACTCTGCCGGGTTCTTACTTATCCCCACTGAATTCTGACAGTATAACGCTCCAAGTGTTTGTAATAATGCCTGAACCATCAGTTCTTCACCAAAAGTTGTTGTTGTAACCAATACTTCTAATAGGTGTTGCATGGGTTCTGTGGTTCAGTTATGGTGGTTTTCAGCTATCTTCGTGGTCATCCAAGAGCTCTTCAAGAACATAAGGTTATTAGACATTTTGTTAAAACTTAAAAGTTGTCTGTTTTGGTTAACAACATATCCAAGTTAACAATATTTGGTTAAAGGTTGAAGTCATATCATAACTTTGATATTTTGATTGATTGACTAAGGTATGGATTTTTGGTTTTCGAGGGAATTTATACATTATTTAGCCATTGGTTTTGATCAAAAGTTCATAAATCAAAGGATAGGTTCAATGATGTTTCTTTCATATTGGTTTTTAACACCCCACGGATGCTTCGGTCATGTATATGGAGTCATCCTAAAACGTAACTGGTGATCAATTTTGTGTTCCTTAAGTTTATTGTTTCTTCCACAATTTGTTAATTTTATCATTACACTACATAGCTTGAGGAACCAATTACCGTTATTTTCTAGGCATAAAGGGATAGGCTCAATGGTGTATATATCCTATATATGTATTGCTTACCCCAATCAACTTTATAAGTTGTCGTAATGTGGATATATCACTTCATGGGGTAATAATGTATTGAGCTCATTTGTTGCTTGGAAGATCAAGTGATTTTCCAACCATACAATGTCATTGTTGTTTCCCGGGCATATGTTAAAGGGAACAAGTTTGTCTTATTTAATGTTTGTGTAGTCCTTCATCTAACATTATCTTATATAGCATCATTCAAGACCACCACACACGTCTGCAAAGCTTGCTCAAATTGCTTTTTTGGACCAATGCGACCATGTTTCACTTCAACCTGGATATCCCCGTGGTGACGAATCTAAGAGAAAGGTGATTCCAAAACTGTGTTTTTCGGACTTTATGTTTCCATATTATGCCTGTTAATTAAATTTTTCCTATTTGCTGTCCTAGGGTGCTGCAAAGTCACCCCGCACCACGAGATCACACTCCCTGCAAGGCTGCAATAAAGGTATTTTTCCTTGCTGAGTTTTTAAATTTTTGAGAACAGGATGACCGATCTGAATTGTTGGATACCCGATGGTGTTCCACCTATAATTGTTTCCAGATGGCTGTAAATGTTAATTTAATTAACATTGCATACCTATTCCCGTCATTCTGAACATTTATTTTCGTGTGGTAATGTATGCAGGTGGTAAACCCTTTTATTTTAAAAGTCGCCGGAACTATAATCAATCTGGAAAGTGTCCCTGAACCAGATAGCTCTCATCGAGTTCAATATGCATCCCATGTTTGAAAGTCTTAGGTGAACTGGGTGCCCCTTGGAGCATCAATATGCATCCCAAGTTTCCGATTCTGTCTGAAGGTAATGTTCTGGCTCCTCTAATATAGGTGTAACTTCATCTAATGCTTCTTAGGCCTGTGTTTAGATTTATAATCTTCTACCCTGATAGACAATCTTGCAGAGATGCAGTCATGGTTGGATGCACATTTTTAATGATCTTTCATTTAAACTTACGTTCTCGCTTAGGTGCTTATTCGTCTTGCATTACCAGACAATAGTGCATTGTCCATTTATGGCGTCTCGGACTCCAAAAATTGACCGCTGGAACCATCTTTAATTGTCATGGTAAAAGAGGTTAAACGCAGTATGCCACTTATATCCACATCCCTGATATTTTTATTTTAACATTATGAATCCGTGAATTGTTTCTGAAAGAGTTATCGTGGTATATACATTCACACCCTTACAAAAAAAAAAACAACAGATTAACGGTACATTGTCACGGCGCCTTTTGTGGAGTTTCTGAGTGTGGGGTTGCTTACCACAATACAATTAATTCCTTACAAGCCAGGGAAATGGAAATTCCAGTAATATATGTTTCAAGAACCTATGGTCCTTTCAATGTCCCTGACGCGTTCACCCTCAGTTTCTACAACTATCCCTGACAAAGGCCTTTCATCCTTTACGGCAGACAAATCAAGCTAATGGAGTATCCCAGGCGGATATGTTGTTGGCCTGTCCTTGGTTACAGATGGTGAAGATTGAATCATTCACTTAAGGTTCTCTTTATTGGTTCTATACCTATTCGATTAGGGACTTTAATTTAGCAAAAAAATATATAGCAATACTATTTTTGTTTACTGTTCTGCATTGGTTGTATCCAGAATTGTTTATTCTTTCGAATGCAAATGTGACGGCGTGTTTCTGCTACGTCGTTTAATATCTGCTCCTTTGATCATTAAAATAGCAATGTTATACTCCTTCTGTTTTTGGAAAAGAGATATTTTCACTTTTTCATTTTAGCCTAGGCCAATTGAAAAAGTGAAAGTATCTCTTTCCCAGAAACGGAGGGAGTATCATTTTGTAAGTGTGAGGTTTTGGTGGCAACTTCCTTAAAATGATAAATCATTTTACTTACTGTTAGAAAGACGCCTAATGTGTGGAACCTGAGGAAACCCTCACTTCCTATTGGTCCATATAAGTTTTTTTTTTTTAGTTTTGTGATACTTGGCAAGAAGACGAGTACCTTCGTTTCTTTCTCTTGGTAAATTTCATGAGATGTCTTCCATGTGTACATCAGATATTTATCTCTCACACCTATGTTAAATTCATACAGGTTCCAAATTTATCATAAACGGCATTGGAGCCATGGTTAAACCTGACAAAAAACAATAATAAATCCTGTTGGCCAACATCGTTCGACTTACTTCAGTGAAGTGTCCACGAAACACAGAGAGTAATGTCAAACGATATGGCAGGAGTGAAAGAAATTGGAAAAACAAAATTGTTTCCACCTTAGGATGAGTGGAAGTACAGAATAAAACTCTAATTAAAATAATGAACAACAATAAAAATCAACTCTAACTCACTGTTGATCAAACAGCTTGCTGCTTCTTCGGACAATCAGGGGAGATATGGCCAGATACCCCGCACTCGTAGCATGTTCGCCTTTTTTTCCCACTGCTTTTCGTGGACGCCACAATATTACTACTGTCATTCTCGACTTTTTCATTATTTAATGGTATACTATAAGCAGCCTGAACCTTTTCGATAGCTACGGGGTTACTACTCTCATGATCAACCTTTACATTATTTATGGGGTCAACAACTTGATTCTTCTTTGGACACTCTGTTGAGATATGCCCTGCAACCCCACACTCATAGCATGTTCGTCTCTTCTTCCCACCGCTCTTTGCGGAACTCATAGTGTTACTATTCTCATTCTCAACCCTCTCCTCGTATCTGGGATAACTGGTCTCAATTTCAACCTGTAGCTTATTCTCTGGGTCACCAGATTGGTTCTTCTGAGGACAATCCGAGGATATATGGCCTGCAATTCCACACTCATAGCATGTTCGTCGCTTCTTCACGCCACTCTTTGTGGAGCTCACTGTATTACTAGTCTCATTCCCAAACTTCTCCTCACTAATGAACATGGGATAACTGGTCTCTTCCTCCACCATTTCCATGTTTACGGTGTCAACAGCTTGCTTCTTCATAGGACAATCTGAGGAGATATGGCCTGCAACCCCACACTCATAGCATGTTCGCCTCTTCTTCACACCACTAACTGGGGAGGTCAAAGTATTACCATTCTCATTCTCAACCTTCGCCTCAGATATGGGGATACTACTTTCATTCTCAGCCTTCTTATTGATTGTAACTTGGTTGATACTTCGGTTTTCAGCCTTCACAATTCGAGGGCCTACAGGTTTTGAACCCGCCTTCGCTTCGTTCTTTGGAACTGCACAACTTATCCTAGCAGGTCGTCCGCACACCTCCTTCTGATCAAGCTTCAAAGCCGTCACAAGAGACAAACTGTCTTCAAAATCCACATGTGCGTATCCTCGGAATTCACCTGTTTCTTTGTCTGTTCCAAGCCGAACAGATGATATTTTGCAACCTTTAAATAGTTGTTTCAAATCATCTTCAGTTATATCCCATGCCAGATTCCCAACATAGACCCTGTTATAGCCCTCCACCATCTTGGGAGCAAAATCAGCTGATAATGATTTCTGCGGCCGAGATGTAGTAGTTTTATATGGTTGGATCTTCAGAAACAGTCCTCCCCTGAAACAAATTAAGCTTCAGTACACATGTTTTAACGAAGATTGATTTGTTTTCTATATACAAGTACAACTCACATGTCAGCTCCATCAAGAGCCAAGGCTCTCTTTGCTGCAGCATCAGTCTGCAAAAGGAACAACTGCCTGATCAGTAAAAGGTTACAGAATCCTGTATTAAACTGCAGCGGGATTCCACGTCCCGATATTTTCAGAATAAAAGGAAGAGATGAAAAACAGAAATAAAGAAAATAAAAGGAAAAGTGAAAGTGTAATAGAACAAGAATCACGGCATCTCTTTTCTCTAGCAATAACATAACGTACAGTAAGATTCGGGTTCAAAATGTAAATTTATAAGGTCAAGGATGTTGAAAATATAAAGTCACTTATTGAAATAGATCTGTTTTGGGCTACCATATCCCCCTGTTAAGCAGGAATTTAAAGGAGTGTCACTTTCTGCTGAGAGCTGGAAATTTGCATCAAGGTGGACCTTGGATGCACAAGAAATCGAAGTTGTCTTGGGATGTGCCAAATTCATACGATCAAAATTTAAGTGATACTTTAAAGTTTAGACACGGATTAAGAAATGCTGGGATAAATACTTCCCCCATAATATCATATTACCAGTTTTCTAGGAATGTTTGTAGACTCCTTAGAAGTACAATACTCAACATAAGCAAGCGCTTTGTTGAAAAGTTAGGTGAAAAAATGAGAAAGCATCATCACACTCTGTGAGCAGCTCTTAAGTTACTCTTATGGAACAAAAATTAACACAGACAAGACATAAAAACACGACAGAAGAAAAAACATAGACTAGAGACACATAAGTATAACATAATTTGCCACTAATTTTCACCATATGTTCTGTTACGAATATGTACTAGAAAGACATTTTTATTCAACAACTTACCTTCTAAAACTTAGTCTATAGTACTTCATTCGACAAGCACATCAACTTTATATTTCGGCAACGTCCTCACGTGCCAATATACCAACTTAGTTAATTTACTTATTGGCCATCAATTCTACTTTTCTCATCCTTAGCGTAGTTGCACACTTACACTTTGCTTCTTCAGCTACTGAAAGAAATCTAAGTTCTAACATATGCATCCAAAGTTTTACTAATATCAACAATATATAAATTCTACCCTTCCTGGTTCCTACTACCCTAGTAGTATAGGTCATGCACATTAACTACAAGCTTTAAGATCCTTCTCACCTTATGTCCTGTCCAACACACTGTGGATTTGATCAGATGTCTTCTGTCACACCTGTTTGTGAGCTCATAGCTTCCTCTTCAGTCATCACCACAGGGTTACAAAACTAAGAATCAGTTCTTTATTCTTCTTTTGTCAGCATGTCTAACATAGACTCTCCAAGAAATGAAATACACAGTTGTTATACATATTTCTGTTCACCACAAGTCCTAATCCAGTTTTTTTTTTTAATAGATCAAACAAGACCATAAAGGTCTAGCGCACTCGCACCAAAAACAGCATTTTTATTTATATATACAAAAAGGTATCATCTGAAGTCTGTAATAAAATCCAAAAGTGCTACATAAATCATTTTAACCCAACGCAAAAGAAGACTTCTTAGTCCTTAAGAACATAACTAACAAAATGAGATATCACAAGCTCAGTTTACAGCAAAAACACACACGAAAGAAGTGTATTTTGTTGTCAACAGTAATATTCTAGGTTACATGTAAAATGCAGTCGAACCTAAGTATATCAGATAGTTCTCTGAAAGCGATGGAAAAGTAAGGATGATGATTTGAGAGATTGAAGGTAAGGGGTAAGAGATTGACTCCCAAATCACTGCCTAAGCCACTAAATGACAGTAGAGAATTTGTTTAGTCATAGGAGGATAGAGTGGTCAAGCAGAGATGGAAGCAAGAGCAAAGAAATAATAACTTGAACTACTGTTAAGGAAGCATTGTGTTGATGCATATTGTCGAGTGAAATAATAACTTGAACTACTGTTAAGGTAGGATTGTGTTGATGTATATTGTCGAGTGAATAATTATGGATCTCCAGAAAGTACAGTTATCCTCGTATTACTTTGTTGACTTTATGGGAAGTTGTGCATCCCTTACCATGTAGGTCGTAATCTGTGGATAGTCAGCAGTTTCATACCCCATGTATTCTACAACTGGCTTCTACAGTTCTACATCACAAAGCAGGCATTCTATGAATCTAATTTCTTAAGCTTTGAAAGTTTATCTTCGTGTCCTTATCTTTATAGACTAGTTTATCTTTGGGCTTACAAGTTTCAGGCATAACTTGGTTTGACTTAGTGTTGTGTAAGATATGAAGTATGTCATGAAGATAAAAATGAACTGAAATGCTACAATATAGACTATATACTAACGGATAGTCAGTAGTTTCATACCCCATGTATTCTACAACTGGCTTCTACATCACAAAGCAGGCATTCTATGAATCTAATTTCTTAAGCTTTGAAAGTTTATCTTCGTCTCCTTATCTTTATAGACTAGTTTATCTTTGGGCTTACAAGTTTCAGGCATAACTTGGTTTGACTTAGTGTTGTGTAAGATATGAAGTATGTCATGAAGATAAAAATGAACTGAAATGCTACAATATAGACTATATACTAACGGATCTCAAAAGAAGCTCTATCAGTGTTAGAGAACATAACTAACTAACTGAGCAAATAGACAGTCAGCATTCATCAAAAGAGAAACATTAAGTAAAATGCAACCAAAAATCAAGTAAAACCGCAATTTACAAAAGATACAGAAAGCAATTCATAAGTGAAAATGCTAACCTTGAAACTGATCATGGCAATCCCTCTAAACTTCCCAGTATCCGGAAAGCTCATGCACTCGAGTTCAGTTATAGTTCCGCAGCTCTCAAAGAAACTCCTTATATCATCTTCAGTTGAGTAGTATGGGATGCCACCAACATACACTTTTGTAGCTATTTCCACAATTTCTTGGCTTTAAACAACAGAAACATAATATAAGTCTAACATCTCTGAAATAGAAATTAATCAAACACAAGAAAATGAAACTTTGGATAATTATTACCTCTCATCAATCTTCATGGGCTCCTCTTTTGTCTCTACATTATTCTCAACAACCACCACCTTATCATCCACAACCACCTTATCATCATCACCAACAGCGGCCTCCTTACTTAACTTCTGTTTCTTTGTCTTTCTCTTCTTCTTCTTTTTCTTCTTATTCACTAAAACTGCCTTTTTCTTTTCAGCTGATTCCAAACCACCACCATTTTCTTTCTTTTCTTTACCTTCACCTTGTTCCAATTCATCTCTCTTCCTCTTCCTTCTCATCTCCCTAATAGCCCTCTTCTCCATCAATCTCTTCTCAGCTGCTTCTAAACGAGCCTTTTCTTTCTCCTCAGCTTCTGCATCATCCTTAATCTTCTTCTTTTTCTTCTTCTCCTCCTTTTGCTTATCACCATCATTTAACTCTACTAAACCAGATTGTTTCTTATTCTCCTTCTTTGTATCATCATTGGTTCCTTCATGGATTACCTCAAATGGTACATCTTTTTTGTTTTTCTCTCTCAGTGACAATCTCCGTTTCTTTGTTTTAGTATCTAAAACAACTTTCAATGATTGAATCTCTGAATTTTCTATATCTATTTTCTTCACCGATATAGGTGATTTTACATCTAGTTTCTCTATTGAAGTTTCAGTTAGAATAGATCTTATCTTTTCCTTCAGTTTTTTATTAGATAATACCATCTCTGAATGGTGGAATCGATCTCAAGATTTCTGAAATGGGGGCGCCGATGAATGAGAGGGTCTCTCACAGTTCGCAACTCTGCAAGGGTTTTGTTTCACAAGAATCAGAGACCAAAAACCCCTACGAAATTTTATTTAATTTTCACACATCCGGTACTTTGTTAACCTGGCGAGATTTGGGTATACTCAAACTAATTGGGGTATACCCAATTTTATAGGGACTCTTTTTTAAGGGCAAAGGGGGAGGTCAATGGGTAAAGTTACAAAATTACCCTTTCTCATTATAACTCTAATTACTACAAAAATCAGTTTTCTTTCTTCATTACATCTTCTTCTCTTCTTCTTCTCTTTTTCTTCTCCTCCACAACACAACCTTACCGGCTCCATCACCCCCACCACCACCAAAACTCGTCGATCAATTGTTAAAATCGTCGATTCGAAAACTCCGATTAATCTTCATCAATGGATCCACCACTAAGGAGGCAACTCGTATGAAACAATCTAATCGAAAACCCAATGAGTATAACCCTGAATTGCAAATTTGGTTGCTAAGAAAGTGAAGAGAAAAACGGTTGAAGAAGAAGGAATTGAACCCATTAAACACGTGAAATGGTGCGCTTAAGAAAGTAAGGGAACACTTAAACTCACTCTAGTACTTCAATTTCATGTTTGCATGTCAAATTAGGTCGAAAAATCGAATTTGTGAATTGGTAGTTACTTGGCGCTAGGCAAGGTTTTTGGTTATCGACCTTTCCGGGATTTCATAGTTAGGGTTTGGCCTAAGGGTATAAGGTTGAAGAACTTGCCTACTTTGTATGGTTTCCAGAATCGCTACTAGCAGGGCCGGCAGTTATTCAATCGTATACATTGCCGGCGTCTGTTATCTTTTAATGAAGCCGTAAGTTTTTGTTTTTTACCCTTCCTACTACTTCATTGAATGTTTCGATGCCTAGAGTTTTTAAACCCTAAGGGTAGTTATATAAAACCATGCCTGCGTTTTGTCACCGGCGATGTGTGGAAATGGACCTTTCCACCAGTTTAGTGAAAATTTCTTGTTTTTTTTGTGCGCCCTAAGGCTATTTTGATGATACAATGCCGGCGTTGGTTAGCCAAGCACTCATCTTTTGGTCGACCTTACTGGCTATTGTTCCACGGGATATGTTGAATATATCTAACCCGCCGGCTGTAATGTTTTTTTCCGAATTGTTCTTGTTCGGTTGCGAATGGCAAAGAAGAAAGCGGCTCTCTTAGTCCTCCTTCAAACCCTCCTCGTGTTGGTGATAAACTATTGTCTTCAAAACATCGAGGGGTGTATGTTGTGCCCTAACGACAAAGGTCTTAGAACCACTATCTCGAACCCAATGATTCGTACGAGACTCCAGATGAAGACCAATCAATTCCATCTCGGTAGAAGAGGTGATGATGATGATGTTGATGAAACCAATCCGGTTCACGGAGGAGGTAACAACGATGATGATGATGATGGTGATCAAGAAATGCTTGAGGCTGGAGGAGGTAATGATGATGGTGATGATGATGATGGTAATGGAGATAAAGGTAAGAATATCATCGAAGATGAAATTGTTGAAGAGGAAGAGGAACAAGAAGAAGAAGGAGATGGAGATGGAGATGGAGAAGGAGAACAAACTCTAGCTATTGCACAAGCCACCGAAGCTTCGGCTTCAACTTCAACCGGAACGAAGAAGAGGGTGATCACTAAACCGGCTGATTCTCACGTGCCTCCCAAACACTTGATGGTTGCACTGAAAGAAGGTGAGCCTCCAAAAGGGACCCCAGCAGATGGTGGAGCTGTTCTTTTTGGATACAAACACTCATGGGCATGTACGGTCCATAATACTATCGTAAGTAATCTTAATCCGTCTTTGTTATTTATTCAAGTGTGTAACTATCTTAATTAAATTTGCATCAAGTGTTTGTATTTCTTTTCATTTTCTTTTTTTGGTATTTAGGATCACAAGCATGCCATCCGTCTCATGAGGCGCCAAGCTTCGTGTTCAGTGATGCATACTTGGAATCTTGACTTGGAATGTGAGGAGGTGAAAGTGATTGTGAGGAACTCCGGGTTGTTGCCTGCGGTGGAGAGTTCGAATATTAATCATGATAGAGTTACCATCTCGCATTCTGTGAGCGGTTCTATGGAGAGACCGATACTCTGCTATACCCATTCGGTGAGATGGCGATAACTCCCGATGATGCTCAACAAATTCTAGGCCTCGAGGTTGATGGAAAAGCAACACCGAGGGATTCGATAATGCCATTTCTTTCGAGAAGATTTACGAATTGAGCAAGAAATTGTTCGGTTGGAGTCAGGTTCAGACGGATGATGTACTTGACAAGAAGGATGGTCGACTAATTAAGAAGTTTAATGTGAAGAAGTTGAGGGACAAACTATGGAAGACTCGGGAAATCCTTGATAGTGAAGGAATGGTGCACCCGGTGCGAATCAATGCTACCGCGGCCGCTTATTTGCTATACACCACGGCAGATGTATCTTCCCCGACAGCCCGAAACCAAGTCGAGGCCGCTTACTTGCAACTATTGGATCCCTTACATGAGATGCGTGGGTATTCTTGGGGTACTGCGGTGGTTGCCTTCTTGAACAATGAGTTGACAAAATCTTCTAGGGCACTCACTAAGCAAGTTAACGGAAACACATGTCTCTTCCAGTACTTTTATTGTTTAAAACATTTATATTTGCAAATATCGAAAGATAAGGGTTGTTACTAAACTTTTTTTTTCTTTTTTGCATAGGTTTGGATATATGAACGCTTTCCTTCTTTGTTCAAAGACAACTCTTACGTCAAAGTGGATAACAAGAAATTCCGGTTCATTTGCCAAGAGCGCAAAGGTACAGTTTTAAGGGTACTCAGGATAAGGAAATGCCGCAAAATCTTATGAAACTCCGAGCCGCCATCGACAGATTGACTGCGGAAGAGGTGATATTTGATCCATATCGGGAGGATAGAAATCAAGGTTTAATCCCAAGGAGAAATGAAGTTGTTGCATTATACTATGGACCCTTGATGACTGTGTTTGAAGGATTTTCAATGTACGATCCACATCGTGTAATGCGACAATTGGGTTACGTACAAGAAGAACCTCATTTCGATGAAGAACCGTTCTTTACCGTGAACCGGGATGACCGCACCACCTCCCAAAAACTATTAACGTCTCTTACGATCCAGCGCCAACTCAAGAACATTGGGACAATAGACGGGGCCGTAACATCGATGTGAGTCTTTTGACGAGGTGACCACCGGTCATGAAGCTACCGAGAAATACATGGCGTGGTACTTGGGTTGGGCTCGTCCCTACCGTGATTAGGCCAATGACTACCGAAGAACTGGCTCGTAAGAAGAAGATGGAATCGAAAGACCCAACAACAATGCTTAAGATATTTGTAAGTATTTTAGAGTTGCTCTTACTATTTTAAGATTGATTGCATTACCGAATCATTCTATTAATTGTTTATTGTTTAATTGAATATAGAAGGATCAGTTGAAGACCTTTGTCGTGGTGTTATGTTGCGCGAAAGATAGAGGAGAACTCGTGCAAAGCAAGCACATTGACTATGCTTGCAATGTTGACAATGAGGATGCCCATCTATTGTTCAAGCAACTTCAAGCTCAAGTAAAGGCTAAGAAAAAGCTATTAAGGATGCACAAGCCAAGACAAAGGCTGATAAAAAGAGGACTCGTAGTGCTCCCGGTGGTGAAGGTAGCAAAGAAGTGGTCGTGGTGGTGAAGGTAGTGTTCCTAACAGGGCCGTGGTCGTGGTCGTGCTCGTGGTCGTGGCCAATGAATTCTTTCCTAGCTCATTTTTTTATGTTGTGGTGGACAAATGTTTAAGTTAATGGTGTGGACAAATGTTTTTTACGGTTTATGGGACATGTTTCGTATTTTGGACAAAAATGTTGGATGAATGAATGGTTTGTTTATAAAGTGTCAATATATTTGCCGGCATGCTTTTTTAAGCTACCCCGTCGGCTGTCCCAGGCCGGCAAGGTTGTAAAATGCCGATCGCCGCCCACAACAACAAAAATGTGTAGTTACCAGGGCCGGCAAGGTTGTGAAATGTCGATCGCCGGCCCGCAACAAAAAAATGTGAAATGCCAGGGCCGGCAAGGTATTACCATTCCTACCAAGCCGGCGTGTTTGTAGCCGGAAGTGTACGAAAATAGAGACCCTGCCGGCCATATATTGAAAAAAAATCCATTCTTCTGATGCCTAAAATCATGTAAGGTCGGGAGGGAAGCAAAACAATAAAATGCCGGCGGTATTTTGGCCGGCATGCTAATAAACCCATACATTTCCTATTGTTTTGCGACCCCGCATTGTAGCAAATTTACAACCATGCCGGCGTATTCAAAATTCAAATTTTTGGCAAGTACAATTGCATTGATTGACTTGTACTTGGGCACTATAACGGCCAAATTTGGGCACCATCCTATAAATGCACTACTTATCTCCACAAAACAACACACAACTATTTGCATATACTCTCCAAAGCTCATATCATCACACACTCCATCTAACTCACCCAATAGCTCTCTACACACAAGAAATGGCTTCATTTGATTCTAATGAAGATTTGGCAATCACCAAAGCTTGGTATGCGGAGACTAGAGTTCGAAGGCAGTCCTCCGTAAGGGTGGATTCCACAACCTTTTGGGCTAGGGTTCACAACACTTTTAGCCAAGAGTGTGGGAATCCTAACTCAAGAAGTGTTCAACAAGTGCACGATAGGCACATAGTTATTGAAAATGCGATACTTGCCTATTTAGCTATCCAAAAACCAATTTTCAACGCTCCTCACTTTAACTTGTCAATTGAACAATTTGTAAGTATTTTTGTGGTTTATTTTACGTGATCCATGTTGTTTGATCTTCCAACTTAAACCGCACTAACAAAGTAAGTTTGTGTTTTGTTTTTGTAGCACCAAGTCGCCAAAGCGCTACTTGTAGGAAAAGGGGAAGCATTCGCATTCGATGCAAGCTATCAATTCATGGAATCCAAAATCCCTAATATGCCCCCGAGATGATGGAGGGTGTATCGTCTTCGGAGGAGGAAGATTGATGGCTTTAGAAGTTTTAGTGTAGGTTTTGTGGGTAGACCTCTATGTAAACCCTCGCGAGACTATAACTCGTCCACTAGGGTCGCCTAGGGGTTCAAAGGCTTGATGCACATGCTAAGTGCATTCGTTTTTCCGTCGACAAGGATTAGGTTTTATGTTTCAATCAATGTAATAACCAAAATTGAATGAATAAAGTAAATTACATCTTCCATATTATGTCACCAAGAAGGTTGTATTTGTTTTTCATGCCGAGATTAATATAGCCGAAAGGGTAGGAAATATTTACATGCCGGCCGCAAGATTGCTGCCCAAGATAGTCGGCGTGTTCTTCATCCGAGGACCATTCCGGCGGATATATGGTCGGCAGCTTATTCAAAGTTGAACCTTCCGGCGGAAAAGCGATCGGTAGCTTATTCAAAGTTGAACCTGCCTACGTATGTTTGGTCTAAGATTATTCAAACCACGACCTTGCCGGCTCTATGCATTTTCAAAACCAAAATTTTTAGATCGAATCAAACTCATACGACGGATCAAAAGGTTAATCTACTGAATTCATAATTTTAAAATTTTAATCTAAACTCAATTAATTAACCTAATCAGAATTTTAGTATTAATCAACCAAGGGCATATTAGCCATTTAGAAAAAATAAGGTTAAGGGGTGGCTTGGTTTTACTTCATAATGACCAGATTTTGTCTTATTGGGTATACCCCAATTAGTTTGAGTATACCCCAATCTCGCCAGGTTTGTTAAGTTTGTTTGTTTCATTTATTTTTTTATTTTATTTTTTGTGTAGGAAATACCATATGGTCCTAGAAATAATATATTAGAGAGATTCTAGTCCAATTGACCTAGTTAATTGTCTGTTTGGTCCTATTTGGTAATATAAATTATCATTTGGTCATAAAAATTATAGTTTGGTCCTAGGGTGATGTCATGGATGATGTAAATATCATCTTGTAATGGCAAAAACACCCTTATATTATTGTTTGGTCCTAGAAAATAATGGTTTGGTCCTAAGGTGATGTCACAGTCCTTTGTTTTTTTCTCTCTTAATAAAAATAAATAAATAAAACTTAAAATTTAAATATCTTTTGAACCATATGTATAAAAATGATAAATTTTATATATTCGGAAAGCCCTCGACGATAGCTTTCCAACGAGTACCATTGTCGCTATGTTTCATAGCTTTTAATTTTTTGTCTTATTTTTTAGCTATAAAATGAACTATTATACGAGTTCATTCTACAAAATGAACTACTTTGATGAACTATTATATTCTGGAATGAAGTCCATATAAAAACTTGAAAAAACAGACTTCATTCCAGAAATGAAGTCCATATAAAACATATACAAACAGACTTCATTTCTGGAATGAAGTCCATATAAAAACCTGAAAAAAAACAGACTTCATTCCAAAAATGAAGTCCATATAAAACATATACAAACAGACTTCATTTCTGGAATGAAGTCCATATAAAAACATGAAAAAAACAGACTTCATTCCAGAAATGAAGTCCATATAAAAAGCCTAAAAAACAGACTTCATTTCTGGAATGAAGTCCATATAAAAACATCAACATCTTCATCTTCATCTTCAAATGAAGTCTGTTTTTTTTCATTCTCGGAATGAACTACTATTATATTGAAAAAAAATATTAAAAGCTCTGAAACATAGCGACAATGGTACTCGTTGGAAAGCTATCGTCGAGGGCTTTCCGAATATATAAAATTTATTAATTTTTGACACATATTTTGAGAGATATTTAATTTTTAAACTTTTAAATATTAAGGTAAGAATGAGAGAGAAATTAGTAGAGCAAATAAACAAGAGAGAAACCATTCACTCACGTGAGAGGAAAAAATAAGAGAGATAAGGGGTAATTTAGATATTTTAATAATTATGGACCAAATGGAAAAGGTGATTTCTGAAAGGACCAAATAGACATGGGACCACCTTGAAAAGGACCAAACCATATTTTTCCCTTTTTTTTGGATTTTAGCCCAAATAAACAATCTTCAGGATGGGCCTGAACATTCATGTTCATGAATGAACTGACAGAGACTTACGACCCAACATTTTTTTATTTTTTTTTGTGCAAGTAAGGGAAAAAAGGCCTAGTTATTGTTTAAACAATGCTCGGGGTAAATCAGAGCTGGTCATGTGTTGGACGTTGTGTACTGCCAGAGAATGAGCAGCTGAGTTAGTCGACTTCGGCATGTAACTGTAAGCACCTGCACTGTAAAGAGAGTTCATATTGTGAATGATATCTTCCTTCAGCCTCCAAATCCTCCATGGAACATTTCTCAGTTCTCCATTTAAGCTTTTCACTACTGTCTGGCTGTCACCTTCAATGATTATATTGTTCACGTTTAGCCAAATGGCTAGTTCCGCAGCTAGTTTAAAACCATCTGCTTTTGTATAGACCACTGTATCAATCTTTCCTACTCTTGTTCCATCTCATAAAAGTCACCATCGTTGTTTCTTGCCACAGCTGCACAAGGGAAAACGCCATCTTTCCAGACAACATCCACATTGATTTTGATAGTAGGGTAGTTAGGAGTTTTCCAGATTGTATAAGCAGCTTCCACTGTGTCGTCTTGAATGGTCTCTGTTACTTGGGTCTTTTCTTCATCAGTGAAGTTGTAGTAGAGATTATACCAGTGTAGAGAAATAGCCAGAGTTCCCTACACATTAACAGTCTTGTGTTCGAAGACCTTAGCATTACCATCTTTCCATAGTGCCCAACAGATTGACATACCCATAACAAGATTCGAATCATTGTCCTTTTAGCTAAATAAGAGTTACATTAGGTTTTTGAGAGATATCTGATCATTTCCATGCATTCTTATACCTAGTGGGGAAGCAAACCAAACAGCTTGAGCAAATTCACAATGAATCAGGAGGTGATCTAGAGAATCTTCGCCGTTGTTACAGATGTTGCAGTTTATTGAAAATCCATCAATGAAACTTCCTATTCTATTTGAGAATGCAAGTCCATTATGTAAAGCTCTCCACACAAAAGTTTTTATTTTTTGACCTACTCTTTTCACTGCCATAATTTGTTCTAAGGAAAAGTATTTTCTCTTATGGAAGAGGACTCACCTTGTTGTTCTTGTAGTATCTTCTGAAAAGAATGTGGATTGAAATTCCCATGAGTAGTAAACTTCCATATAAGTCTGTCTTTAACAGCTATATTGGGAGAGATTAGTTGTATTTGATTTGTGATGTATTGACTTTCCCGTTGTTGAAGAGCTTGTATGTTCCAATGGCATGTTGTATCATCTAGAGGATCACTGACTTTTTTGAGCTCCTTAGTTCCTTCTTCTGGCCTTGTTGGTGTGGAACCTGGGATGGTAGGTATCCGGGGATCTGTGAAAATGTTGATAGACTTTCCATTGCCAACCAACTAGAGACAAACTTTTTTCAGTTCATGTTTACTCTCAAGCATTGCAGCCCAAGTGGAGGAACAGTTTATTGTCTTCTTGACTTCCCAAAAGGATGTTTCTCTTTTAGATATTTAGCACTCATGATTTGAACCCATGAGTTTTTTTCATGTAGGAATCTCCATGATAGCTTAGTGATAAGTGCTAGATTTAACTCATATAAGGATCTTAGCCCCGGACTACCTTTTTCCTTTGAAATGTTGAACCACTCCCTTCTTAAGAAACACATCCTCCTTTTGTCTCTTGTATGACCCCACCAAAAATCTCTCATTATCCGAGTCAGCTTGTTAAGAACAGTTTTAGGAATCATAGTAGTAGTTGCCATGTAATAGATGGGAATAAGTGCTAAAACAGACTGAATAAGCACAGTTCTTCCTGCATGAGATAAGGTTTTTTTTTTCCTTCCTGAAAAAGCTGCATCAAATTTTTCTATGAGAAAATTGTAGTTAAACACCCTGTTGCCTTGTTGTAAGATCTTCACCCCCAGATACTTTTCTTTTTTAGTCATTCATTTAACTCCCAACACTTGAATGATTTCATCTGCATATGTGTCTGGAACACTTTTGCAAAATTGAATTGAAGATTTAGAATAATTCACAAGCTGCCCAGAAAGATTATAATATTGCTGCAGAACTGTAATGATGGAGTTGATGGTTCTTGTGTCACTGTTGCAAAATAACATAATGTCATCTGTGTTACGGCCCAACTCAACTTGGAAAGGAAAGATGTAACACTTGCTAGAAGAAACACAGATAATTTTTTTTTGGTAGTATCTCTAATTAGGAATTACCCGTTTTAATGGCTGGTCTATCCATCAAACTCAGTTTAATCAGACGTTCAAATTTAGTATTTTGGACTAAGAATTTTATTACTGGTCCAGATGCGTGCGGGTTCATAAAACATATATTTTAAATACTGAAGCTACCCTAGATGTATATATATATATATATATATATAAAGACTCCCTTCTAAATTGTTATTTTTTGTTTTCTCTTCCTACAGCTCGAGTATCATTGAAAGATTTATATATAAACACTCCCTTCTAAATCGTTATTTTTGTTTTCTCTTCCTACAACTCGAGTATCGTTGAAGGATTTATCAACAAAATCGACAAACAAGATAAGTTTCATCTCTTATTAATCTTTTAATTTATTTGTAATTCAATTTTAATGGTTTCAAAAACCTAAATATCGATCATTCAACCAATCGCGACAGAATATCGATCATTCAACCAATCTTAATCCTATTCAAAATTATAACTTCAGATTCGTAATTAGAGAGACTACAAATATATATATATATATATATATATATATATTTGTGTTATCTATCAATTTTCTTGCCGAACACTAACTAGTTTGAATTTTTGAACCTAATCAGATTATTTTGGTTTTTAGCTTTAGTATGATCCAACAATGCATATGTGCCGCACACAAGAATGTTGGTAATGTTTTCTACTTACTACTCTTAAGTAATGTTTTCATTCGTTTTTGTATGATCCAATGGTGCATATACTTTAAGTTTATTAATGTGACTAAGTTGTCTTATCTTTTTTCATATATGTCTATGATTGGACAGTGCATATACACTATATAGTTCAATGTCATTTCAGTAATATTTTCGTTCATTTTGTTCAATATAAGCTCAGTAATGCGACTAAATACTTATAACTATTGATTTAATATGAGTTCTTATTGTAACTTTCTTCATTATTGTATGTGTGATTTGAAATTGCATATAGAATTTATGGTTTATGAAATTTTAGCACCCAACCTAATTGATATGTTTGTTTACTTAGTATGTGTTTTTATTTTGTTTGTCGTTGTATGTATAATACAACAGTGTATATAAACTATACTGTTTAACATGAGATTAATATTGCGACTAAATTTTGCATAATCCAACAGTGCAAACATGCTATATTATATTATACGAGTTCAACGGTGCGAGTTAGTTGCTATGATTGTGGATTAAAAAACAACATTTGTATAGCGCATTTACATTGTCAGGTCATATTATAACTAGAATTTGAAACCTATATAATGCGTATAAATCATTGTAGTATAGTCAGCCTGCACGTTTAAAATATCACAATATTACAAAGTTGATAAAGTATAGGCAATCTGCACTTTAGAATCATAATATATACATTGTTTTCCTGCAAAATCAAGTGTATGAGATGAGAGTGTAACTAACCATATAAAAAGTCAATACACCATCAGAGTGTATCTGCACGTAAGGATACTAGAAACTAAAATTGTATCTTGTAAAAATAATCCAAATACGTTGTTGAATCTATGAAAAAAAATTAAAATACGCAATCGATATGCATTGCACGATATACAAAAAAAAATACAAAGGATAATCTGTCATAAATAATACCTTTTTTCTGTTATCTTTGTGTTGGATTTGGATTTATTTGTTTGTACTGACGATTGTTCAAAATCGTTTTATGCTCCTACTACTTTTTTTCCAGAGATGCTTTTGTTTTTTCTTGTTTTGTTTCTACTATTTTTTTTTCTGATTTAGTGATGAATCTGTAGGTTGTGATGATTTTCAGTAAATCTAGGATTTTTGGTAAATTTTTATGATGATCGAGTAGGGGAATATAATACTAATCTCGTTGATTTCGTCAGTTTTGTTGTTGATTTTCATTTTTTTTTTGATTTAGTACGGGCTACGGGGAGATGAGATTAGGGTTCTTCTTTGATTTAGAAAGAAGAATGTCGAGTGATATTAGGACGACCGAAGATCGTGTAGGCACACACGTTTGGAAACATGGGTTTATTATGTCTTTTCCATGTTTTAAACAATTTTGGACCTCTGGGTAAATGAAAAAAATCTGGACGAACCCTGCTAAAACTAACTATATGGGATTTGGACCCTGCTAAATCTTCCATTTTACATTATTTCCGTATTATCCAATTTTGCGCAACACTCTTTGGTTAAAAATCTAAGATAATTAAACGTAATTCAGTGTCAATGCTATTAAGAGTTTGTGTGAAAAAAAAAATAGAGTCAATTTATCATCAGCCAAACTTAATGCAACGAGTGACTTTCATCTTTTGATGTGCTCAATAGCATATGTGCGTTAATCATATCAAAATTCAAGCTTTTGATATTTGATAATTATAATGGTAGAGCTCCCCTTATTTACACAGTAGATTTGTACCAATAGCCTTATATCTTTACATAACATCATAATATTTTATTGTACTTGTTTTTGGTTCGAAAATATGGCTTTTAATGGAAAACCGATTAAAGGGTAATAAAGAAATAGGTTTCGACGAAAAGGAAAACAAAATCTTTGAGTTTAGATGTAACGGAATACAGAAACATGCTCAAAAGTTTTGTTACTCTTGTTGGTCTAAACCATATGGATTCAATTGATCCTAAGAAACTTGTCGAGAAGCAAAAACAATTGATTTTTAAAGCAGGATTCAAAATCATATATCAAACTCTTTAATATCCAACTTCATACTTAAGTGAAAATATTCAACATTTCTTTTTTCAATTCAAAATATCACTTCTTAATTACATCTAACAAGAAGTATTTTCTTTCCACACTTTTTCTTCAATATTATGTAAATACATATTTTAGTCACGTGGGTTTTCTTAGTTTCATTGAGTATAGTTGCAATTATTGTTTACCGATTAAAGTTACTAGCTTTGTTTTCCTTAGTAATACATTCATGGAACCATATGTAATTATTTGGATCAATCGATGCTCTCTTTATGTATTCAAGACAATTTTAGATTCATACAAGAAAAAAATTTAACAACTCAATTTAGTTCAGAGTTTATATCTAATTATTGTCCATTATCTTCGATTTGATTGGATTATTGGTGTATTATGTTCCTCTAATGGGAACAATCTTACGTCTTGTGGCTCCGGTATTCGTGCAATATATATGGAATAACCTTTCATTATTCCTTAGATGCATGGAAATAAACTGAATCACTGAAGTCATCTGGCAAAATGTTAAACCATGTGTAGTGTGGGGGCTCCCGGCATAAGTGCTCTTGGATTGTCGATAGTTTCCTAACCAGTGCCCCTGGAATGGTACTCGTTGTCGGGGTGGGGGGGGGGGGGGCATTTATCGTTCCTACGTGGCTAGATGATTGTATGATTTGCAAGTATTTCTACGAGAAATCCCTGGAAAAGCCCGGGGTACTGGTTGTTTGAAACTTCATTGAATCTTCTACGGGCGGTGAAGAGATCAGGAATGTAGGTTGATGTGTGGCTTTTTTGCGTGTGGATCTGGTACTGGTGAATCTGATGGTGCTTCTTCTGACGTCTCGAACTATACGTGACCGTTAGTTTCGGGTATATAAGACCTGGTTCTATGTTGTGAGAATAGTGAAATGATGGGTTTGAATATCGTCCTGGTAGAAAGTTTGAAATGGCTACAGTGTGAACGCGGATCGTGGTAGTTTCCTCGAAGATAATAGATTTGTGTGTTTCAAACAATGGAACCTGCGTGTTTAAGTGAGTTAAAATAAAGCCTAATTTGATCCCATATACTTTTCTTGTGGAAATCTTACAAGCAGTCGTTTTCTAGCTACTAGATCCATATTTTCCTTGTGGATGTTTCCGTATCACTATTCCTGACTTTTTTCGACTTTCAACAAGTAAATGATAGTGTTACTTTCTTAAAGAAGACGTGAGATACCCATATCTATAGTTTTGAAGTGGTTTGAGGCTATTTCAGTGGGCAAAATAAAGGTTTTATGAAAACGCAGGGGTACCAAGTATACTAACTTTTCCATTCAGTAACCTGTATAGACAAAACCTAATACAATTGCAAGTAGACCAACTGAATGATCCTTGATATTATGTATATGGAGTTTATATCTCTAACCTTTTCACAGTCATTATGTATATAGACAAGAGTCCGCGAACCTGATTCTTAAGAAGAGTACTTGGACGATCTCAAAAATCAATATCCAAGATAATTTTAGTCGTATCCATATAATCCAATCGTAATTTTGTCAAGTAATTAAACTTGTTATCTATCTTTCAAGATACGAATTCTAGAAGAAACGAGTCTCGTAATCGATCACAATTAGATGGACGTATCTAATAAGATTGAATACATACAACTTATGTAAATCCAAATATAAAGATAAACAATATAATGCGGAAAAGGAAAAAACACAAGACACCAGAAGTTTTGTTAATGAGGAAACCGCAATAGCAGGAAAACCCCGGGAACTCGTCCAGAACACCAAACTGTATTAAGCTGCTACAAACACTTGCTTACTATCAGACTTCGGGCTGGAATGTGATTGGGACTGGATCCACCCTCCAAGCGATTCAGTTACAGTCGCGCTCCTTACGTCTCTTGAACCTCGCAAGGCTATATGCAATTGATTTCCTTAATTGACGTCATTCATAGACTAATAGTTGCTTCAACCTAAGTGAAGAATTTTGATACCAAACTGTCTCTAACATATAAGCCTATTTGGTTTTTGTTTAAACCAAAGATCAAGGTGAGGAAATTTGCTTGCAAGAAACAAAGCTAGCAAACCTCACAAATCCGGAACTTACGACTCCCAAAGAGCAACCTATATTCTTAACCACCTCTCAATAACAATCTTCAAAAGATAAACTAATATCAGTTTTCACATATCTATCTTGAGGAATCACAAAGTCTAAGACGAAGAGAACTTTGCGATTACTATCTATCTTGCCAGAATAAAATTACGAAAAACGCGATAACAGGAAAGAAAGATCAGGATTCACAAACTATCAAGGTAAAGATAGTCGGACCTGGCTTCACAAATCCCTAAAGTGAAGTCTTTTATCCGTTGACCCAATTATGTTTCTTAGAAGAACGACTCTAGAATCAACTAGGATAGAAAGTGTCAGGGATTTAATTTCCTAGTTCAAAGAGCATCTCTATTTATAGTTTTTAAAGACTAGGGGTTTCTTAGAATTCAAGCTAAGATAACTTGAGAATCAATCAAATTAATAATTTTATGTCTTGAAAATACAGTAGAAGAGTATACACTTGGAACTGGTTCTGGAACTGTGTATAATGACTGTTCGGTTTGGCAAGTATGCCAAATAACTAAAAGTAATCTGATGTTCATTTATACACCTAAGAATTTAATCATGATGTACACACACATAAGTGTTTGAGTGATCGGTGAAGTCTTAGAAGTGTTTGAGAGAGTTCTAGCAATGTTAAACATATTTAGAAAATAATTTTTTGAGCATCTGCTAAAATCTACTGGGACGGTTGGTACAACGATTCGTAAACCATTAGGATTTTGCACGAGTCAGGGTGCAATAGTTAGTGAACCAGGTTCGCCAACCCTACACGACTATCGATGTTGACCACAGTTCGTGAACCGGGTTCGCCAACTGCTAGCCTATAATGCCAACTTTCGAAATTCAGTTCACAACGGTTCGTGAAACGGGTTCATGAACTGTCCCCAATTGAACTCATGGTTTGCGAACTGGTTCGCCAACCTTCCTGTATTTATGAAACTCAGATATCTATAGTTTGCAAACTGGTTCGCCAACCTTTCCTGACCAGAAATAAGTAGTACAATATTCCTCTCTTATGATTTTTGAAACATCCCCATGTGATAAAATTATTTGCATGGGTAATTTTCAATTGATCCATAACTTAATTCAAACAATAAATTGTTTGGATCTAATATTGTTTAAGGATCGTTGAACATCTTTGCTAAAGTTATATTTCGAGAATTTTAACAAGACAAGCTTGCCTCGAAAGTTCTTCTTTGTAAATCTACTAGAAGTCATATGAGATCGTCTCAACATATAGAACGACAAGATAGTGAGTAAAATAGAATGGTTTAGTCTTCACATAACTAATACATAAGTTCTTCAAATGTCTTCGTCGATCTTCAGTCTTCGAAAAAAAGGGAAAGGAACACAAGGCTTAGTTCGATCTATAAAGAGTCATATCGAAATCATCCAGTCAAATAAGATTGGTGCCAAATTGAAGGCAGACTAAGTCATTAAGACTAAATTCGAAAATTCAAGACCCAATAGAGTTCAAAAAATGTTATAGGTCGAAAAACTCAAAGATTTCATACCGAAAAGAGAGTTTGGGTTAAAGATTAACTTAATCCCATTATATGACTCAGATAAAAAATAAGATCTCGAATTAAAAAAGAAAGTCAATTTTTTTAAATGTTTGATCTATGTCTAAAGCATGATAGGTTAAATACATAATCCAAGTAAAAACTAAGGCATGAAAAATGTGAGGCTTCACGGAAATCCAATCATATCAAACAGGTCAATAAGACCATGCTCGTGCTTTCGTCCCTGGCAAAGCCATTTTGAATGTTGTTTCACGTAAACGCACTAAGTACTTGGACAAATTTGTTTCACATGGTTATGGTTTGGGTGTTCTAGCTTTCTCTACTTTGGGAGAGTTTAGTGTGGATACTTTGTGTTTTTTTAAGCATTTGAAAAATTGTTTAGTTAGTAATGATGCCAGTAGTGGTTTAAGTAGTTTTATTTTTTATAGATTGGGTGTAGCTATTCAAAAAGGTGTTGGAGCTCAGCTTGTTGACAGGCTACCAACCAAAACTCTGTACGAGTCTTAATTTTGTCATGGAAAATAATTTTTTATTTGTTTTATTAACGGAAATACATATTCCATGTTATAGTTTATGTACATATATATATATATATATATATATTATATTGCTCATAAAATACGACTTTGCTAGATATATGCCAAATCTATATATTATGTGCGCACAATCCAACTCTTAAATCTGGAAACAGTATACCCTTTGAGAACGATGGATCTTATACGGAAGCCATAGGTAACCGATGAATAGTCGACACATAATGGTATATGGATTTCGGTGGAAATAACGGTGTAAACACAAATTCTTAACAAGCCAAGAGGTAATAAAGTTTTACCTTCTTTACTGGGCCCAATCAGTTGTGACCAACCATCCAAAAAAAGGTTATCCATTTTCCAAACGGGCATTTATTTTGAAATTGTTCTCATGAGATTTTTAAAAAAAATAGTGTCTAGAATTATTGTCTAGCGAAAGTAATCAATTGAGGTAAACATCCATCTTTGGTTTTGTCTCTGACTAATTAATGACATTAGTAGGTTTAAAATATTTCCTGGCTTTGTTGAATTTGGAGACCATTGCTACCTACTACTGGGAATTGTAGTATCTCATGATAATCAAGAACAAGAATGCGATACAGAGATGAAGAAGAAAGTGAAGCTGTTTGTATTATTGTGAAAGAAAACGTTACAACCAATGTCTGTGTTCAGACATATTTATTACATATCATTACACCTATCTGACTCAGACAGGATATAGACAGCTGAATGGAGAACCAATGAAAACTAAGATAAAAGTCAACTAAGAATGACTTGACCAATATAATCCTATTAGCCTCCCTCAAACTGATAGAGGCTAACTCTAAGCAGTTTGAAAACTAGAACACAACTCAAAAAATTAAACACAGAACAAAATCAGACACTGAACATAGCTATCTATAATGAAATCTGTCTTGCATGATAAGGTAAACACTCAACAGAAAAAGCATGAGCCAGTGAAGTGGAAGAACATGAAAAAATCCCCTGAAACAACATATGAAGAAACTGCGGATTTTGTAGAAGAACTTGCAGGTGAAGATAAAGTTGTTGTTGGAGTAGTTCCCAGCAACTGATGAAGTAAAGAAGTAAAAACTGGAGCAAAAAGACCTTTTGTAAACAGATTAGGCAACTGATTCTCTGAAGCAATATGCTGAACTTTTAGAAAGCCACTGGTGATCAATTCTCTGACAACATGATAGTGTTTTTTTATGTGTTCTTCCCTGGAGTGAGAAACATGATTAGCAGACAGATAGATTGCACTTGTATTATCACAATACAAAGTAATTGGTTGAAGTAAAGTAACATGTAGCTCAGAAAGTAAAGAGGACAGCCATTCCAATTATGCAGTAGCTACTGACAAGCATTTATATTCTGCTTCAGCTGTTGATCTAGACACAATAGGTTGCTTTTTACTAGACCATGAAATTAAAGAAGACCCCATAAAAATTGCATAACCACAAGTGGGTCTTGATGTCTCAGGACAATTACCCCAATCTGAATCAGTGTAAGCTGTTAAACATTCTATATCACCTTTTCTCAGTGTAATACCAACACCAATAGTACCCTTCAAATACCTAAGAATTCTCTTGACTAACATCATATGGGCATCAGTTGGAGCATGCATAAACTGACTCACATAATTTACCCCAAAACATATATCAGGTCTTGTTAAACACAAGTATTGAAGCATTCTAACAATGGTTCTGTATTCAGAAGCATTAGATAATAATACTCCATCATGTATAAAAGCGCTTGGACCTTTAGCTACAGGTGTGCTACATGCATTACATTCCAGCATTTTGGCTTTAGTCAATAACTCCAGAGTATATTTCTTTTGAGTTAACATAACACTATCAGTAGACCTAGTAGCCTCAATGCCTAAGAAAAAAAAAATGCAAATCTCCTAATTCTTTCATTGCAAAGGCATTACTTAAAAACTGAATTAAGTGTGTAAGCAAATTATCTGAAGACCCAGTAAGAATTATGTCATCCACATGCAATAACAGAACCATCATACCAGTACCAGAAGAATAAACAAACATTGAAAAATCTGAAACTGTCCTGACAAAACCATAGGAAAGTAAAGTTGTACTAAACTTTTAAAACCAAGCCTTTGGTGCTTGTTTTAAGCCATACAAACTTTTCTTCAAATGACAAACTTTATTAGGAAACTCAGTACTCACAAAACCTGGTGGTTGCTTCATATATACATCCACTGTTAAATCTCCATGAAAAAATGCATTAGAAACATCTAATTGCTTAATTGACCAACCTCTAGTAACAGCTAAAGTCAACACTACTCTTACCGTTGTTGCCTTTACAACTGGACTAAAAGTCTCTCCATAATCTACACCATCTCGTTGATTGTAACCCAAAGCTACTAGTCTTGATTTCAGTCTGTCCAATGTACCATCAGACTTCAACTTAACTCTATAAACCCATTTGCAACCCATAATATTCATATGAGGTTCATGATCTACATACTCCCATGTTCCATTTCTGATTAATGCATCATTTTCATCCTTCATAGATACTTGCCATTTTGGATCTTGTATAGCAACCTTAAAAAATTTTGGCTCAGTAGGAACATTTTGTAAAGAAGCAAAAGCAGAAGGAATTGGATGCTTTACAGAGTGATTTAAAACATGATCTGGAAAAGATTTAGGCTTAACAATACCTCTATTAGATTGTTGATGGTGGTTTTTAGCTTAGGGTTGAAATCGTAAAACCTTGCATCTGATGTGACGTCACTCTGTAAGGAAACGGTGCCGTGAGTGCTACCTCTCCACCGGCATATTTATTGAGCCGTTCAATATACTTACATGAAATTTATCCAGACTGGCGAACGTAGCAACCATCCCAGATATTCTGTAAATTTCGTCGCCTCGCCTATATTCACTTAATATAAGTTCCTTTGAATGCCTTCTATGCTATGTTCTCCGGCTGAACCCTTGATGTTGATATGGCATGACGATTTGTGTTCGCTCTCAGCAGAGTAGCACGAATTTCCAAATATCAAGGATAAGGTCTTTGCATAAGGTATTCAATCAGAAAAGCATGTTGCTCTCTGGAAATGAACTTAAAAGAACTCCGTGTCAACACATAGAGTTCAATTAATTGCCCTGACTAACTTGCAGAAGTTAGGGTTTTGTGCCTCGCGCAGTATATCAGACCTTAGTTGTCGAAATTAAGCCTAGGCGAACTAGGTAATCAATCCGCCATGGATTAACAGGTGCAAAAACTTGCCCAGAATCAGAAAACAGGGAGGCGTGGCCATGCCTTAGGCCAACTGTCGCCACCTGCCATTGGCCACACCCCTTCCTAAACTGTCCCTATTTCTCTCGACCAATCGCGTCGCCTCAAATTAGCCACACGCACATAAGTTGTGGTTGTGCCCATACTCGCCGGCCCCACTTCCCATCGACCAATCAGGTCGCTCTAAAGCCGCCACACTCTCACCAGAAGTCTAGCCACGCCCATGCTTGGCCGTCCCCTTTCCTCGGCCAATCGAGTCGCTCCAAACTTGCCACCATACATTAAAGTCCAAACGCACCCTGCCGTGCCACCATACTAACTGGCAAGCCAAACGCGCCTTACCACAACAACATATTGATCGGCATGCCAACATGCCACTCTGCCGTGGTAGCATTCCACTTTAGCCTTGGCCACGACGCCAAGCCCTAATTCTTACCACGGCGCCAAAACCTAGCCTTGGCCACGCCGCCAAGCCCTAATTCTTACCACGGCGCCAAAGCCTAGCCTTGGCCACGCCGCCAAGCCCTAATTCTTATCACGGCACCAAAACCTAGCCTTGGCCACGCCGCCAAGCCTTAATTCTTACCACGGCGCCAAAAATTAGCCTTGGCCACGCCGCCAAGCCCTTATTCTTACCACGACGCCAAAACCTATCCTTGGACACGCCGCCAAGCCCTAATTCTTACCACGGCACCGAAACCTAGCCTTGGCCACGCCGCCAAGACCTAATTCTTACCACGGCACCAAATCCAAGCCTTGGCCACGCCGCCAAGCCCTAATTCTTACCACAGCGCCAAATCCTAGCTTTGGCCATGCTACAACGCCACAGGCGTGGCCATGCCACAACACCACTGGCATGCAGCCATGCCACGGCTACTAGTATGCCATTATGCCACGCCACTGGCATGCCGCCATGCCACACCACTGGCATGCCGCTATGCCACGGCTACTATCATGCCGCTATGCCGCGGCTACGCCATAAGCATGCCGCTATGCCATGGCTCCACCAGGCGCTACTATGCCAATGGCGCCACTTCGCTATACAACAAGATGCGACCATAATCGATGGCCACTTTTCCTCATGAGATGCAATCTCAGCCATCCAAGTTCGCTACTGAACTGACTGACTTGCGGCAAGTCCCAGGCAACCCATTACGTCACGGCTACGCCAGGCGCCACTATGCTAATGGCGCCACTTTGTTACACAACAAATATGTGGCCGTAATCAACGGCTACCCTTCCTCATGAGATGTAATATCAGCCATTCAAGTTCGCCACCAAACTGACGGACTTGTGGCAAGTTTTAGGCGGCCGACCAAGGAAAGCCTAATAGCATCACATGCTATTTTCCTATGGTAAAGTCTCTTGACTTTGACTTGCCACACATAGCAACCTGCTACACGTTTTCCACGAAAACACTCGAGACATCAAACATGTCACAAACTGGGGGATACTCATCAGGGTATTGGTCTGGCGGTTTACAGCGTGCGGCGTGCAATGCGCCCATTACAAGAGAGTGTCATGAAGTAGGAAAATTAGTGGTGGTGAAAAGTAACGGTGTAAACAATTCATTTCTTTCATCATGGAAGCGTAATGACTGACGGTTACACGAATTCACTTCACTCATCATGGAAGCATAACGTCTGACGGTTACACGTTACTCTATTCTTCCACCACTCAATCGTATCCACTTCATACGAGACCAGGGTACGTTTCAATATGACTTATATAAATAGGCTTCACCTATTTTCACCAAAGAACAAGTTTTGGTCGGCAACAATACAATATCTAGAAATCACCTGGTAGCTTTCCATTCTGCTAACCAGTTCTACTTCCGATACAAGTCATAAAACAAACCACAACTTCATAATCAACGATTCTGGTCTCAACACTATTTTCGCTTTCCTCCCTAAGACCAACCCTTCTCCTTCACTTTGTGACCGAAGCAAGCCTGGAACGACCATTTCTTGGTTTAGGCCAGGATTATACAGATTTATCTCTCGAATCAAAAATACTCCCGTGCAGTGCATTGTTTAGGGTTTAGATTCGTTTCTCACCCACACACCCGAAATTACCAAAATCAGCAGAAACATTTTTCACCCACAAACAGAGATCTAGTAACAATCTTAGAAGTAACAGAAGGAACTGAAGAAATAGGTGGAGTAGTTTCAATCACAGAAGAAGATGAACTTGAAGTAGTAGAATAGTAAAATTCATTTTCAGAGAAAACAACATGTCTAGAAATGTAAGTTCTTTTGGAAACATGATTGTAACACTTATATCCTTTGTGCAAAGTACTATACCCAGTAAAAATGCATTTAACAGATTTTGGAGATAACTTATCATCTCTAGAATGACCCAAAAAAGGAAAGCAAATACAACCAAAAACTTTTAGAAAAGAATAGTCTAACAATTGATTATATAAAACTTGAAAAGGAGATTTATGTTGAAGAACAGGAGTAGGAGTCCTATTGATAAGATAGGTAGCTGCCAAGAAAGCATCATACCAATATTCTTTTGGACAATGAGCATTAAAAATCAAATTATTGCCCATTTCAGTAATATGCATATGTTTTCTTTCAGCCAAACCATTTTGTTATGGTGTCTTAGGACAAGAAATTCTAATTTGAATACCTGATGACTCCAAAAATCCTTGAAAAGAACCTCTAACTAATTCACTTGCACCATCAGTTTGAAAAGCTAGAATTTTGGATTGAAACAAATTTTCAGTTAGAGTTTTAAAATGTTGAAAATATTGCAATGCCTCAGACTTTAGTTGCATTGGATAAATCCAATGTAATCTACTGAAATCATCAACAAAAAGAATATAATATCTATGACCAGCTGTTGATGGTGGTTTTTAGCTTAGGGTTAAAATCGTAAAACCTTGCATCAGATGTGATGCCACTCTGCAAAGAAACGGTGCTGCGAGTACTGACCTCTCTACCGACACATTTATTGAGCCGCTCAATATACTTCTATCCATAACACTCTGTAAATTTTGGCACCTCGCCAATACTAGACTCACTGAGTACTTTCCCCGTGCAATGTTCCCAAATGAGAACCCTTAAATCGGTATGGCATGACGGATTTATGTTCACTCGCAGTGGAGTAGCATGAACCTCCAAGTACCAAAGTTAAGGCCATTGCACGAAATACTCAGACAGAAAGCACACTGCATTCTGTAGATAAAGATTTTGTGTGGCAGTATACAAAATCTAGCCAATTATTGTGATGACTCACAAAAGAACTCATAAACCCGAATAGTTTGCAAAATTAGGGTTTTGCGCCTCGCGCAGTATACTAAACCTCGTTGGTCAAAATCGTGCTTAACCACGCTAGGCAACCAAATCCGCCACAAGCACACTAAAAATGGGGTCGCGCCATAGCATGCCGACCCTCTTTCCATCGACCAATCGGGTCGCTTCAAATCTGCCACCGTGCGTTGGAAGTGTGGCCATGCCCTAGCATGCTGGCCCCACTTCCCGTCGACCAATCAGGTTGCTCCAAACCTGCCACGGCCTCAAAAGAGGTCGCTATACTAAGCTAGCTTCCCAAAACACGCTAGCTTACCAAAACACGTTGGCTTCCCAAAACACGCTAGCTTCCCAAAACACGCTCGCTTCCCAAAACACGCTCGCTTCCCAAACACGCGCCAACTTCCAAAACGCGCCAAACATGCCGCACACATACTACACGCACTAATTAGGGTTTCAACACGCCAAACCTTAATTTGGGCAAGTTGCTACCAAATCCGTCCACGATGCCAATTTTAGCTTTTGGCCACGCCGCAACTAGCATACCGCTATGCCGCGGCTACTAGCATGGCACCATGCCACGGCTATGCCATTAGCATGCCGCTATGCCATGGCTACGCCACTGGCATACCACCAGCATGTTGCCAATGGCGATATGCAAACAAGAGGCGGCCATGATCAATGGCCAATTTTTCTCCTGAGATGCAAATCTCAGCCGTCCAAATTCGCCGCCAAACCGCAAGACTTGTGGAAACTTTTGGCCACAACGCCAAATACCTTGGTTTGTGCCGCCAAACCTTAAATTGGCTACGATGCCAATTCTTTGGTCATCGTGCCAAAAAAGCATGCGCTAGCTATGCCAGTCACGCTACCACGCCTCTGACCACCAACGAAAGGTAGCCACGATCAACGGCTACCCTTCCTCCTGAGATGCAGATCTCAGCCGTACAAGTTCGCCACCAAACTTGTGGCAACTTTTGGTCGCAATGCCAAATTCCATGGTTTATGCCAAAACCATAATTTGGCCGCGCTTAAAATATGCGCGAGCATGCTGGCCATGCCACCATGCCGCTAGACGCCAAACGGAAGGTAGCCGCGATCAACGGCTACCCTTCCTCATGAGATGCAGATCTCAACCGTACAAGCTTGCCACCAAACCAAACGACTTGTGGCAACCTTTTTGCCGCAATACCTAAATTCCACGGTTTGTCCCAAACCCTAATTTGGCCGCACCAAAGGCATGCGCAAGCCACGCCACTGGCTACCAACGGAAGGTAGCCATAATCAACGGCCACCCTTCCTCCCGAAATGTAAAATCTCGGCCGTCGAAGGCCGTCACTGAACCGGCAAGCCTCTCTATTTTAACTTGCCACACATAGCAACATGCTACACGTTTTCCAATGAAAACACTCGAGACATCAAAACATGTCACAAACTGGGGGATGCTCATCAGGGTATTGGTCTGGCGGTTTACAGCATGCGGCGTGCAATACGCCCGTTACAAGAAAGTGTCATAAAGGTGAGGCGGTTAGTAATGGCAAGAAATAAGTGGTGAAACGCATCTTCATTATGGAAACATCAATTCCAAGCGTTACCCGTTACCACTTTTCCACCGCTCAACCGCTTCCACTTCTTACGAGGCCAGGGTACGTTTTATTGCGACTTGTATAAATAGGTCTCACCTATTTCCACCAAATAGGAAGTTTCTGGTGAGGAGAACAATACACATCCAGAAATCACCTGGTAGCTTTCCATTCAACTCGCCATTTCAACTTTCGGATACAAGTCGCAAAACACCCACACTTCCAGAATCAACTATTCTGGCCTCAACACTTTCTTCGCTTCCCTCCCTAAGACCAACCCTTCTCATTCACTTTGTGACCGAAGCAAGCCTGGAACGGCCATTTGTTGGTTTAGGCCAAAATTGTACAGATTGATCTCTCGAATCAAAAGTACTCCCGTGCAGTACATTGTTTTGGGTTTATATTTATTTCTCATCCGCACTCACACCCCACTCATCACAATGAATCAGTTCAAGTGGTGAAGAAGCATGCGATGAGGAAAACTGGAAAGGAAGTCTTTTACTTTTTGCTAATTGACCTGGATGACACAAAGTAGAAGTAGATAAAGTTTTAACAACAATGTTTTTGTCAGCATGAAGTTGTTGAATAATTTTTGAAGAATGATGACCTAATCTATTGTGCCACAAATCAGAAGAAGCAATAAGAGAAGAAAAAGCACATTGCAGCATTTTAGAACAAATGAGATATAGATTATTGATCATGTTTCCTTTAGCCAGTAAAGCATGGTTGTATAAACTTCTAATCTCATAAACATAAGGATACAATGTAATATAGCATGCATTATCATTAGTGAATCTAGCTACTGATAAGAGATTATGCTTCATGGTTGGAATATGTAAGACATTATCTAACTTAAAGCTAGTATTAGAGGTATGAATATAAGAATTACCAGTAAGAGCAAGTGTTAAAGTCTTACCATTGCCAATCATCACTTTGTCCTTTCCTTTATAGTTAGAAGTATTCTGAAGCAAGGTTCTGCCACCAGTCATATGAGTTGAAGCACCGCTATCAGTAACCCATATTGTATTTGGGGAGGATGGATCATCATTTAAAGTAGCATTGTTGATATTTAGACTTGTATAAGCATGTTCAGTGGTACTAGAAGGTTGAGTAGTTGCATGTAAGTAAGCTCATTGTCCTTCAGAATTTGCATAATGAGCTTGAGATCTATAACCAGTTGAATTTCCACCATTTGAAGTACCAGCAGTAGATGGAGGATGGTATCTAAAGAAACATCTGGTAGCAATATGGCCATTCTTCTTGCACATCTGACAGAACATCTTAGAATAATCCAAATAAAGCCTTCTATCATTACTTGAAGTTGATCCATTTTGAGACTGTCTACTTGAACTATTTGAGCTAGACCCATGTTGATACTGACTATTTTTATTTGATCCACCACTTCCATTCTTGTTATATCCACCATTTCTTCTATTTGCATTAAAGCCATTTGAACTGTTTCTTCCATAGAATGCAGTAGCATTTTGTTCATCATACAAATTTGTACTTTAGTGTTGCCTCTCAGACAGACATTGCTCATGAGACAAAAGTCTAGCCTTAATTTCTCCAAAAGTATATGGAGTCTCTCTATTTTGTAAGGAAACCACAAAAACATCATATTCACTACCCAATCCATTTAGCAGAAACATTATTAAATCTTCATCACTTACTTTTTCACCAATTGTTGCTAAAGAATCAGCTATAGTTTTAATCTTTTTAAGATAATCAAGAATATATTGATTTCCCTTTTTAATACCATTCAATTGTGTCCTCAACAGGTTTTTCTTTGCACGAAATTGAGTTCTAAAGCTAGTTGCAAGATAATCCCAAATATCTTTTGTTGTAGTAAGACCAAGAACATCACCACTAACAGTAGAAGTAAAAGTGGCTTTAAGACAGGTTGAGACAAATCTATCCAATCTTCTCCAAGAAACCCAGTTAGCATTATCTACCTCAACTCCATCAACTGTAATTTTTTTAGGTGGTTCTATGATTTCACCATTAACATAACCATACAAATCCTTTGAAACAAGAACTCCCTCAAATTGATCACACCATAAAAGATAATTTGAACTATCTAATTTCATTGAAACAAAATTTGATATATTTGTAAAAGGAAGAGTAGGCAAAGTACCAGTACTAGCGGAAGATGACATATTGTTGAATTGAATAGTTGAATGAGTATCGATTTGTTGATGATTTGTATTATTGTTGTTGTTGTTGTTTGTAGTATTGTTGGTGCTAGTAAAACTAGATCTGAGTGTGACCATAAAATTTCAGATGAACCCTAATTCAAGATTGGGAAAAATTGTTGAATTTGTATTACCCAGGTGTAGAAAAGCTAAAAATTATTGACAAAATTGTTGAGTTGTTTGTATTACAGGATCGATTCTAGTCTGATACCATGAGAATTGTTAGTATCTCATGATAATCAAGAAAATAATGAGATACAAAGATGAAGAAGAAAGTGAGCTGTTTGTATTATTGTGAAAGAAAACGTTACAACCCAATGTCTGTGTTCAGACATATTTATTACATATCATTACACCTGTCTGACTCAGACAGGATATAGACAGCTGAATGGAGAACCAATGAAAACTAAGATAAAAGTCAACTAAGACTGACTTGACCAATAATCCTATTAACTACTTCGTCTTTGCTAATAGGGTAACGGATTGTTAGGGAGTGTACCAAAATTCATTAGAGACAAAAGACTTCTAATATATGGATTGTTCGGTACTCCCTAGCAAATTACAATCTCCTATTAGCAACCATGGAGAACTGAGGTTTGAAATTGACCCCTTGACTCCCGTACTGTTTATGCACTACTATACGAAAGGTCATTCCAACGAGTCACATAGTGCAAATTGCCGCACCTCCAATTGTCTCTCACATTTGTTGTTTCAATTCTTCTTCTTGTTGTCATTGATCGTAAAAGCCAAAGTTATACACAGTAAAATAAGAACAATCGGAAACAAAATATACAATAATTTACTCGGTTTCAAAAAAAAATACAATAATTTACTCCAACAAGTATTATATTTTTAGAGAAAGAAGTTTTGAAAGAGATTGGAGTTTTCTAAGTGGGATGATCACAAATTGGTGGATTCCACCTCATGCATTTCATTAGTATTTTTCTCTACTTATAACTAACCCTTCTCTAAGATGACCTCCAAATGAAATAACCCCATCAATTTCTTCTCCCTTCACGGCTCTTAGCATGCCATATATGCATGGTGCATTCATAATCAGCATTGTTCATTGTGAATATTTTATTGGACCTATCTAGACTAGCGACATGCTTTAATGGCTATGGCCAAAAGCCAAAATAAAATCTATGTTACATGCATGCTTTCGTTTGCCTTGTTCACTAAATCACTTTCTTGCTCATGTTACATTGGTGATTCAGATTCACGAGATAAATAAATGGCCAAGAACGTAAGTCCGCCATTTTCTCAAGGGTTTTTGAATTTGCCCTCTTAATAAATTAGTGATACGATTTTAACCCCTAATTTCTTAGCATCGGCGCTTGCTTTCGGAAAACTCTAATTATAGATTGAAATATCCTATTATCCAATTGTTCGTATAATCATCAACAACCTAAAAACTCAATACCATCCCTCACTCCAGAATAAAAGTAGCACTGGTGGAGCTTACCCTCTCTCCTATTGGTTGGTGAGCGTAACCTCGCGTTCTCATTGGCTAATTGAGAAACCATTCGTATTCGTCGGATGAAATTTCGTTAGATATGGTGCGTGCATCTGACAATGTGCGATGTAGATTGGGTGGATTGTTGGCACACACGCGACGGACGGCCCTCATTATTTAGAAAGATTGCTATATTAATTTCGTGCATTTATTGTGAAAATTCAGAAAATAAAGAAAACTACTATATTAATTTCGGACATTTATGATTAAAATTAAAAAAAAAAATCAATTCAACATATTATGAAATAAAATAAAATAATTTATATTTTTTGAATCTTTTATAATTTCATGCATTTATTATAGAAAATCAAGAAAATAAAAAAAAATACTATATTAATTCTTACATTTATTTATGGATAAATTAATGATATTTATATTTTTTGAATCTTTATAATTTCATGTATTTCAAAACCTCAGAGTTTTTCGCGTCTCCATCGCCGAGGCGATTTCATGACGATCTGAGGGGGGTCTGATTTCCCCCTTTTTTTTCTTCTATGATTCTCCTCTTCCCTTCTGTTTTCTCTTGGATTTTCCACAGTTTTTCATAGCTTTTCTTTCCCTGTTTTTTTTTTTAACCACGTACCTTCTGTTTCCCTTTCGTTTTAGGGTTTCTTTTTTTCTAAAACCCTACTTTGTTTTTCTTTCTGGGTTTTGTTTCGTTTTTCCCTTTTCTTTTCGTTGTTCTTCTTCGCCATGTCCTGCCATAGCAATCGCAATGTACCTGATGCAGATTTCGAGTTTGTTCAATGCCCTTTTCAAGGGTTTGATGGCTGCAAAAATGGTGTAGGAGGGAGAGGTTTGTCTAGGCACTCGTTCTCTCAACACCTTCATGGGATACACCTTAGGTCTGTTGATGGGATTGACAAATGCAGAGAACGGATTATGGAGATTGAGGCTGTTTACTGTGCTTGGGAAAAGTTTCTTCAGCAACATAGGTTTTGGCTCTGTACTGCCGGTATGCACTACCAGACTTGGAAGAAAGAGTGCAAAAATCATGGTGTTGAGGCTCCTTTCAATGGACGGAATGCTAATTTTATTATTCATGTTTTTCCAGGGTTTTCAAGCTCGTTCTCGATGAGGTTATTCTCCATCCCATGGATTCTGTTCTTGCTTCGATGTTCTTATTAGGCATGATTCAACTTCTAAAGTAGGTAATTTTTTGTTTCATAGAGTAGGTGTAGCTATTCAGAAGGGAGTTGGTGCGCAGCTTGTTGCCCGACTTCCAACTATTGTCTTGTCTTCTGAAATTATTTGATTTGAATAAACTGCCTTTTGTAAAAAAAAAAAAAAAAAAAAAAAAAAAACTACTATATTAATTTCGTACATTTATGACTGAAATCAAAAAAAAAAAAATCAACATATTTATGAAATATAATAATAAGATTTATATTTTTGAATCTTATATAAGAAAAAAATTCTAAAAATGCCAAAGAAAACTACTATATTAATTTCTGAAATTTATGATTAAAATAAAAAAATTCAACATATTTTTGGAATTAAATAATAAGATTTATATTTTTTGAATCTTTTATAATTTCATGTATTTATTATAAAAAATCAAAAAAAAAACTACTATATTAATTTCGTACATTTATGACTGAAATCAAAAAAAAAAATCAACATATTTATGGAATAAAATATTAAAATTTATATTTTTGAATCTTTTATAAGGCAAAAACAATCTAGAAATGACTATATTAATTTTTAGTATTAACAATAAATATTTAGAAAACCAGCCATGTTTACTGACAACATCTAAAAATTACCATGTTAATTGATATTTTAAATTAATATTTAGATCTTTGATTGGACGGCCTAAAATTATTACATATAATTACACCGAGTTTACATGATTATTTTAAAATCAAAACCGTCAAATTTTTCTAAAAAAAATAGTATATTAATTTCGAGTATTTATGATAAATATCCAAAAAAATAATAAAAAATTATTATCTTAATTTCGAATATTTATGATAAAAGTCCAGAAAATCGGATAAAAATGTTTATGGGGTAAAAAAATCATATTTATATTTTTTAGATTATTTATAAGGTAAAAAATCTATGAATAATTATTAGGATCATCTTGAAAAATCTAATATGTGATTAGAAGTTAACAAATCCAATAAATATAGGATAAAAAAATTAACAATATTAAAAATATAATTTTCTAAAATTAATCCAGAGATTATTTTTCTCCATCACTCATTCTATATTTATCAACAAAGAAAAAAAAATCCGTGAACATAATAACTCTAATGTAACTAACTAAAAATAGCAATATTCTAAATATATTTTCCTAACATTGATTAAGAAAAAAAAATAGTATATTAATTCCGAGTATTTATGATAAATATCCAAAAAACTAATAAAAAATTATTATCTTAATTTCGAATATTTATGATAAAAATCCAGAAAATCGGATAAAAATGTTTATGGGGTAAAAAAATCATATTTATATTTTTTAGATTATTTTTAAGGTAAAAATCTATGAATAATTATTAGGATCATCTTGAAAAATCTAATATGTGATTAGAAGGTAACAAATCCAATAAATATAGGTTAAGAATGATATCATCACTATCCTAATCCATCTTAAATTTATAATTGTGTGTGATATATTCTTCCATTTAATTTTAAAGTGTGTTACCTTGGCATCCATTAAGAGTATGCAATCAGATAAATGGTAGTTATCGGCCTTTATGCAATCTTTGTTTCCTATATAAGGATGTTTTTCCTTTTTTCAGGCTTCTAAATACTTTATGTAAAAAAATGGTATATATGGGGATTTGAATATTTCCATTGATATATGAAATGAATGAACTTGCAGTTACCGAGTTGCTAGGGCATAGTTTGGACAAGGTATGTTTTAGCTCACTAACAAAAGTACTAAAAGAAGTTGTAACATAAATATGTCAACTCAAGTTTTGAATTTCTTTTGTTTGTTGTTTGTTCCCGGTGTTGCATAGAAACTGAGAATAGCTCTTTTGAAATCACGTTCATTTTACACGGGACCTTATTGATACTGGCATAAAGTAGAGGCTTTTTAACTAGATGACTTTCTGTGGTTTAAAGATATCTAATGATTGTTGTTGTATTTGGTTTTTAGGTTTCAAAGACGGGTCTAATGAGCCGGAGGGAGTTGCTAACACCCCCACCAATCCCAGTTGATATTTAATTGGAAAACCTCGCATGGAGATTGTAGATGGAGAAAAGATTACGGGTAAATCGAGTGCAAATAAGGGAATTTTCCAGCCAATACTTCAAAGCATTAAGACGAATTTATATATTTTATTTCTTTAAAGAATGGTTCAAAACATTTCCCCGCTGCAAATATTATTATAGATCTGGGAAGTTCTATACACGAACCCTCATTCTGACCTACTTTATAATCGTTCACTACATCTTTATTTAATTTTTTTCTCATTAGTAACCTTTATCTTTGTTTGGGCATAAACGTTTTAGTGAGATCTATTTGTTCTATTAATACATAATATATTTGCACAGAAATTTTGGTTTCAATGTTTTAAGATAAACAGATCAAGTTTCGGTCTTCTCTAATTCCTGAACATTTGAGTTCATTAATAAAGGAACACTTTTCTCTTTTCCTTATATTTTCTTAACCGGTCGTAGAACATATGCTTCAATTTTTAATCACAACTAATCATGTTGATAGATAATCTTTGCAGTCAATTTTTATTTTTAAAAGAAGATGGCTTATTACACAACCTGTGAGATACCAAATTATTTTTATAAGGGGTATTTATAGCTGAGGACCACGTTTAAAGTTGCGCTTATCCTTATTCCCACGTCCACGAAACCATGGCTTATGATTGGTCTAAAAACTGTTTATATTTAGTATCCGTTAATTTTTTATAAAACGAGCTCTATCTCTGGTTCCAAGTTCAAAGGAAGCGCTTACCCTCCTTTTGGGTGGTTAATGAAACTCTTAGTCCTTATTGGTTGAGATTTTATTTCGTATTCTTACACCACGTATACAAAGTTCTTTAAAATCACGGACGGTTGAATTTTTGAGTTCGTCACTTAGATCGTCCAAGTTCATTCTATATAATTAAAAATATTAATTTGAGCCGATAAAATTCCATAATTAAAAAAAAAAAATCTATTTAGCCAACAAAAATATAATAAAACTGGTGAAAAAAATCCTTATATTGGATTATCAAAGTGTATCAAATTTTGCTACCCAGTAAAAGTAATCATACTAATAAAGAAAGATATATTGGAGTTTTTAGATGCATCGTGACGGTACCGGGCACACCAAATCAAAAATTCCCATCGGACCCTGTGCGTAGTACTGGTTGTATTTCCTTGATTACATGAAGAAAGATATATCAATGTGTTTCCTTGATTACATCTTCTTTGACAGGAAGCACTTTATATGTTTTGCACTATTTAGAGTTAACTATATATTTTATGTCAATTTGTGTGTTTTTTAGTGTCTCTAATGTCATATATCAATACGACTATATAGTGGGTGTAGTTTTTTATTTAGTGACAAGAAGTTGGAGCCTAGAAGAGTGGTTGAGTTGGCCTCTTGATTTTTAAAGCAAGCATATGATTTTCTGAAGAAAGATATATCAGTGCATCTCCTTGACAAGAAGCACTTCATATGCTTTGTACGACTTAGAGTTAGCAAACTATTTAATATTAACATATATTTTTTCAAAATATCTCTAATATTAGATATTGATACAACTATATAGTCATGTGATTTTTCATTTAACTATAAGGAGTTGGAGTTTGGAGGAGCAGTTCAGTTGGCTGCTTGATTCTTAACGCAAGTATATGATTTCTGAAGAAAGATATATTAGTACTTTGCATTGATTTTATATTCTCCGACAGGAAGCAGTTCACATGCTTTTCACTATGTAGAGTTGGAAATCTATTTTTTTTTATTAATATTATCCAAATATTTCTTTTCTTAATAGTGTCTCTAATACATTGATACAACCATATATTAAGTGTGATTTTTCGTTTGATTATAGAGAGTTGCATCCTAGAAGAGCAATTGATTTGACCGCTTATTGTATCTTAACACAAGTATATGATTTATGAAGAAAGATATATCGGTGCATTTTCTTGATTACATCATCTTCGACGGGAAGCACTTCATATGCTTTGCACTATTTATAGTTTGTAATACATTTAACATTGATATCATTTTTTTAGTATCTCAAATATATGATTTCTGAAGAAAGATATATTGATTACATATTTTTCGAAGGGAAGCACTTCATATGCTTTTCATTATGTATAATTGGCCATATATTTTTTTTTTTATTAATATTATGTTTTCTTTATAGTGTCTTTGATATCATATATTGATACAACCATATAGTGAGCGTCATTTTTCGTTTCATTATTAAGAGTTGGATCCTGGAAGAGCAATTGATTTGGTCGCTTATTGATGAGTGCCAAATATTTCATATTTCTATATCTATTTATTGGCATTAAACTCATCTTTTGTGCTCAGAAATCAGATATTATCCCAGATTCTGTATTTTCTTTGTTTTCAAGAATAAATATTTGTACTAATTAATTTTGTGTTTTTAGGTAGTAAATAAAGTTCGGAGAAATTGAGGAGCCAAAAGAGCAGAGAATTGGAGACGAGCGTCTTTGGAGCAGAAGGCCAAAGCCCGCGCACGCATTAGTTGCAACCCAACAAGTAGCAACCCATCTACAAGACATGGGCTTGAGCAGTCCAAGACCCGGCCCATCACCCGGATCCGAGCCCGTCCCCTCTGAGCCGTGAAGATTTCGCCCATCCGCATCCAACGGTCGCTGCCTTCCTCACTTCATTTCTCGCTGCTCCCCCTCAACACCAAAACCGCCTATATCCGGAGCCGTGAGATCTTCCACTACCCTAGATCCTACGATCGCTCCAACCTTCCAATCGATCTTCGCTGTCCCCGCTCCACTGCGAAATCTCCTATACCTACACCCCATCGACCAAAACCATTTCTCATTTCTTTTCTCTTTCTTCTCCGACACCAGCAGAGAACACCTTACCTCCTCTTCCCCCGACCATACCAGAGCCATCACCACCACCTCCATCTCCTCGTCACCCCAACAACTACCGGTAGCCGCATGCTCCGCCTTCCTAGTTCTACCCATCTCTCCTTTAGCTTCTTCCATACCCTAGAAGCTAAGGTTAGAGATAGTTGGACCTAGGGTTCTCTCCAACATCACATCAAGGGAGTCAGAGACGAGACAAGGGAGGAAAGAGGTTTGGGTCTTTGATTAGTTGTTAGTTTGAGTGATTTGTGAGGTATAAATTGTTGTTCTTGATGTGAGAGAAAAACAGTCTGTTTTTAGGGTTTTTGTTTTGTAACTTAATTTTGAATCCTGTTTTATCAATTGCATGATGTTCTAAGTTAATTAACTGGGGTGTAGATGAAACCCCTGATTTAATGTTAAATTGATTTGATTCTCAAAGTGTTCTAGTAGTTTGCAATGCTTAGAAGTATAGTTAACCTTTGAACTGAGCTTACCTGTGATCAATGGTACTGTAAGAAGACCATTGATACTAGGGGTTAGTGAGGGGAGTGAGTTAAGCAATTATCCATAGGAAGCCTTCAAGGGAAGGAACTAGAACACAGTGAGAATTAGAACTATATAGCATAGGATTAGGAGGTGAATTCTATCACCTTAGTGCCACTCTATTATCTGTTATACAACCCTATTACTTATTTGTTGCCTTAGATTAGAAAAACAACTTCAACTCAGTCGTATCGACACCAAAATCAGTTCACCTTTGTGTTCCAACTTTGTCACTTGTCTAGAAATCAGATAGTAAGCCACTGAGATCAACTTCACACTCCATTTCCCTGTGGATCGACCTGTACTTGCCACGCCTCCAACAGGCGATGTGCACTTGCAGTTTTACACGTAGGCAAGACACTTTTACAAGCCTACCAAGTTTTTGGCGCCGCTGCCGGGGATTTGGTAGTGTGCTGTGTTGCTCATTAGTGCATACTTCACTGTTTTTCCAACCCACCATTGTATATATTTGCTTTGAATCTTTGTTTTTAGTTTTTCTTAGCGTAATTTAGCTGTAAGTTTGTTATTGCTGCATCTTTCATTGTGTGTTGTCACTGCATTTTAGCTAACTTATCCTTGCTTTCATAAGTCCTGCCATCTATAGCATATCTGTTAACTTTTCTTTTGTTTTCTTTCTCAGGCATCTCATGCTGTAACTTAGTGCCATCAATCTGGCATTGCATTTTGTTCATATTGCATCTCACCTTGTAGCTTTTAGTTTGCCATTGTCCTGTAGTTTAGGTTAGAAAGCTGTAGGAAGTAATAATCTGTTAGATTTTTGCATCTATTGTCTTGTAGTGTAACTGATTGTATCCTGCTCCATTTCAAATAGTAGTGATTAAGTACCTTTATTCTCATCTGTAGTTGCAGGAAATCCCACACTACACCCCTCACTATATTTTGTAGATCTAAATCATATTAATCACCTAAATTTTAAATATAAGTGCTAGAAATTTAAATAGACACATAAGATTTTTTACGTGGTTCGATCAATGTGATCTACATCCACGATTCTTCACTATGATTGTTGAGGTTACATTTGAATTACATTGAGAATCTCCATTAATGGATATTTTCTAGAGCTCTAGATCTAATTATTTGGGGAAGAAGATGATAAAGAAAATAAATCTCTCTCTAAAAATATCTCTCTCCTCCTCAAAGTGTCCTCCTCCAAAATTATTCCTCCCCTTTCTCTCTCCTGCTCTCCTCTTTATATAGGTGTTTACATAATGGATGACAGCTCACATACAGCTCATATTCTCGCGAGCCCTTTAATGATTTCGCAGGCTCTTGCTACCTTCTCTCGAGACACTCTCTCGAGCCTTGCTACCTTCTCTCGAGACACTCTCGCGAGTCTTGCTACCTTCTCTCGAGACACTCTCGCGAGTCTTGCTACCTTCTCTCGAGACACTCTCGCGAGTCTTGCTACCTTCTCTCGAGACACTCTCGCGACACCGTCGTTTATTAATCCCGCGAACCTTGTCCGTTGCGATATTATGATCCTACATCATCTTTTAATTATCAAGCATTCCTGCATATAGCATTCTGTTCTTGCCATTTGCATTCCTGAGATTTGTCTCTAATTGAATCTGTGGTGTTGGAGCAGCATATGCTAGCTGAAATTTGTTAGGAGCATATCTCAATCACTGGAGAATCATTGTATCTCGAAATTTCAAAGATTAATGTTTTGATATTCTTGCTTCAAATTGTGTAATTTTTGAGAACCAAACTCTCTCTTGAGTAGAAGGTACTTGTGGTGCAAATGTGCAAACTCAAGGAAGACAAGGGAGCAAAGAAAACCAATTGGTGGAATTGCCTAAACCTAGTTTTATACTTTTGTGGTATTGTGTCTCAAACCCTGCTTACATGAATGAATGATATAGCATGCTTGCTGGTATAATGACCTTTGAAGCTTACCTGTGAGCCATTACTCCCTGGATGCATGATAAGTTAGATACTTGCAACACCCTGAGCCCATGCAATTGCTGATTTCCACCTGAATGCATGATAAACCATCTCTGTTTTGAATCTGTGCTCATTTTCCACATGCCCTGTACTCTTATGCATGCTTGACCTTGTGCTCGACCTTGAATCTGTGAACCACTGTGATAAATCTGTGATAAATCGCTCCACTGCGAAGCCGTGAGATCGAGCCGCAACTTGGTTAACCAAGTTTGCTGCAATCCCCACTTGAAATCAACTGGGCTGGTTGATATCAACTGATCCAGTTGACTCTGTCAACCCTGAGCTTAGACTGTGAAAACCAAGTGAAGTCAGCTGAGTGACTTGATGCCACAGACCCTGTTGAGCCATCTACTCCCCTGTATGACCTGTTGATACCCTGTCAATTGACTCTATTGGCATCAAATGTGCAATTGAATAGCATGCTTGGTTGTATGATAGCCTGAAATAGTTGATTCATCAGCCCTGAAATCACTTGTACAAACTTGTTGTCAGACCTGTGTCAACTGAGCTTGTGAGCCATCTCGCTCTGCACCTTTATGCATGCTCGAATCAAGGTAGCCAAATCTGTATGTTAACTTTGTGTTGAATGCTAAGCCATCTCGTGAGACCCTGTTGAACCAATTATCTGTTGCTTTTGTGGCATCTGTGCACCTTGCTTTTGTGCATCTGTGCACCAATTTCTGCAATCTGTGTATAAGCCTGTGGTGTTTGAATGGGTGTTGAATAGCTGAGTTTGTATTAGCATCTCACTTGTATGCCACGCACTAACCTAGCACATGCTTCACCTTGAGTGAGCACAACCATTACCTTGTGCACATCACACAATTTTTGATTCTCTTTTGCACCTGACAACAACAAGGCAGTGCATAAACATAGCTGTGCTGTGCAATTCTTAAAGCACTCCTTTGTGCTGAAATTTGAGTGTCATTTTGTGAAACCAGTGCATAAGCTTGAGCTGCCAACCTACCTTGTTGCTTTTCTTGTGCTGTGCATAACCTAACTTGCACAGGAACAACTTGTGCATAAACCCTCCACCTAACCTGGGCTGCAAACAAACTGAAGCCCACATAACTGTGCTGTGCAACAACTGGGCTGCACATAAACTGAAGCCCAACCACTGGGCTCTGCTCCAGCAAACCACTGGGCTTTGCACACCTACTAGGCTGTGCATTTGCACATGACCTGGGCCGCAAACAAACTAAAGCCCTGTGTGTTTTTATTGGTGTGTCATTTTTGTAGTTTTTGCTTATCTGTGTCGAACTTGATTGTATGTTAACATGCTAGATGCGCAAGCTAGGCTATGATTGTGTCTTTTAGAGACCAAGCAAATCGACTAGTTAGGATCCGCCCGGACGAAATTGTCAGCATACCCAGTTCTTCAACAGAAAGCCCAAGCCCATCGGAAACAGAAACCATGGGTGATGAACAAAACCAACCCCGTAGTCTCAAGGACTACATGTACCCAACTAGGGCAAGCCAGCCCTCTTGCATCATTCTCACAAATTAGATGCTTGTCGGTTTGAACCGAAAGCAAGCACCATTCACATGCTACCCGTGTTTAGAGGGGTCGATATCGAAAACCCCTACCATCACGTGAGAGATTTTGAGGATATTTGTGGGACTCGCATTTTAACCAAATGCCGAGAGAGTCCCTTAAATTGAGATTGTTTCCTTTTTCTCTGAAAGACAAAGCCAAGTCATGGCTTCATGCCCTACAACCACAGTCCATTAGAACATGGGATGACCTCACAAAAGAGTTTTTAAAAAAGTTTTTCCCCAACCATAAGACGACGACAATTCGCCAAAGTCTAAATGGTTTTGTGCAATTAGAAGACGAAACTCTAGCAAAATATTTGGAGAGATTCAATGAATTATTACTCCAATGTCCCCACCATGGTTTTAAAAAATGGAGACTCGTGCAAATATTGTATGAGGGTCTAGATGTTAGAACCCGAACCACAGTCGAGTCAATGTGCAATGGTGCATTTATTGACAAGAGTGCTTGGATGACGCTTGGACTTTCTTGATCGAAGTCGCCGAAAAGACTCAACAATGGGAGTCCATCCGTGAACCAAAAAGGACTACCCCTGTAGGTAATGTTCATAGAATTGAGTCTGACTTCGATGGAAATGCAAAAATGGCATCTTTGGCCCGGAGAATAGAAATGCTTGAGTTGCAGAAGAATGTAAAATCTAATGCCCCTACTCTCCGTGACCAAATTGAAATGGCCACTTGTGTCGCATGCCATAGCTCTGACCACTTAGTGGACAGCTGTCCAGACTTACATGCATTTCAAGAGTCCAAAACCGAGCAAGCCAATGCATTATACCATAGGCAAGAGAACAATCCTTATTCTCAAACCTACAACCCGGGGTGGAGGAATCACCCTAACTTCTCATGGTCCAAAGGGCCTGTACAAGTGGGACCAACAAATAACAACCAAGGATACTCATATCCTAGAAACCCCCAAGTACAACCCCATACTCAGTACCTTGTAGAGAAAAAGCCTAGCTTTGAAGACTGTGTCGTTTTGTTAACCCAAAATCTTTCACAACTTCAGAAAACCACCGACCAACGTTTCACAAGTCTAGAACTTAAAATGGGTCAAATCTGTGATGCATTGAATGAGAGAGAAAAAGGCAAACTCCCTAGTCAACCCCAACAAAATCCAAAGAATGTGTTTCAAGCAGGATCCTCAAACTGCAATGAACCTTCACATAGTCAGGCGAATGCCATCACCACTCTCCGTAGTGGTAGAGTTGTTGAGAACAATGTAGGTGTACCACGATCAAGCGAGTCTAAATCGACTCACCAAGTACACAACACCACAGAAAACATCTACTGTAGAGAAAGAATCTAAGCATGTTGATAAATCTAAGAGTCCTACCAATATAGATGTTTCTTTGCCAAGTCATGTACCTGTTGCTCCATTCCCACAAAGGTTGGTGCAACAGAAGGGGGGTAACCAATACAATGAGATTTTGGAAATGTTCAAGAGAGTTAACATAAACATTCCATTTCTCGAAGCAATCAGGCAAATACCCACCTATGCTAAGTTTTTGAAGGACTTGTGCACACAAAAGCGAAAGCTTCATGTGCATAAGCGTGCCTTTCTCACTGAGCAAGTGAGCTCCATAATCCAAAACAAGATTCCCACTAAGTTTAGAGACCCAGGTAGTCCAACAATTACATGCACCATAGGTGGCCATACGGTCGAAAAGGCGTTACTAGACTTAGGAGCCAGTGTGAATCTATTGCCATACTCTGTGTATGTGCAACTGGGCCTTGGGGAGCTGAAGCCCACACCTGTTACGCTACAATTAGCGGACAGATATGTGAAAATCCCCGTGGTATTGTTGAAGATGTGTTAATCAAGGTTGATAAATTTTTCTTTTCTGTGGACTTCATCGTCTTAGATACTCAACCCGTGCAAAACCCAAGTAATCACATTCCTGTGATTTTAGGACGTCATTTCCTGGCGACGTCCAATGCCATCATCAACTGTCGTAATGGTATGTTGAAATTGTCTTTTGGTAACATGACCGTAGAGCTGAATGTTTTTAACACTAGTCAACAACCCATTGATTGTGATGATACTGATTTGCATGAGATTAACATGATTGAGAGTTTGATCCAAGACTCTTTGCCCGACATTTTGTCAGTGGACCCTTTGCAAGCATGTTTAGATAACTTTGACTTAGATCTCTTTGAGTCTAAGTACATTGGTGAAATTCACTCTTTGCTTGAATCTGTTCCACCCATGGATATTGCTAAATGGCAGAATGCAGTGGAACCACTTCCACTCTTTGATTCCAAATCTGCCCCACCTCTTGATGTACCACCTAAGCTTGATTTGAAACCATTACCTGATACCTTGAAGTATGCTTTCTTAGGTCCTTCTGATACTTTACCTGTGATTATTGCATCATGTTTAGACACAAAACAGGAAAGTCGACTCTTAGAAGTACTTAAAGAACATAAAAGAGCCTTAGGTTGGACCATCTCCGATCTTAAGGGTATAAGTCCCACAATTTGCATGCATCATATAAATCTTGAAGAGAACACTAAACCATCTAGGGAAATGCAAAGGAGACTCAACCCCAACATGAGAGATGTTGTCAAAGGTGAGATTCTGAAACTGCTTGATGCGGGTATCATTTACCCGGTTCCAGATAGCCCGATGGGTCGGTCCCATTCGGGTAGTACCCAAAAAGTCCGGCATTACCGTAGTTCAAAATGAGATGAATGAGCTTGTCCCCACCCGTGTGACCACGGGGTGGCGAGTTTGTATTGATTATAGAAAACTGAACACGGAACAAAGAAAGACCATTTTCCCTTCCCTTCATTGACCAAATGCTAGAAAGGTTGGCGAAGCATAGTCACTATTGCTTCTTAGATGGCTATTCGGGCTACAACCAAATTCACATAGCACCCGAAGACCAACAAAAGACCATATTTACATGTCCTTATGGAACATTTGCTTATCGTCGTATGCCTTTTGGGTTGTGTAATGCACCCGCTACTTTTCAACGTTGCATGATGAGCATTTTTTCTGACATGGTAGATAAGTTTCTTGAAATTTTCATGGATGATTTTTCTGTGTTTGGGTCTTCTTTTGATGAGTGTCTGCATCATCTCACTTGTGTGCTGATTAGGTGTAAGGAAAAGAATTTGGTTTTGAATTGGGAAAAATGTCATTTCATGGTTAACTCGGGCATTGTTTTAGGGCATATCATCTCGGAAAAAGGCATAGAAGTAGACAAAGCCAAGGTTGATCTCATTCAACACTTGCCTCAACCTCGTTCTGTGAGGGACATAAGATCATTCTTAGGCCATGCGGGTTTTTACCGCCGATTCATCAAAGACTTTAGTAAAATTTCAAGACCCTTGTGTAATCTTCTTGCGAAAGATGTTGAATTTTTCTTTGATGATGCTTGTAAGGAAGCATGGGAGCAACTGAAGGCTCTCCTTACATCTGCCCCTATAGTCAGACCACCTGACTGGACATTACCATTTGAGATTATGTGTGATGCGTCTGACTATGCTGTAGGAGCTGTTTTGGGCCAGCGAGTAGACAAACTTCCTTATGTGATCTACTATGCTAGTAAAACACTTAATGATGCTCAACTGAATTATTCCACTACTGAGAAAGAGTTGCTAGCTGTTGTGTTTGCATTAGATAAGTTTAGATCTTATTTGATAGGGTCTAAGGTCATCATTTATTCTGACCATGCTGCATTGAGATATCTTTTGTCTAAGAAAGATGCTAAGGCTCGTCTAATTCGATGGATACTCTTGTTACAAGAGTTTGACCTCGAAATTCGAGATAAGAAAGGGTCAGAAAATGTTGTTGCTGATCACTTGTTTAGGTTGAATGTTGAATCTGCTGATGAATCTGTGCTAATTAGGGAATCATTCCCTGATGAGCAATTGATGCTTGTGTCTGAAATGCCATGGTTTGCTGATATTGTGAACTACCTTGCTACAGGTAGAATGCCCTTGCATTGGTCTAAACAAGACCGTTCTAAATTCTTGGCTGAAGTTAAACATTTCCTTTGGGATGACCCATATTTGTTTAAGTACTGCCAAGACCAAATCATTAGGAGATGTGTCCCCAATTCTGAACAAAGGGACGTCATCTCTTTCTGTCATGACCATGCATGTGGAGGCCACTTTAGTGCCAAGAAAACTGCTACAAAGATCTTGCAAAGCGGTTTCTATTGGCCAACACTGTTTAAGGATAGCCATGCTTTTTGTGTTGCTTGTGACCGATGCCAGAAATTAGGAAGTATCTCTAAGAGAAACATGATGCCCTTACAACCCATTTTGATTGTTGAGCTGTTTGATGTGTGGGGTATTGATTTCATGGGTCCATTTCCTAACTCTGAAGGTAAGTTGTACATTCTTGTTGCTGTTGATTATGTCTCTAAGTGGGTAGAGGCCATTGCATCCAAAACAAATGATCATAAAGTTGTTCTTTCTTTTCTTAAGGAAAACATTTTCTCCCGTTTTGGTACACCTAGAGCAATAATCAGTGATGGAGGTAGTCATTTTTGCAATAGACCCTTTGAATCACTTGTGCGCAAGTATGGAATCACTCATAAGGTCGCGACACCTTACCATCCTCAAACCAGTGGCCAAGTAGAAGTTTCTAATAGGGAAATTAAGCATATTCTTGAGAAGACTGTCAATCCTTCTAGGAAAGATTGGTCTTTGCGTTTAAATGATGCTTTGTGGGCCTATATAACTGCATACAAGACTCCCATTGGGATGTCTCCTTACAGACTTGTGTACGGTAAAACATGTCATCTCCATGTAGAGTTAGAAAACTGTGCATATTGGGCTGTGAAGAAGTTGAATTTTGATCTTGATAAAGCTGGTACCCAAAGAAAACTTCAACTCATTAAGTTAGAAGAATTGAGAAATGATGCATATGATAGTGCCAAAACGTACAAACAAAGAATGAAAGTGTTTCACGACAAGCGCATTCTGCGCAAGTCCTTCACACCTGGCCAAAAAGTTTTATTGTACAACACTCGTTTGCATTTGTTTCCAGGGAAGTTACGTTCTAGATGGTCAGGACCATTCTTGGTACGTACCGTTTTCCCCCATGGAGCCGTTGAAATCGAAAACCCAGCAACCAAGAACATCTTCAAAGTCAATGGTCAAAGATTGAAACCATTTCTGGAGCATCTTCCACCAGAAGTTGAGACCGTAGACTTGGAAGACCCCATCTATGTGGACTGAACTAGTTCACTTGTGTACATAAACATGGACTAAAAATCCATTCTCTTTCCCTTTTCTTTTTCTTTCTGCATAGTTCTTATTTGTGCTAACCAACCTTTTTGTCTTGCGCTCTGGTTGTTTGCTTTCAAAGCGTTCATCCTCCTTTGGTTTAGCAACATCTTTGTACATCCGGTAATCTCTTCCCTTTTCTCTATTCAACATAGTTCTCTTGGTATGTGACTTTTTGAATTCTTATTCGCTGTTGACACATTGAGGACAATGTTTGATTTAGGTTTGGGGGTGCATTTGCATATAAAGTTTTTTGTCTTTTATTTCAAAAAAAAAAAAAACCACCAACTTTTAGAGATCTTAGAGTCACTAGCATGCTTCTAGCTATGTTTACATAGATAGTCTGACCGAATAACAGAACTTGGAAGTACTGGAGAACACAATCGGGTTTCTTAGTTGATTAGAGCATTAAAGTTGGATTTAACCATACCGGAGGGCGAAATTAGGTCTTTGTTTAGATATTCGGTAGTAGAATTGTGATCACCCATAGTGGAGACTACCCATTTTTACATCAAGCGAGGCACCGACCTTCATTTTTGTGACTTTCTAAAAAATCATTAGAGTGTGTGTCACCGTACGTCAATTCCGGTAGGAATGGTGAGCTACCCAACTTCGCACCACTTTCAAAGACTATTTTTGATCTCTTGAGTGCTAATTTTGTCAATCATGAGGGTGACGTTTAAAGATGAAAACTCCTTCTAAATATCGATTTGCAGTTAGCATCACTCTCTCCCTCTCAACAACATCAACACATTCTTAGAAACACATCATCGTCAGCAAGCGGAGCACCATCAGAATATTTGAAGAAAAGTTGAAATAGTCCAAGGTTTATGTGCAACAAAGAAAAGAAAAGAAGATGAGAATTAGTGAAGTTTATGAAATCAAGACAATACAAGTTTTATTGTTTTTTTTGTTATTTTCATTTCAAGTTAAAAAAAAAATAAAAAATAAAAAATAAAATAAAATAAAAAATTGTACTTTATTTTCTGAGACTAGTTACCACCATATTTAAAAAAAAAAAAAAAAAATTTGTCAAGTTTTTGTGAAGTTCAGAAGTTCGTCATCAACAGTTGAAGACCGAAGACCGAAGATTGAAGACGTTTCTATGAATGTTGAGAGAGTGATATTAATTGCCGATCGGGTGAGAAGGTAAGTGAGTACTCCCATCCTTGCTAATGGTTGATTTCCTTTCTTAGAGATCATCAAAAAGATTCTTTTTGTCCACAACTCGTGGAGTCTCCGAAATTATTTCGGAAGGTTATCCTTCTCATCTTCAACGTGTGCAGGATTTCTCTCTTTATTCCTGCCTGCACACATGAGAGACTAAAAAAGCGGTCTTTTTGAGTGCAATTATCATAAAACCCTATTGGTGAGGCAGAAATCGAGGCTTATGATCACGATCGAATCCGAATTCTTTCATATGGTATGGTTATTTCTCGCTCAACACTTAAGGATGAGAATGCGTTCTTTGGTAGTTCTAACTTCATGTTACTAGCATGCAGAAACTCTATGTCCTCATAGCTTCTTGGATGCTTGAGACTCTTTTACACTCTGAAGTTGGAGAAGGTTTTGTGGGTACACCTCTGGTAAACCCTCACGAGACTACAACTCGTCCACTAGGGACACCTAGGGGTTTAAAGGCTTAGTGCATACGCTAAATGCATTCGAGAGACCAGCGACAAGTGGTATAGTTAGGATTTCCTAATTTCTTTTCACTTGAGGACAAGTAAAATTCGAGGTTTGGGGGTATTTGATGAGTGCCAAATATTGCATATTTCTACATCTATTTATTGGCATTTAACTCATCTTTTGTGCTCAAAAATCAGATATTATCCCAGATTCTGTATTTTCTTTGTTTTCAAGAATAAATATTTGTACTAATTAATTTTGTGTTTTTAGGTAGTAAATAAAGTTCGGAGAAATTGAGGAGCCAAAAGAGCAGAGAATTGGAGACGAGCGTCTTTGGAGCAGAAGGCCAAAGCCCGCGCACGCATTAGTTGCAACCCAACAAGTAGCAACCCATCTACAAGACATGGGCTTGAGCAGTCCAAGACCCGGCCCATCACCCGGATCCGAGCCCGTCCCCTCTGAGCCGTGAAGATTTTGCACATCCGCATCCAACGGTCGCTGCCTTCCTCACTTCATTTCTCGCTGCTCCCGCTCAACACCAAAACCGCCTATATCCTGAGCCGTGAGATCTTCCACTACCCTAGATCCTACGATCGCTCCACCTTCCCATCGATCTTCGCTGTCCCCGCTCCACAGCGAAATCTCCTATACCTACACCCCATCGACCAAAACCAATTCTCATTTCTTTTCTCTTTCTTCTCCGACACCAGCAGAGAACACCTTACCTCCTCTTCCCCCGACCATACCAGAGCCATCACCACCACCTCCATCTCCTGTCACCCCAACAACTACCAGTAGCCGCATGCTCCGCCTTCCCTAGTTCTACCCATCTCTCCTTTAGCTTCTTTCATACCCTAGAAGCTAAGGTTAGAGATAGTTGGACCTAGGGTTCTCTCCAACATCACATCAAGGGAGTCAGAGACGAGACAAGTGAGGAAAGAGGTTTGGGTCTTTGATTAGTTGTTAGTTTGAGTGATTTGTGAGGTATAAATTGTTGTTCTTGATGTGAGAGAAAAACAGTCTGTTTTTAGGGTTTTTGTTTTGTAACTTAATTTTGAATCCTGTTTTATCAATTGCATGATGTTCTAAGTTAATTAACTGGGGTGTAGATGAAACCCCTGATTTAATGTTAAATTGATTTGATTCTCAAAGTGTTCTAGTAGTTTACAATGCTTAGGAGTATAGTTAACCTTTGAACTGAGCTTACATGTGATCAATGGTACTGTAAGAAGACCATTGATACTAGGGGTTAGTGAGGGGAGTGAGTTAAGCAATTATCCATAGGAAGCCTTCAAGGGAAGGAACTAGAACACAGTGAGAATTAGAACTATATAGCATAGGATTAGGAGGTGAATTCTATCACCTTAGTGCCACTCTATTATCTGTTATACAACCCTTTTACTTATTTGTTGCCTTAGATTAGAAAAACAACTTCAACTCAGTCGTATCGACACCAAAATCAGTTCACCTTTGTGTTCCAACTTTGTCACTTGTCTAGAAATCAGATAGTAAGCCACTGAGATCAACTTCACACTCCATTTCCCTGTGGATCCACCTGTACTTGCCACGCCTCCAACAGGCGCTGTGCACTTGTAGTTTTACACGTAGGCAAGACACTTTTACAAGCCTACCACTTGTTGGTTCTTAACACAAGTATATGATTTATGAAGAAAGATATATCGGTGCATTTTCTTGATTACATCATCTTCGATGGGAAGCACTTCATATTCTTTGCACTATTTAGAATTTGCAATATATTTAATATTGATATCATTTTTTAAGGATATCTAATATATGATTTCTGAATAAAAACATGTCAGTACATTTTTTTGATTACATCATCTTCGATAGGAAGCACTTCATATGTTTTGCACTATTTTGCAACATATTTTATATTATTATTTTTTAGTATCTCTTATACCCACTATTGATATAACTATATAGTGAGTGTAATTTTTTTTATTTTACTGAGGTGAGTTGGAGTCTGAAAGAGCAGTTGAGTTGGCTGCTTGATTCTTAACAGAATTATGTGATATGGTACGTAATGCGGATGGTGGAGTGTATAAAGGGTGAAGTACAAACATGATTTAGCCGAACTGGAAGTCCTTATTAGGATTTTAAGGTAGAATATTATTACGCCTTTGTTTCTTTACTTTTAAGTTGCAAAAGTTGATTAGCCAAGAAATATGTATTCTAAAATCTAGCAAGAATAATGGTAGGTGTAGTGCTACTTTGAGTAGCAAACTTCAAATCTAGCCTTACGAATAATTTTTAAAGTATTGATTTTGACAATGCCATGAAGTTTACTGATTCCAAAGGTTGGTGTTTCAATTTTATTTTCTTTAAAAGGATTTTTTAATCTCCAAAAGTTTAAACAGTTTGTAATTGGTGAATTTAGTTACAACATTTAATCTACTAAATGATAATTGGTGTACTGCATTTGTTAATTGGTACCCCTTCTTAAACAGGTGCGCGGCGAAAACCCGCCTCACCAAATGGGATCAATTCTCATCATACCCGGTATGTAGCACGGGTAAAATACTAAAAAAACTAATTACGCTTTAATATTTATAGTTAAACTATTTTACTTTTGAGATTACTTAGGTTGATTTATTCGATTGCTTGAAATTAATTTTCAAATCATTTCAGATTTTTAGAATAGAATAATATTACACATTTGATTTTTAGAAATTAACAATTACATAGTTTTAATTGTTAATTGTCAATTCGTTGGATAGTAATTTTATATTAGCCTATTTGAACTCTTTCGCCCCGCCTCAGTGGATATAAACCATCAATATAAAAAAAACTCCAGTAGTCCCGGTGCGTAGCACGGGTTTCTTCTTACATCACCTAATCCAATGGATGTGATTGATTAGAAGAGCCAATTGAGATGGGCAAACGGATAATAAACTCTAAATTCATTTCTTACTTAGGGAGGGTTATTTCAGTCAAAACTAAAATTTAGGAGTAAAGCTGCTCCTATTTTCATTAACAAATTATGGACGCATCACCGCTAATTTGTATTAGGACGCAAGTTCAAAAACCCCAAAACCAAAACCAAAATCAAATTCATAGGTATACAAAAAATGCCCTGACATTAAAGAAGGTTGAATGCAGCGACAGGGCTAGGATTGTGGGTCTGGGTAAGCAAAGAGTTAAAAAAAGTCTTTCGATGAATTGGCTTAGTCAAAAAAAAAAAAAAAAGAAGGCTCGGGAGTCCACCTAGCGTGGGTGGGAAACTGCCAACTCGTGCCTCAAGCTAGTTCCTCCCTAGGGGTGAGCAAAAAGTTTGGAACTTATCCGTCCGCAAAATTACGGATAAAACCCAATTCGCAAGATTTATGGGCCGGACACAGATGGATTTTCCAAATCCGTATTTTTAATGGTTTGGTTGTGGTTGGACTTTGAAATCCTCACCCGCACCGTAGGGAAGTAAGGGATATAAATACATCCCAACGAGTTGGATTAGTGAATCTGCAATTTTGAGGTCGACACTCTAATTAACTGAATCTTCGTTCTTTCTTTTCGTCGACACTCTAACTGAGCATATAGTTGGAGTCTATGTAGACACACTACCCAAAGCTCGCTCTACTACTGCATATAGATTCAACTATATTTCGTAATATTTTATTACAACTTATAATTTTGAGTGGTATTTTGCATTTATCCTGTCTTCCATGTAAAGTAAAATCCTACTTGGATTGGAGGTTGCTCATAATTGTACTCTATCCAATAATGTTGGGTTTGATTGCAATTCAAATTTGTGAAAACTACAGACAAACTCATTTTAAATTTTTCCCACTGTGAAATCCACCGGCGTAAAACTTCACGCGCGCCCCCAGTATTTGGGGAAAAATTAGTCTCGCACCCATAGTTTTTAAAATTAACTGATCTCTTCTTCTTCCTTCGTCTTTTTTTTTCACTGTGATTTCCTTCTTCCTCTATCTTCGCTTTTTTTGTGATTCCCTTTTTTGACGAGAGAAATAGGAGAAATCAGTAGAGGATGATCATGTTTCTACCCTAGATTGAGAAGATTTTTCAAAGAAGATTTAAAGTGATTTCAAGTGTTTCGTGGTATAACCTGATTAAAGTCAATTATTTCAAAGTGAATAATCCGAAGAATTCGATTGATTTTCTTCTAACTCAGGTATTGTATCTTGGGAACATTAATTAAATACCCCTCCTTTTCAAGGTCTTCACAAATACCCCTAAGAACTTCACAAATACCCCTAAGGGGTTATTTTAAGTGGATAATGAAAATGAACTAGTACTTTTTTGGATAATGAAAATGAACTAGTATGTTCTTGACGCGTGAAAACGTCAACCCAACCTCCTACGGAGGTTGAATTGACTTAATATAATCTTAGATGTGCCAAAAACTATACCCTAAAAACTTAAAATATACCCTTTAGGGGTATTTATAAAGTTCTTAAGGGTGTGTGAAGACCCATGAAAAGGAGGGGTATTTATTTAATTCCCAGTTGTATCTTATGAAATCCATCTATTTATTTGTTTTGATTCATTGTGTGATCGTAACTTAACCATTTGATCAAATATTTTTTTTTTTTTTTGATGTTCATGAACTGAATAAACCTTCACAACATTTTAAAGATCTCTTCTTTCTTTTGTTGTGATGTGTGCGCGCCTGCTCCGCCTTAACCCATATTTTTTTTTTTGTTGTTGTTTGGCTTTTGTAGATGAGGTTCTTATTTTTTTACTCATTGTTCTGGAGTGTTCGACTATTTTAGAATTAGTAATTGGGGGATATGAAAACTAATTGGGGATATGACTAAATGACAAAATAGGGATCCAAATATCCTAGCTGGGTTACCCCTTATATAATTAAATTATTAATTCCTAATCTAACCCTCCCTAATCAGAATTAGTTATTAATCCTGATTAGTAAAATGTTAATGATTTGGGGATATAATTTGTGTATTTATGTTTATTTGAATTTGTGTGAGTTAGTTAAGAAGGAAAAAAAAATTGAGTAGAATTTTTTTTTTTTGAAAATGGAAGATGATTGTGATGAGAGACTTGCAGCTGCTGAATCTTTAGCTCAACTACAACAATCATATCTTCAATCTTCGGTGTATGATAACAACTCACAATTGGAGTTATATGATGAACCAACACCTTTGAATCATGATTTTCGTGACCATGAAGTGTTTTGTGAAGAACCAACTCAAGAAAGTAAACATGTTCAACATACAAGCAACCCCAACACACAGGTAATGCTTCAAAGAGGTCGAAAATTTGATTTTTTTTTTCGAAACCGCCATTTCTGTCTGAAAAAGCTTAATACCGGCATGCTCGTTGTATGAATACTACGCCGGAACCTCTATAACCGGCATTGTATTCATACAACTTTGTATGCCGGGACAAAATATCCACAACTGTTCAAGAACATACCGGCGTGGTATTCAAACCAAGATTGCATGCCGGTTTTCTTTCACATATTTAAGAGTATTTGGAAATTTGGAATACCGGCATGGACGTTAGCAAACACCACCATGCCGGTACATGTCAGTTTCTATACAGAAACCAAATAATGTAAACTGATTGTTCCGGCATAGAAATTTCTATGCCGGGACGAGGTACCGGCGGTGTTTTGAGCATTCCGTATATGCCGGTATGTGTACCGATAATGGTCTTCAATTTTTCAGATGAAACGTTCCATGTCTTCCCACTCCCAGCGCCAGATAACTATCGGTTCGATTATATTCTCGAATCATTTGGAGATCGCCTGTATATTATTGCCCGCGTAATTAATTACCCATGTGAGTGTTTAGATATATGGACTTTTAAGAGGACGTCCTCAGAGAAGAATATTGGAGCTACCGATAACATGGCCGAGTCATTGAGCTGGAATAAGGAGTACGGTATAACTCTAAAAATCACATTGAGTTGGCGTTGTAGAGCGTTTGCTCTTACAAAGAGTGGGCTGGTTCTATTCGAGTATAAAAATCGTTGTGGCCCTGGACAGAAAAGCTATCGTAATGCAGGGACACTCCTTTGTTACGACCCGAAAACTGCAACTATGAAAAGACTTGGAATTTGGAACTTTTTTTGAAGTGATTCCTCATACAAACAGCTTTGTTTCTTTGAAAGCTTTAGGAGAAACATGTAAGAAAAGAAAGAAGAGATCGGGTTCATCAAATGTCGGAAGATTGGCTAGCCTTCCACCTAAATCCTTGAAAAGCTATCTAGCTATGAGATATTAGCTACTAAATTCATGATGAAGCTTATCAGGTTGGAACTTTATGAATCTTTATATTTTTTATGTTCCCTCTTCTATGTTCGTTGATATGCTTATGTTATTTTAATTTAGTGTTAACAGGTAAGATATCCAAATACTGGGAAATCTATCATTGTTCCAAGATAAACTTGTTCATGCCCCATGGATATGGAGGGGCTCATTTATGCGAACCTTTTTACTATCCTTCACGACTGCTTTGTAATTTGTGGTACAGCGATCTTTGGCTTGCTAATTGACTTGGATGAACCTCATCATCTTCCTCCTCACTTTCCCCTTCATCATGCTCATCGTCCTCAACTGTTCCAGTACCTTCAATGATTGCAAGTGCACTACGTTCACCACCACTCTCCCAAATTGACCCTCTTGTTTGAAACCCCAAACGCTTCTTGCGACATGCGTCTTTCCCCCGTGGAGGCAGGGACTGAGGAGTATCAAGACCGTCCTTCCTCCTTCTCTTAGTGAGAATAGGACCTTTATTTTTCTTCGCTTCTTTGGCTTTTGACCTATAACATAAGCAAACAAAACAAACATAAGAAAAGTCATGGCGGTTTAGGAACCGGCATGGAAACTCTTAAACAAACCAATGCCAGTAACATGTTCCTAAGATAAAACTTTAAATATCGAGCATGCCGGTATCGTAGTACCGGCATCCTATGGAACCTAAATAGTGTGCCGGTATTGAGCACAATTTCAGTGATGTTCTGTATGTTTTAAGTGTACTACCGGCATTTTTGAATTGAACTAATGCATGCTTGGTTTTTAAGTACCGGCATTCACGAAACCTAGATACAATGCCGGTAAAAAATTGTTCCTGTGTGTTTTTAGTTGACTACCGGAATAGTCTTCAACCCAATTTGTATGCCGGTACTGCAAATTCACTATCGAAATTGAAACCGGCGTGGTATTCATCCCAAATGCTATGCCGGTACCTAAACCGGCATGGTATTCAAACATAGATCCTATGCTTGGGTACTCTCTTCAACTCGACAGTTTCAGCTATTGTTGGCGATTCTAACCTAAACCCATGGCTACAAATCGATTAAAACAATCATAAATGAGTTCAAAAATCACTTACCTTCTCGGAGAAGCCATGATCATGCAGTGGTTGATCATCCGAGCTCGCTGATGCATCCTCTTCTAGTTGTTGAGCAATGTTCTCGATTCTTTGTTCATGTGTTTGTTGAGCAATCAATTTGGTTCTCGGTTTTGCTTTCGATTTGGTTCTTCGAGGCATGAACGATGAGGAAGAAGATGAAGATTTTTTTTTTTTTGATCATCAAATCCGGAATTGGGGGATATATGATTTTGGTTATTTGATTTTATGTTTTAGTTGAAAGGGTATAACAGTCTTTTCATAATGTTTTTAATTAATCTAAGGGTGTTTTAGTATTTTCGCCCCTAAAAAACACCCCTTAACAGCCACCTTTGGTTGGGGGAAGTAATTCATATCCCCCAATTAGATTATATATCCCCCAATTACGCGTTCCTATTTTACAACTCAATGCTTACTTTGCCTGAAGAAAGAATGATGCTTGCGAAGGAGCGCTCATCAAGTATGTACATACTTTCTTCTTACTTCATTGCAAAAACAGTTGTTGACCTTCCAACGGAACTTGTTCTACCCCCAGTTTTTGTCATAATAATGTACTGTAGGGGAGGGTTAAAACCAACAGCGGAGCATTTCTTCAAGACGTTATTTACTATTCTTTATAGTGTACTGGCTTCTCAAGGCATTGGGCTAGCACTTGGTGTTGTTGTCATGAATATTAGGGCTGCTTTAAAATTTGGTTTAGTCATAGTTGAGACGTTTTTTCTAGCCAGTGGGTTTTACGTGATTTTCCGAAATTCATATCATGGTGCAATTTCATTTCTCCAACTTATTTCAGTTACTATCTCTATTAGCTTCCCAATACAAGATCGATGACTAATTCCAGTGTAGCCCACATAATACTACATGTTCTAAGAGATTAGACCTAACTTGATTAAATTAAACAAGAAGAAATTGAGGAAGGAGGAGGAAGGGATTAAACCGAGATTCAGAAGTTGTTAATTGATCCTACAATTCAAGGTGGTGTTTGATATTTTTTTCTTTAATTTGAAACTTTATGATTTTTTGTTGTTGTTGTTGTGTACTTATTTTAGTTGGTGTTAATTTGTAGCTTAATTATGAAATGTGTGAGTGGTCATTCTGGTGGCTTTTTAGAGCTGCATCCGTATAGATAAAGAGGTAGACACTGATAATGTTGGTGACTTACTAATTAGTATAGAGTTGGAAAATGCACCGACGTTTAAGATAAGAAAGAGAACATTTAAGATAGGAAACTTGTAGTAGTATGAATTGAAGTTGTAGATGAAGATTGAGGAAGAAGATGGGGTATGACTGCATAACCTGTCATGTAGTCGAGAACATATCTGCATAACATGTTATGCAATCGTGAAAATGGATGCATAACCTGTCATGTAGTCGAGAACATATCTGCATAACATGTTATGCAATCGTGAAAATGGATGCATAACCTGTTATGCATCTACAAAATTTGTTGCATAACTTGTTATGCAGTCCAGAAAACGGCTGCATAACACGTTATGCAACTACTTTTTTCTTAGTATTGAAACCAACAAAAAATAAGGGTGCATAACTTGTCATGCACCTACAATAATATCTACATAACATGTTATGCAGTCGTGAAAATGGATGCATAACCTGTTATGCATCCGAAAATATGACTGCATAATGCATTATGCATCGAGAAAATTGTTGCACAATCTTTTATGCATGCATAACCTGATATGCATCCGTAAATATAGATGCATACTGCATTATGCATCAATTTTTTTGAACGCTGATAGGTGTTGTAAAACACCTAATTTTATATCTAGTATTTATGCTTTCTTCGCTATAATCCTTGAGAATTGCATCTCTTATGTTTAATTTTGAGTGTTCAGGTGCAATGGAGTCATTATGAGCAAAAGAAAGAGAAATCAATCACTTTGAGCAAGGAGCGGAATTTGGTCATTTCACAGGCGAACGATACTCGGAGCCCAGTCATAGATAAGGGACAACCCGTTGAAATCTAGTGAAATTTGCTAAAAGCACCCATGGGTGTTAATAGCCGCTCATACTATGAGACCTAGTTGGGTCGAATCTGTTGTTTCAGACAACATTTCCTTCATTTCTTCTTGAGCTGCAAATGAATCAGAGGAAGAGCAAGTTTTGATGATGTTCAGTAAAGAATGAGAATCTGTTGCTGTTGAAGTGAAGAAGAAATCTAGCTTGGGGTTGATGTGAATTTGAATCGGTAGCAGAATGAATTAGGGTTTCGATCTTTGAAGGGATTGTGATGAATTATAAGATGGGTTTTAGTCGAATTCTCAATTGATTCTAGTTGGAAGGAACACAGAGAAGATGGGTTATCGATTCGTGAACTCAACAGGGTTTTGATGATTGAATCCGGTAAATCAGAGAGGAGATGTTATTGAGTTAGGGTTCTGCAACTGGGGATTTAGAATCAGCTGGCTGTTGGTGTTGAGATGGTGGTGTGTGCTCAATATGGATGAGCAGATGGGTTTGATTGTTGAGACTTCCCTGAGTTGAAATGGAGATTTGGGTTGTGTTGAATTCAGAGACAGGAGCTGTTGTGTTATTCTGATGGAGATTACAGGTAGAGAACTGTGGTTGCTGTGTATGGATGAAGATGGAGCTGATATGAATTGAGTTTGCAGTTTATAGTGATGATTTGTGATAAAGTTGAGGATGAAGCAGAAATTAGGCTCAAGTATGGAGTTCTAGGTTTCAGATTGTGTATTGTGGTCCATGGGTTCTGGTGCAACGGAGTTGCAGAAATGGTTAGGATCTAGTGGATTTGGTTTGCAGTGTTGGCTGTGCCAGCTACAGGTGGTGGTGATTGTTTCCAAGAGAAGTTATATGAGCTGCATTAGGAGACATGAAATGGCAGATTACAGTGCAATGAGCAATTGCAGGTGGCCTGAGTAGATGAGAATGAATGGAAGCTGTATAGTTTAATGAACTGCAATGGAGCAATACCTGATGTGAAGCTGCAACTTGATTAACAAGGTGGCCTGAGATGGAGCAGTTCTGGCATGTGAACGAAGCTGGGTGAATCAGAGAAGAATTGGGTTAGATTAAGAGCTGATTTAGAGTTCAAATGCAAAGAACTCGGAACTAGGGTCTGTGGTGGCTCTGCAGTGGGTTTCAAGAGCTAGTGATGAATTGCAATTGAGTGAATAGAAATTACAGAGGGGTAATGGTAAAAACTCGAATTCAGAGAGAAGTAAAGAAGAATTGAAGTCGAGAAACACACACAGTTGTGGGTTTGAGCTGTGAAGGCACTGTTGGTAATCTGTGATGGTGGCTTGACCTGAGACAGATGGTGCTACAGTTCAAGTGGTGGTTCAGATTTAGATGGATGGCTGTAGGTTAGCAGTGATGAGCATTTAAAGCTAAATGATGCAGTTTAGGTAGTGTCGGATTTGAAGTGGTGAACTGCAAGGGAATGTTGGTGTTGGTTGCTGCTCTTGGAGTGAGTTGAAGAATTGAATGAGCTGCAATGAAGTGAAGTAGTTGAAGCTTAAATGTGCCAGGGAGATTGTTGTTGACAGTGGATGATTGGCAGGAAGAAGAGCTGGTGATTGCAGGCTTGCACCAGCCAAATGAAGTAGTGTGTGTGCTGGTTATTTATGAATTGCAGGAGCTGCTCGTATGACAAGAAGCTTCAAAAAAATGGGTATTGCAGAGTGTAATGCAATGGATGAAATTGTTGTGGCTTTTGATCTGAAAACGGAAACTGATGGTGTTTCTGAGACAACAAAGAAGACCTGAAATGGGTGTTTACAGTGAGACATGGAGGATAAATTGATGTGCAGCTGAAGGCAAGTGAGGAAGGAACCAAGGGGTTGTGCAGGGCCATCATGGCTAGAAGCACAAGGATTGTGCATCACAAGTTTTGGCCTGTGCAAATGGCCTGAGCCAAGACAAATCAGCTCAATCAGCTGAGTCAGTGACTGACTCATATCTGACCCGGTTTGACTCAGTGACTTGACTGAGTTGACCTGTCCGAGTTGACTCGTTGACCGGTGACCGGGCGGACTTTGCCGGTCACCTGAGCTATTTTCCGGTGCCGGATTCCGGCCAATTTCCGGCCATAATACCAGCTTTCCGGCGACAGTTTTTGGGCAGAGTTTTTACAGGAGTTTTTCTCACACATGGGCTTGGTGGACTTCTATCTTTTGGACCTTTGAAGATTAGACCTAATTTTGGAAACAAGAGAGCTTTTTAAAGGAAAGACTTCTACAACTTTAGGAAGATCACATATTATTCTTGGAACTTTGGAGAGCCACTTTTGTTTACGCTTCTAGGGTTTGCTTTTGTTCATCTTCTTGTATTCAATTAATATTTTATGATGAACTCCATAGCTATGAGTAGCTAAACAATTATTATTGGTTATGGGATAAAGTTGATTTCTCAACATGTTATATGATTCAATGAATTAGTTTTGTCTCAATATTTTATTATGTATGATTCATTATTAATATTGTCATATGATTTGATTGTTTGTTTGGTTGAGTCCGGAATCAATCCGATTTACATTCATCTCTATTGCTAGATTAGGGTTTTCAATACGAAATAGTTGTTTATTCCTGATTCTAAGTAGCATAGTGTGGTTATTACTTGTAGTGATACATCTTTATAATTGCATATGAATCATAACCTTGGTTAAATTGAATTAGTGCTTTTACACGTTTGATTGCCTTGATTAGTCTTATTCCATAGAACTTATTGCTTTTAGGGAGTTAAATCTAATTGTGCTTTTACACTTTAGGTTACTTTCTAGGAAGAATTCACATATGCATCTTTTAATGTGGTTGTGATGAAATCAGGGAATTAGCGGGATATACTTGCGATCAAGGTATCCTAGGACTTTTAGTAAATAAGAGATTAAAATACCAATTCTAATCGTTGATGAAAATACATGTTTGTGAATGATACTATCCCGTGACCAATATCTTCTCCTTATTGATTATTCCAATTATTTGCTTTGCTTTGCTTTATTTTATTTTATTACTTTGTTAAAACAACAAAAAAATCCCCCCTTGGTTACTTTAGAAACTGAAATTTTATAACAACAATTGCCTCTCTGTGGATACGAACTCTTTCTTATCACGTACTTCATTTATATTTAGTAGAGTGAGAAAGTGAAATTATTTTTGACGCTTACGACAGCGATCAAACGCGCAATTGGGGGATATCAAAACTAATTGGGGGATAGAGGAAAAAGACAAAAATTGGATCCAAATATCAAATCAGGGTCACCCCGTATCTAAGTATTTTTTTAAAACCTAATCTACCCCTCACTAATCAGGTTTAGTGTTTAATAATAATTAGTAAAAATCTTAAGTATTTGTTAAATGATTAGTATGTATTTGTATTTGGGTGAGAGAGATGAGAGTAGAAAGATGGAAAAAAAATTGAGAGAGAATTTTTTTTGGTGAAAGTGGAGGATGATTGTGAAGAGAGAATTGCTGCTAAGAGGTTGAAAATTTGATTTTTTTTCTTTGAATCCACCGTTGTTGCAGCTGAAATAGCTCGGTGCCGGCATTGTATTCAACCGAAAAAACCATGCCGGCATTTGTTGGAAATTTTCATAAATGTTTGCCACTATCCGGGGGGTCCAGGGGGGCGTAGTCGGCACATCAGTCCACTGCCGGCACAGTCAGTCCACTGTCGGCATTTGTTGGAAATTTTCTGGTTTTGATCTTCAAAACTTTTTTTTTTTGTTTTAATCAATCCACTGCCGGAACAGTCAGTTAATTCTCGAGCATGGCTGTACCTATGCCGGCATAGTATGTTGCTAAAATGTCTATGTCGGCACATAATGAAAAGTATCCAGAAAATTGATTTTTTTTTACTTGACTACCGGCATTGATAGATTTATATCGAGTATGCCGGCATTTAGTTCCGGTATTGAATTCATCACTTCCGGCGATGTAAAAATTTTTATTTCCGACATGGTCTTCATCACTTCCGGCGTGGTCTTCATCACTTCCGGCATGGTCTTCATCACTTCCGACATGGTCTTCATCACTTCCGGCGTGGTCTTCATCACTTCCGAATGTGAAAAAAATAAATCGTTTTCAAAGTGAGGAGCCGGTAGAGAAGGAGAAGAGAATTTGAAAGGGAGTGGGGAAAATTTAGAATTTGAAAGGGAATGGGGAACATTTGGGTTTCAAAGCTTTAACCCTAAAAGAGATTAATAAGAAGTGGAGATGGAAATGGGGGATATGATTTTGTTTTTTTATTTTAAGTTTTTTTGATTTTTATTTTGAGGGAAGGGTACTTTAGTATTTTTGCCCCCCCAAAACACCCCTTAGCAGACACTATTGGTTGGGGGTAGTAATTCATATCCCCCAATTAGTTTTCATGTCCCCCACTTGTGGGTTCATTTTTTTCTGTACGCACTAAAATCAACCAAAACAATGGTTACATAACTTGTTATAGATGCATAACTTTGTTATCCAAATGCATAATTTGTTATGCAATGGAGAAAATGGTTGCATAATTCGTTATGCGTCTGCAGAATGTTTTATGCATCTTTTTTGGTGGCTGCATAATGGTTATGTATCCAGTTTTCGAAAATTTTGCCTAAAATGATGATCACCTCCGATTTTTTCGTGAAAAACAAAAATTTGATATTCTTGTTTGTACTCGTTGCGTAGCTCTCTTAAAAAGATTTCCAACGATATAAAATTTGTAAAATTCCAAGGCGCGGATTTTTAGATATGTTATATCCAAGTTTCGTTGCCAATTATACCCCTGATGCATAACCCGTCGTGCAGATGCATAATCCGTCATGCAGACATTTTTAATATTTTCATATAATTATGGGTGACACAGAACAAAATGTTAATTATGGGGCTGACAATGAGAGTATTATTTTTTTTGGGCCTGCGCCTAATTTTCACTTCAAATTTTCTAGTTAGCTAGGCCCAATTCCTGAATAAGTGTTAAATCACTGTGACCTCGTTGATTCCACTTCCATGGTTGGTATTTAAACACGAGCACTTTAGACGTTTAAATACTCCGTGTTATAGAACCTTGACCCGCACATGACATATCTTTTTTTTTGTATCTTTTTTTTTCCAACTAAACTGGCGGTTAATCCGCATCCGGCCCGTATCATCCGTTGATCCGCGAACGTCAAATCCGCAAGTGATTGGGCCGGACACGGTTGGATTTTCCAAATCCACGACTTTGATGGATTGGACGCGGATGACCCATAATCCGCATCCGTCCGTCCGTTGCACTCCCTCTCGTTGAGTGTCACAGCAAAATTCCCATCAAAAGCTCTTCAGCTACATTCAAGCCATATACACCACCAAATCCCATAAAAAGTAGTTACCACGAAATAGCCCGACAAATTTGATCCCCTGATTCCACACAAGTTGCTAATAGTATAGTGTATTACATCATACTCCACTTAAGATGTCACAATTTAATTGGGGTTCCTCAACTAAACAAGTACAACTAAATAAGTATTGGCTTAGCCATCACTAAAGCTGCATACTTTGAAGAATTAGAATAATTTCAAGTATGTGTTGTTTTTATAAAAAGAAAAGAGAATTTATGCTATAAATAGTGTGAATAAGTGGTCCTTACAACACCTTTCAATTGAGACCACTCGATCACAGACTAAAATCAAAATCCAGATTCGTATCTTTGAAATATTCAACTCAAAGTTTGATCAACAAATACATCACGGACACATGATCGCCTCAAATGACACAGACGAATAAGAATTTCTGTCGACAAAGCATTTTATTTAGTTTGAAATCAAAATGATCAATTTTTGTAGTTAAGTTTTACGGTGCCACATCCGAGAAGAATAATGTATTAGCCAGTAACCCTCACGGCTCCACAACAAGAGATTCAAGATTTTTTCTTACGTTTTGATAATACCAACTCAAGATTCTAATTTGGAAAAGATAAAAATAACAAGATTCATGCACTCGGGAATTAAAATACGATTTCTTTTGTCTTTTGGAATCTTAAAGAGTTCAACTAGTAAAAAATTGATGTTAGTTTCAAAACCTCAACTTTAGCAAGCTGGTACCTTGGCTACCTTACTAGACTATAGCACTTCAAGAAAGCAGCTTACTAGAACAGACACTACCATTCCAATAATGCAGTTTGTACAGCTTTGTACGCACACTAGCCAAGTATAGCCAGAATATAGCCTGCAAGATCCGTGTTGCTCTGCTGCCTTGCGTCTGTAAAATTATACCTTCTCGTTTACCTAGCCATGGACACTGCTTGAATGAATTTAAAACTCTACCATCTTCTGATTTATCTATGTATACAAGCATTACAAAAAATGTATGCTTTGCTCTGCTACCTTGGAAGGTTGGTTAGTTGCTCCCACAACACGAATGATCTATTAACAATCATAATCTCGAAAAAATCCTGCTGCAAAATGGCCCAAACCTGTTCGACAGTGTAAGTGCAGGTGTCTTCCTGAGATGCATTGTATCAGGTTTTGTACTGATGTTTGTTTTTTTCTTGCTTAGCTTTATGGGGTTTTGTCTATCATCTCTTTTCTTCACCTTTCCCTTTGGCTGTCCTTGTATCTTTACCTTTCTTCCTACAATGGGACTCTTATCTGTTGTTGCTTTCGATTAATTATTCACAGCCATCATTCCCTCAGGGCTACACTTAAATTAACAAGAAGAACAAGATCTAGTTAACTACTGTTGTTAATTCCCTCCTATAATTATCAATTTACTTTATATTGTTAGAGCTTTAAAGCTTTTTATTTATATATTCTGAATCTTTTTACATTATATATAAGATATATCAGATTTTTATGGTAAAGCAAAATATTCTACTACTATTTACTTTTAGCAATATTCTGTCGTGGAGACGAATACCCTCCACCGGTTTAACTCATAAACGTGCGTAGCAGTACAACTGTTTAATTAAACTCTATATTCCGTCACAACACTAACATAATTCATCTGGACTTCCGTTTCTCCTGAAACTTTACACGACTAACCAGAGAGATTCTGCCTGGTCATGAATCGTGCAAATTCACAAGTTTTCAACATGATCCTGGCTACTATTCATTTTGAAACTAATACAGTAACAGGGATGGCAAAGCATCGAACCAGTGACAGCAAAAACACATATTCCCTGATAACAACATATAAAAGAATGTTTTGAGTGCAACATCTGTGGTTCAGTAGGGTCTAATATGTTTCATTTAGAATATTCCTGATAACATTTTATAGGCTTATATGGAAAGTGCAGAATAGATAAACACCTTGCCACTTACGAAACAGTTAAAATGAAATAGACAGGAAGAAAGACAGTGGAAGATATAATAATGCACCACAATCAGCAGATTGATTCAGTTTTCATGTATGTGCACCACGTGTACGGCGTGTACTATACGATGCAAAGTAGCAATTATAATCTTAAAAGTTCAATCACTGACCATATGAAATTACAATATAAATATGCAAGTACTTAGCAGTCCTTAGTGATTCAAAATCTTGCTAGTTTTAAAACAAAATTACCTTGGTACTTTCAGAGTACTTCTACTACTACTATCTCGTTCTTTCTTTATCTGTCTATCTATCTCTATCTCTATTAGAATTACAAGGTAAGGAAACTGGAGGAAGCAAACTCAGACAAGATCAACAGAAGCTAAAACACATAAAGAGGAAGAACTATTTTCGGACTGAAGGAAAGATAAGAAGAATCGAAAAGATGAAGATGGTGCAGACAGAAGATCATATACGAAAAGGTCCATGGACTGAACAGGAGGATCTGCAATTGGTGTGTTTTGTAGGTTTATTTGGTGATCGCCGTTGGGATTTCATAGCAAAAGTATCAGGTTCGGGGGTTGGCGAGGATGAAAAAACACTATTACTACTCTATCTCTCTCTGTACTTGATAGTACGTGCTTACAGCGTACATACGTTTAGGTTCTCGATTATTTGGAAGAACAAAAAAAAAAAAAAAACCTATATGGTGGTATAAGGAACTATGTACCTTTAACCTTCCATGATTAATTTTGTTTGTAGGTTTGAACAGAACAGGAAAGAGTTGCCGGTTACGTTGGGTTAATTACTTGCACCCTGGCCTCAAACGAGGAAGGATGACTCCCCAAGAAGAACGTCTTGTACTGGAACTTCACTCTCGCTGGGGAAATAGGTTTGATTACACATGATGTCATCTCTATTTATATGCATATAGAGCCACTAGGAATTTCTGACACTGTTTCAGTAGATATGCCATAACCTGTTATTTCTAATGTTAATTGTCTTCTTATAGGAGATATAATGATGTATCAGTAATTGGTTGCAGGTGGTCTAGAATTGCAAGAAAAATACCAGGCCGAACAGATAACGAGATAAAGAATTACTGGCGAACACATATGAGGAAAAAGGCTCAAGAGATGAGAAAACGAGGTACAGCAATGACTTCAATTGCATCATCATCAACTATTACTACTATGACAGAATCACCAACAAAATCCGAAAATGTTCAAGGAATAAGCAACAGGTTCCCTGGTACCGAAGGAAGTTGTAATACTACTGACATAGATGTTAATGTAGAAAGAGATATAAGTGAAGAAGAAGATTACTCGATGGATCGAATATGGGACGAAATTGCTTCCCCAGAAGACGAAGTAAACAGTGGACAATCTTTTGATGAAAGATCTAACAGTACTAACAACAATAAGGAAGTAGGTTGCAGCTTTTCATGTCCTCCAATGGCTTCTCCACTATGGGAGTTAGGTTCTGAATCATTGTGGAAAATAGATGATGAAGACGAGATGAAGATGTTGGTTCATATGGGTGGGATTGGTGACCATTTCAATTCAACTATGAACACTGTGGACAATCATAAGTTATGTTTCCATTAGTTACTTTAAAATCGACCGTGTGCCTCCCTACATATGTTCTCTAACTTCTCTAGCATGTGTAAGTGTAGTTTTCATTATGTTTAATACTTATGAAATTGATTTTCAATGTTGTTTCTTTGCTTTCAGTTTTTAAGGTCATCTAGAGATCATTATAAAGATGTGTAGCTATGTAATATAATCCCTCAGTTTGTGACATGTCATTAGAGGAGATTTATATGTATGATCAAATAATGTAAAATATAAACACAATTAAGATGTTTCCGTTTTAGGCACAGCCACATATATGTACACATCTTTAAGATGGTTTACAATATACTGCACTCATAGAAAAATATAAACCCAGAGAGTGGGAGGATGGAAAACAAAAATGAAAGAGAAGACATAAACCACATGTAAAATGTTCAATGCAGAGGCAAAATTCTAGCAAGGTTATTGTAAAAGAAGACATAAACCACAACCAAAGATTTCCAAGTCATAAACTATTGATTTCATCGATTAAGAATTAATAAACCCCAAATTTGTCCAGACCTTGAAGTCATAATTTATTGATTTCATTCTCAACAAGCCATTACAAACACCAAATTTGTCCAGAATAAATTAAGTTCCGACAGATATTCATGTTTCAAAGCTAAACCTTGTAGTCTAAGGAAACCAAGGATGAGCTAGAAAGATGATGCAGAAAAGAGTGGACTGCACTAACCACTTTACACCTATTTATTTTCTAATTTGTCTTTGTAAAGTGGTCGGCTTTTAAGATAAGAGGATAAATTTAATTTAAGTAGTGGTTACAAATTAAATTTAATAACAAGAAGTGTTTAGTGGTTGTCAATTGTATGTTATTGAGAAGTTAATTTTAGTAGCTAGTGATAAGTTAGTCGACAGCTTGATATCCTAGAGAGGTAGTGGACTCAGTGATCTAAAACCCGTGGTTGTGATCAAATGCTATCTCTGATCATTTTCCTGTGCAACTTCTTATGCATTAGAGTGAAACTATTTTTGTCCATTAAGTGTGACTGGAACTAACTTATTCAGTGGCATTAGAGCAAGGGCATGGGATAAGAACTCACATTCGTCAAATTAGGTGCTGCTATGGGTAGCAGAGAGGTCCACTTTTACACAAATGCTGCTATGGGTATTGGAGAGGTCAACTTTTACACAAATTCATTCATACACTCATTCAAGTGAAGAAGTACAAATTAAATATTAAACTAAGAAAATAATAGATTGGAAAGGCTGATGTTCAGCTGCTTAGGTGATTTTTTTCTCTCCAAGCGGCTGATCATGTGCCTCCTAGTGCGTTCAAATTACCTCCCACCACCAGAAAACCACTCCTTCACCTAGTTTCTCATGGGATTGAACACTCATTCCATATAGCCCTTGCTCTACTTAGAAAGGCCCTATAAATTGTGGTGATCAACTTCAAAGACCAATACATATACCACCTATGTGACTATGTCCATAATTGTTTTCTATAAAGATGGGGAAAGCTTTTTGTCATCCATTAAGGGATATCTTAAACAAATAAAGAAAACACTTTGGTCTGACATTTGAGTCTTTTAGATCTTCTAAACCCCAACTCTACCAGACTTCATTGTATATTAGGGTATATTACTCTCCTTTTTTAGGTGGTGAATCAGTATGGAATCTATGGATCACCAACGTAAGAACTGGACATTAACATCCAAGAGATCCTAAATATTGTTTGGGCCTACATGAGTAAATGACAAAGAAAATAAAAGAAGAAAAGTTGGCAGGCCATGCCCAAGAAGCATGGCACTTCCACTAAGTGCTGACAAACTAAACATTCACCACCACTTCCATTATAAAATTCATCATTAGTACTCCTATCATATAGTTTAGCTTCAACCTGACCCAGACCTAGACCAGTGTATCTGAGCTTGTCACTCTATCCTGCCTAACTATTGGGACAAGAGGTCAGCCAATTACTGTGCACCTAAAATAGAAACCTATTAAACAAGTGAGATCTAGCTGTTGCAACAAGAGTAGACTCCTATCACTTCTCTAGTATTTCAATTCTGATCAGGGGTGTTTCGTTCTTATTTGCAGAGAACGGTAAAACTACGTTGTAATAGTAATACTGCATCAATCAGTGAAAATCTGAAAGCTGGGATATATGCAAGGAAGTGCTTAAATTGAATGATAAAATAACAAGACTGCTAAAGTTAGTTCTAACACAAAACTAGAAGCCAGTGGTCACAACATTTGATCTTCATTGGACGCACTAAATATCAAAGTCTACTTAAAAAATTGCTGCTGAAAGACAAATCAATTGTACTAGTTCATATACTTTAAATTTAATTTGAAAGTATGTTGGGTGGGATGAGCATGTACAGACGCATGCCCACTTTAGATATCCATCCATCATCTCCAACTTTTATACTTTCTCTTTCTTTATATGTCAAATAATTCAGATTTTTTGATAAGTATTGAACCAGATCAACTGACAAAATTACTTATAAATGCCTCCACTTAAACCATATAAATAATAAAATGCTTTCAGTTTAGCAAGCAACAGGGTTCATTATAGAATACCAAAAATAAATAAATCATAATCATAAGACTAATCACAAATCACAAATCCTATTTTTACTTTTACAATAACCTCAATATAAATCAAGGCTTGTGATGCTTTTCTAATTTAACTGATCTTTGCATTTGCAATCCACGTCTATTCAGAACACTAACCTTAAATTTTGACCTTAATTTCACTTTCACCAACCACCATAAAGGGTCAATTTGTTGCACGTCCAAACTGAGCTCCATTTTCAGATAACCAACATCAATAACCCTAAATTCCATCTTGGCCACTTGGACACCACCTCCCTCATCATCACAATGACTTCTACCACCACCATAGGGCTACTTAGACATCACCTCCCTCGTCAAATGGCACATTTTCACAATGACCTCTGCCATCACTACAGGGCTAACACAATGATGTGGAACAAGGATGAACTTATTTATGAATCCTAGCAGTTACTAGAAATGACTATTTCTAACTGTCCACTGTGTATTTAAACTCAGAAAACCTATTATTAAGGGATTATCTTACTAGAAATAATTCTCTAATTATGCTCTTGTCGATCAGAACACAAAGCCTTGTATTCTCAAGGTTTATTAGTGGATCACGTTGTGGATTCTCAACTCTTAGAAACTGTTGTGTCATACAAACTACATCACGCTGCAAATACAAGCTCAACACTGTAGCATAAACAGCTCTATAGCAACGCCAGTCCATAACAAATAACAATTGTCATCACCTATCCAACACGACTACCATGTGGCTACCTTCAACCCGCTACCACCGTCTGAGGCTAATCTATGATACAACCACAACTCTGCCACAACAGCCACAGACTTGCCAAGGAAACCACACAACCCCACTACTAAAAGCTTATTGACTTTGCCATATCCAAAGATCCACGCCAAGCTAATACCACCAGCATCACATTTATGATTTATGACTTATCACCCTCACCACCATTGATAATACAACCACACCACACCACTTACACGACCCTCACAATGGCTTATTATCTCCACCCTCTTCTATTGTTAATGTTCTTCATTTAATGGCCAGATAACTAGTTTACTCTTTAAAGTTCCTTACTTTACTCTCTGGGCAGGACTCTAGCTACTAAGTTTTTCCTCTGTTATTGCTACTAACAAATTTTCCTTTGGGAATGATTCGACTTGCTATCTCTACAAGTGACACAAAAGTATCCTAAGCATACATGGAAGTACAAACACATCATTTGACAAGCATCACAGACTTATAAATTATTGATACTACAAAATCTTGGAAATAATGCTCAATATAGATTAGAAGTTCCAAAACAGAATTCTTGTCAAAGATTTATAGTAACACAGATCCATAAAAGACTACCTCTGCAGGACCTGTCATGTAGATATGATTGTCTTCCTCCCTCCACTCGATCTCTAATGGTCCCCCAGGCAGATCAACTGTGCAGTTCTGTACATGCAGTAGGCAAGATTACACATAAATTTGAACCTTATTGGAAAACAGAAGCAAGTGGGTAACTTGATAGGATATATTCCAAACATTATGATGTATTACCCTCTCGGAAAGACCCTCAAGAACAGCTGCCACCACAACTGCACAAGCTCCAGTTCCACATGCCAGTGTTGCTCCTACATTAATACTCATTTCGAACACACATTAAAAAAAATAACAACCAAAACATGTACACTCAAATGATCCTATCTGCAAACTTAGAAGACCAAATAACTGCAACCTATCCGAGGAGGACACTGGACATCTACATATGTGAAGTACAATTAAGAATAGGGTTGCAAGTTGCAAAATCGACAGTGTGTTTCCTTGCTCAAGTAAATCCAGCACAAAGAAAGGTAAAGTGATATCATTTACCTGCACCACGCTCCCAGACTCGCATTTTCAGGTGGGAACGAGAGTACACTTGCACAAACTCTGAAAACGAAGAAGAAAAAGAATCATATGAACAACTTAAAACTAAAAAGGCAACCATTTGTTAATAGAAAATGAAGAACTAAAGGATGCCAGTAGTAAATAAGGAGCTGAATGAACTAACCAGTATTAGTTCGAGCAGGAAATACTTCATGGTGCTCGAATTTCGGACCAATCTCTGATAAATTTAAGTCGTCAACCAGCAAATTCTGTTCAAACACTATTATGAGATGTTGCACTGATATATTAAAGAAGGCCAAAGTGCTAAGGAGCATTCTCGGAAATCAACAGTAGCATGGTAAAGGAACATAGTGCATGAAATTCGATGTTACTAGTTTCCTCCAAAAATGCGTACCTTGCATTCACTTGTGGAGAAAGTAACACAATGGGGATTTCCCATGCTAACACATGTCACATTCCAGGTTGCACCATCAATTTCTAGTCCTGCCTTCACCACAGCTTGGTCCTTGTTGGCTGGTAATTTGGTAGGTACATCCAATGCTCTAAGTACAGGTTGACCCATATCAACTTTAACCTGCAAACGCAACGATTATTTACAAGAAATGGTCAATTTCACTGTTTAGGTGTGTCCTGTGAAATTAGAGTTAAAGACCAGTTTGCAACATGTATAACCAGTTTCATGAGTTATGACCCTTGAAAAACAATCACAAGAATATTGTTGGCCACTCAATGTTGCAATTATAACCAGTTTCATGCAAACTATCACTAAATACAAGATGCCAACAGAAATCTCAAGACACGTCTCAATTAAGAAAAAAACATCTAAAACAGAAACAGCTAATTATTTTGCACTTCCACTGTTGTGGCATGGCCAAAACACTAAAATAGAATGGCCAATGGTAAGCACATGACGCTACAACACAATGACATGTTACATTAAAATTTATTTATCTAGCATTAACTTTGTGCTGTTAAACAGTGAATCTACTGTCTGTGCTCCGACTACAAGGTTCAATAACTCGTGTAGAATTAAAGGAAATGTATAGTTGAATTTACCTTCCCATCATCTTGAATTTCAGGAACAATTAAGCCTGCACCAGTATGAATAGTAAAACTGCAAGTAACACGATCATTAAAACTCAGCAAAATTGTGCAATAGAACAATTTCTTTTTCAGCCGTCAAACATTCAACATGTTTTGTCAATTATTAGCTACTAAATAAACAACTCTTCAAAAGCTTAAACATGCGTCACAGAGAGAAACATACAAAGGCAATGGACCAAATTACCTCTGCTTCCCTTGTGTATCATCTAGATCAGCAATAAACCTTGCAAAGCAACGAACACCATTACCACACATCTGGAACATCCAAACTCAGAATCAACAACAACAACAACAACAAAATTTGCACCGCCATTCAACTCAATCTCAAAACCAATCTTTTAAATGCATTAGCTCAACAACTCAGTAACCTAACTTATTCATAAACTGGCTAAAACCCTAAACCTTGCATAATAAAAAGCCTTTGTTTAAAACTTCTAACAATTTTAATCAATCACCTCGGGTTCGCTTCCGTCTGAATTGAATATCCTCATTGTATAATCAGTTCCATTGATCCCCGGCATTGCAAAAATAACACCATCAGCTCCAACACCAAAATTCCTATCGCATAACTTCACAGCTTGGTCAGGGGTTACCTTAGGTTCCACGGAATCTCGATTATCAACCTAACACACAAAATTTCCTCCTTTTTTAATCCCAAAAATAAAAAACAAATACAAGAAAAAGAAAAGGGATTGAAATCTAAGTTACCATACCAAAATGAAATCGTTACCAAGACCATGATACTTGACGAAATGTAATACTCCAGATTCTTTCCGATCTAAGAATGAAACTTGTGGAGCTTTCTGCGTTGCTTCAATGCTCATTGAAGCTGAAACCCGAAAACTAGGGTTCTGGATAGAAGAAGACGTTGACTTGAAGATTTTGAACTGAGATGGAAGTTGAGATAGTTTGATTGAAGAGGTGAGATGATGATGATAACGACGAGAGTAAGTGATGTTGGTAGAGTTTGGAATCGAAGCCGCCATTGCCATACCTTTTCTTCTTACCGGTTTGTTTCTGTTCTATTTCAAAATCCAATATTACGAACCCTAGTTAGTAATTCTCCGAATCATTCCCGAATGATTCGCGAACGTATCCGAACTGACCGAATCCGAATGATACTTCCGAACTATTTGAACTCCGAACCTAGTTCCCGGATTATATGGTCCTCACGAATGATTCGCGAATGATTCCGAACTAACCGAATCCGATTGATATTTCCGAACTAGAACTTCGAACCTAGTTCGCGCCCAACCTCGCTCTCCCATAGGTAATTCTCTGACCAGAGTTCTGTTGATTTGTTTTTTTTTTGATTTTGTATATACTTTATATTTAAATACAATTATTCAGTTAAAATTTTCTATTGGTAGTTGTTTAACCAGTGTTTTATGTGTTAATTTTTGCTTAAAAGTCTATAAACTCGTTTTATAATACATTTATGCGATTAAATTGTTTACATCTTGTTAAATAATCACGCTAAAATGTTTTTTTCCATCTTATAAATCATATACAAATAAAATTAGTCTCGTAATAAGGTCATAATACTTATCAATTTATCATATATGTAAGCCGAATTTTAAGTGCCGAACTTACATTTATAAAACGAATATGCACGTACGTATGCCGTTCCGAACTATTATCCGAACAACGAACCGTTGACCGGATTTTTGACCGAATCGGACCTATCCGAATCCGTATAATTCCCGTACGTATGCCGTTCCGAACTACTACCCGTACCCCGAATTGCTAACTAGGTTACGAACAACTAAATTTGGTTGGTGGGGCAGGACGCGGAGGAAATTGGGGTAGTTTTGGATTTTCCGGATCCCACTATGCACTCAACAAACAGGAAAAACGAATGGGCAAACCAATAAAATTGTTGGTTTGTTGAGGGAGACTGAAGAATAGACGTGTGCTTGATGGAACGTCAGGTGGTTGAAGCACACTCGTTGGCGTGTGAGCCAGAAACGCTAGCGTGTGTCTCAAACTCGCCGGTTTTTCCATCACACGCCAGCGTCTCTGGTGAACCCTCCCGTGTTTTACCCAAAACCGCCAACAACTACTTCCGATCTCGACAACCAACGGCTGTTGTTCCTTTTTGTTTCCCTATAAATTCAGTTCATCTCCAAACTTACTCACACCTCCTTCATCTCCACTTAAAAATTTCACAATTTCATGTCATCTCAATGCTCATTTTTCTTTTATTTAAAACACAACTATTCATATCAACTCAATCTACCAGAAAAATCCCATCTCTATAAATTTCATTTCTAAAAAATATGGCATCTTCATCGTAATGATCACAACAACAAACACAACAACAATCACAACAAGATACACAACCAAGAAACACAAGAATTCGTGGTGTTAAGCATACGATGGATGAAGACGAGTCTGTTAGAGCATAGCTCGATTAAACCCACCAAGCGTTGGTATGCCAAGTTTGGTTGTCATATTTTAGTGAACCAAAACTCATCTAAAAGTCGCTTGATTATGTATTATAGACAACTTCGTATAAGTTATACTAGAAAGTCTAGGAATATGAGACATACAAGTATTACTCGAAAACCCGAAGAATGTGAAGAAGTAACGAGCTACAACGATGACACATCATCCTTCCTCTTGAGGTTAGTAATATTGACTTGAACTGTTTCATTCCTAACGTATCTTTCAAGTCGTGCAATATTGAAAACATAACTGCGAAGTTGTGAATGAATATTTTACTTTAGTAGTAAGACATGATATGATCATGCTTATCTTTTGAACTTTGTAGATATGTGTTTGAGGGTGAAAACGGTTTCTGCTGATTTCGGTAATTTCGGGTGTGTGGGTGAGAAACGAATTTAAACCCTAAACAATGTACTGCAAGGGAGTACTTTAGATTCGAGAGATCAATCTGTACAAATCTGGCCTAAACCAAGAAATGGTCGTTCCAGACTTGCTTCGGTCACAAAGTGAAGGAGAAGGGTTGGTTTGGGGAGGGAAGCGAAGAAAGTGTTGAGACCAGAATAGTTGATTCTGGAAGAGTAGTTGTTTTACGACTTGTATCAAAAAGTGGGAAGCTAACAGATGGAAAGCTTGCAAATGTTTTCTGAGTGTTGTATGCTCCTGACCTGAACTTGTTGTTCGGTGGAAATAGGTAATGCCTATTTATACAAGTCGGAATGAAACGTACTCTGGTCTCATTAAGAAATGGAAAACGGATGAGTAAATGGGAGGAGGTAGTCACAGGTAACGCCTGGAATTGATATTCCATTAGAGAAGGCGTTTCACCATTACTCCATGTATTTACTAACCGCTTCATCCTTATGACACTCTATTATAACGGGCGTAGTGTACGCCGCACGCTGTAAACCGCCAAACCAATACCCAATGAGCATCCCCAGTTTGTGACATGCGTTGATGTCTCAAATGTTTTTGTGGAAAACATGTAGCACGTTTGCTGTTGTCTGGCAAGTTGAGCTTGGGAGACTTGCGTGGTGACCTTCGACGGTAGAGATTTTGCATCTTAAGAGGACAGGTAGCCGTTGATTATTGCATGATCAATATGGCTTTAATATGGCCTAGTTTAGGCGCGGCCAAAAGTTAGGGTTTTGGCTTTGTTTAGGCGCGACCAAACTAGGGCCAAAGGTTGCCATGCATTAGCTGGTAACCTTGGACGGCTAAGATCTGCACCTTAGATGAAAAGTGGTCGTTGATTGTTGCAGGCCTCCGTTTTGGCAACCGTAAAGGGAAGGTCGGCATGGTATGGGTTAGGCGCGGCAAGGTGGCTGGCACGGCATGCCATCGACACATGTGGCATGTTCGGCATGCCTTGGCGCGGTTTAGGCGTGGCTAAAACTAGGGTTTTGGCGTTGGGCCAAAGGTTACCATGCGTTGGTTGGCGACCTTTGACGGCTAAGATTTGCATCTTAGATGGAAAGATGGCCGTTGATTGTTGCAGGCCTTCGTTTGGTAGCCAGCGGCATGAAAGCATGGCCGGCATGGCTTTGACATGGAGTGGAGCCACTGGCAGTGTGCGACTTGGAAGGGAAACGCTTGCGGCTTTGTCTAAATTAGGGTTTGGTATGCTATAACCCTAATTAGCGCCCTTTACTAGAATCGATGTAGAATTCATACGGACTCGGATTTTGATGGTACGCTCCTCCAATCTATACAGAAAAGAATTTCCTATTTCCTCACGAGGGAATATTTAGGTTTTGAGCTTGTTCGGGAGGTGAAAACATCCCGAAAGTAAAACTCAGGAAGAATTCAAGAGGGACGGTGGCATGTTTGGTGCGTTTTTGGGAAGCTAGCAAGTTTTGGGAAGCTAGCAAGTTTTGGGAAGCTAGCGTGTTTTGGGCCAAAGGTTACCATGCGTTGTTTGGCAACCTTGGACGACTAGGATTTGCACCTAGGTGTTGATGGTGGATTTTCGTTTAAGGCTAAAATTGTAAAAGCCAAAATTATGCGATGACATCCTGCAAAGGATAAAGCCACTGATAAGTGATGAATACTTCTCCACTTTACTAATTCACCTAGAATAGAGCATGTGGCAACAATCCTAGTATTCTGTGAATCAAATACACAAAATTCATCCAGGTTGGAGCATGTACCAACAATCCCATATACCCTATGAATTTATAACATTATCAATTAATGCATGACCAGCCTTGTATTTCCTGTGTTGATTCCCGCTGAACTCTCATATTTGGTGCGGCATGACGACTGAGTGTTTCTCTCAGCAGAGTAACATGAACCTCCAAGTGTCACTAATGAGGCATGCACGAAATAACCGTAAAGGCTACAACTCTCGGTGTGTTATACTAGCCCGATTGAGCATACATCTCTCGGTGTGTTATACTAGCCCGATCGAGCATCTGGACTGTCCATGTCAGTCTCAGAAATAATCACGACCACGCAAGTTGGACGCATGATTTAACTAGCCTAAACGATCCTCAGCAGGAGCAGGCTACCACCTTAATAACCACTAGCGGGCTCGTTTATGCTCTGGTCGGTCGAACGCATGACATGCCTCCAAAACAATCACCAAACACCAGCCTGGAAAAGGATGGACGAACTGGTGAAACCGTTTGGAGAAGGTTCACACGAACAAGGCCGCCAATATCGGTCTCAAAATAGTCACGAATGACCAACTTCACCGGCGTGTTTGGACGGCGTGGATCATCCCATGACCGGTTGTACAAGCATTGTCCTGCACACCGGTGGGCCCACTTTCTCCTTACCAGACCGACTTTCTCACGACCAAGCTAGGGAGGAGCAAACGCTCGCCAAAAGTTCGGCCGGCGTGATGCTTTAAGGGTCGCAGGAAATTCCACTAAGTGTCTTAAATTGATCACGACCATCCAACTTCACCGACATGTTTGGATGGCTTAGATCAAGCCTATAACCGCCAGACAGGTATTGGCGTGTTCACCACCGGCCCAATGTGGGTCCCACATGGTCGGCCTCCCCAAAAGAAGAGCGTAGCTTGCCAATTCGTCCAGCCAAAGTAGCGTGGACATGAAACCCTGATTAGGGTTTGCGGCATATCACATGTGTCGCAAATCAGTCACGACCATCCATCTTCGCAGGCATAGATGGAGGGTGTAGATGTAGGCTCAAAGGGTCCCAAGCATGTCAATACAATCACCGTGGGCCCGTCTACATGTGTGACCAATCGACCAAGGCCGGCCATGGCCGAGCGCCTCGATTCGTGCGCCCAAACTAGGCATGGTCGCGCGGTTTCCAATTCCAAACCAATCTCGACCACTCCTCTTCGCCGGACGAATCAAGTGGTTTAGATCGCACCCCTACGAGATGAGCTAGCACGGACATGAACACCGGTGGCCCACCTCCATACAGGACCAATCGGTCCCTCCAAAATCGCCCTCTAAGCTCGAATTCAATTGAGCTGGAAGTGGGTGCTTGCGCTCCTCCTAAACCCTAATCCAAATGGTCGCAGATGTGGGTCGCAAGTCATCTCGTCCGTCCAACTTCGCCAGCTTGGTTAGGCAGCCCTGGTCAGGAGTTAGGCGACCATCAAGGCATCACCACGATCACCGTCCACCACTATTCAACATGAGGTGATCGGCCAAATCATGGCTTGCCTGTATAGCCTCCAAACGATCACTCGAATATGGCTGGACGTGATGCTATTTTAAGACGCTTAAATTCGTGACTTACTCCGTTAAGCCTTAAAACAGCGATGCTTCACACATGATGAATATATTCGATGCGTTACCTGCATAGAATACACACGATATTTCATAAATATCGACTTCCTAAATAACTTAGTTATTTAATCCAAAGATCACATGCTACTTTCTCGTGGGTCCCACGATCCACACATTCGAGACATCAAACGTGTCACAAACTGGGGGATACTTACTGGGGTATTGGTATGGAGGTTTACATCGTGCAGCGCACAACGCGCCATCACAAGAACGTGTCAGGAAGTCATGGACGGTTAGTGATAACGGGAGAAGTGGGCAAGACTGGTCGTGTGACACTAACACACAACTCCACTACTCCATCACTCCACTTCCTCCACTTCCCATGAGAGACGTGGGTTAGGCTTAATGACTTGTATAAATAGGTTCTCCTCCCTATTTCCAAAAACAAGACAAGATAGAAAACCAAGTGTTGATACAATCGTATCCAAACACCAGAACTGATAGCTTACATTCTGCAAGCCAGTTCAGCTTTCTGATACAAGTCATACACAGCCAACACCTGCACAATCTCAACACCTTCTTCGCTTCCCTCCCTAAGATCAACCCCATCTCCTTCACTTTGTGACCGAAGCAAGTCTGGAACGACCATTTCTTGGTTTAGGCCAGAGTTGTACAGATTGATTTCTCGAATCACAAGCACTCCCGTGCAGTGCATTTGTTTAGGCTTTAGATTCATTTCTCATCCACACACCCCAAATTACCAAAACCGGCAGAAATAGTTTTCACCCATAAACAATTGGCGACCACAGTGGGAGGTTAATCTCTCGGTTGCAAAATCGAATTCTCAATATTCATTCCAACCTTCTCGATTTTGGGGATAGATCTTGGTTTCGATTCAATTAACCTATTCATTTTCGGTTTTCATCTCGGTTTTCATCTCACGATGTATCTTCGCCCGCTAGATTCTTCGGAAACCATAAATGATTCAGATGTCACGGGAAGTGTGGCTAGAATGCTGGAGGATGTCCTGGCAAATCAAGCTGGTATCGCTAGAAGGCAGAGCGAAACCTTACGCCTTTTGAATGATATAGCAGCTCAATTACAAGAAGGATCGGCAGGCACTTACCCAGACAATGCAAGAAATGTTGAATCCTTATCTAAAAGTCACGCCTTTACCAGTGGAGATGCAGAGAGAGCGCGTAGCCACAAGGGACTCAAGAAAGACGAACAACATGGTCCAGCTGGCGACAGAGACTCGAGACAACTCTATAGAAGAAAAGACTCGTCCGGGATGCCACCACATCTGCCGGATAAAGAAAATGAGCCTGCAGCTTATGGAGCCTTGCTGGAAGATTTGTATCTCAAGACTCTTGCCGAAGCTCAGAAGACTGCCCAGTCCACATCGACCTTTCAGCCAAATGAAGAAATGCTCGAGAAGGGAGAGATCAATCAAGGAACACATGAGTATAGAGGATGGGAGCGTTTAATTTATTCACCCAGCAGTGATATTACTACGCCTTCCGCATTCCGTCACCCAGTCAAGCGATCCGCAGATATGATGACACACAATGTCCTTCCAACTCCGTCTCCGAAGCGTGCTTCACATCAAAGCCACATAGAGACGTCACGACGTCCACTAGCGCAAGAACAGCTAGACTCAAGGTATCTGCACTTCCCTTTCCCAATGAAAATGATTTTGGAGATGCTGGAGGAGTGGGTACGAAACGGAGAGGTGGAGCTACCTCATGTATGGCGTCCACCGACCGATCAAGAAATAATGGACCCGAGATATTGTCATTATCACCGGTTCCTTCACCACCCTACCAGTGAATGCAACGCCTTGAAGTGCATTGTTCAGAAGAAGCTTAATTCAGAAGAGTAGCTTTCCCTCTCTGAAAATTATTGCGGACGATTTCCTTGGAGAGGTTGCTCGGGAAGATTCAGTTTCGTGCAAATGAGGCTCCAAAGAGCAAGTAAGTTCTATCAAACAATCACTACACCAAATTCTGGGATTAGAAACAGAACCAGGCCGTTACAAAAACGGGTTGTAACGGCCCTCGCCTGTTGCAAAAGTGGGTGTTACATTTTTTTTGTAACGGCTTTGTGGCCGTTACGAATTATTTTTAACGGCCCTCGTAATGTGCTTGAGCCGTTACAAATTTGCCACGTGGTAACAACTCGGGGCCGTTACGAATTTTTTTTTTGCAACGGGGATGTTATAACGACTCAGGGCCGTTACTTAACTTTTTTTAACAAAAAAAATTATCGCTGGTCAACCTTGACTGGGTCAAAATTGGTCGATCATGACCAATTTTGACCTGGTCAAGGCTGACCTAGCAGTTCATTTTCTCACGGAAATAAGCCTAATTCCAAAAACTACCTGGATACACCTTTCATTTCATCCTCCACAATCAACAATATTTTCTTTAATCAAATTCATCTCACATTCAATCAATTCTTATCACATTCAAATAGCTTAATACAAAAAAGAACTTAAATTCTTCTAAGTATCAAAATTTTTGTTAAGTATGAAATACTAGGGGGATACTAAGTATCAGTTCATAGAAATTCTTATGTTCACAAAGTCATCTAACTTAGAAACACATAGAAACTTACAAAACTTGCATATGCTCTCCAACCTAATGACTGCCTTGTTCTCCAACATTTCTGCTCCAAACTTGCAACAGAGCATCAATTCAATTAACCTGCAAACACAAAAAATATCTATTTAGATGTCGGAAGTATGCACAACAAAACTAGAGGGGAGAAATTATGAGGTTATCACTGCCGGGTAGTAAGAGAGGTGGAGCAGAAACTTACGACATCAGCACCAAAGCAGACCACAACTTACATGAATTCTTTAGTTCCGGACCTTGCAATGGTACCATGGTTGTTCACCAAATCGAAACAGCCAATAGTAAACACCAAATTATCAATTTGACTATTTTAGGTTAAGCCAACGAAAAGAACATGATATATATAGTTGCGATTAGAAGTACTAACTCGACTTGAACATGATATATATGTGTACCTTGGATACTAAAACACTCAATTCGTTGTGCATTCAATATATGCCTCTCGAGTGGTTTGCGCAAGTCAAATTCGTTGCAGTACTCAGATGCATCTGAACAAACACAACTCATTAGGCACTCAAAACAAACATAAACCTTAGTCCCCTTCTCAGGCACCACAAATGTCCATGCCTTAACACTCAATTAACCAGAAAAACAACTTACTTGTATCGGAATTTTGTTGATTCTTCCCACCAGCGCAATACCTCGCAAGTATAAACCGAGTGTCAAAGCCACAAATTTAAACTTAATAGTTTAAGTATAATAACCAAGTGAAGTACTTACCAGGGATTGATATTTCCCCGACTGGTTACTACTGCTTCAACTGACCTTGTGTGAAGTCCCTGTGCATTTACATATATAACATAACAAAAACCACCTACATATATATCAAAAAAAATGATGAACTGAAAGAAAATATCCATTCATAAGCCGGTTTGTGTTCACATATATAGAAAAAAGTTACATTGGACCAAAAAAAGTTGCTTCAAGTAAAGCTATTTTTATGCACAAAATTGCATAAGAGTATGCGCATCGGTTAGCATACGTACAAAAGTGTGAACTGCCAAAAAATCAAAAAAAAAGATCCTAGGAGTATGCGCATCAGTCAGCATACGTACAAAAGTTTGAACTGCGCAAGTATAACAAAAAGATCTGTATAAGTCAAGGCAGATATTAGGCGATGCTCAAAAAGGCTGAGATTGATTAGCTCAAAAAGAAAGGGACTCTGTGTCTTTGCTTGAGAGGCACATCTTTGGATGAAGCACATATCCTCCGATTCCGACATCTCTGAAGGTGGCTGCATACTTGTTAGCTTTCGCAGTGATTGCATCTCGGCATGAGAATATCATCGATACATACCTTGGCAAGATGTATAGGTATAAGATCTCCGTGAAACTGATCTCGCTAAAGCACCAGGACAGAGCTCACCAGTTGCAACTACTTCATTCTCGAAGTTCAACAACGAATAAAGCGGTCCACCACGTGCTCTTGATGAAGCTGGTGATGCAGAATTCCCAGCAGGTGAACTTGTCGCAGCTGGTGATACAGTATTCCCAACAGGTGAACTTGTTGCAAAGATGTGAACCTGTTTGAGGTGAAGCGAGAAACATTGCATGGAGTATGCGAGGCTACAACTCTTGAGGTGTCGGGAACGTTTGAGCCAACCGATCTCCTGGAATTGCAGATTTGATTTCTTCCACTACACCACACAACTTCACAAAGCCATCAATCGAACACACACCTTGCCACCTATTTCTTCCACCATCCCACCAAGACCCCCTCCTTCGCTTTCGGTTCATTTACCTTGTGACGCTACTGGAGCGAGAAAGATTGATTTGCGTACGAGATATAGGACCAACGAACGAACCCGTCCTCTAGAATCCGCCCCAAAAGCTTTAGTCATTGCACTAGGTTCTTCTACCGGAAGACCCGCATCCTGTTTTTTCTTTGATCTCATCTTGGGCCTTCTTGAGCTTCTCCGTAGTGTCGAGCATAACAACCAAGTAAATTCTAATATCTTAAATATCTAGTACATGTTTTTAAAAGAGTTGAAATAATGAAAAGTAAACCGACTCACAGCGAATGGCACCGCGCTAGGTAAAATAGAACCACCTTCTTGTGTATGAGCTTTAACCCACACATCCTCGGGAGTTATCACTGCATCAGGATTTGCGGCCTTCTAAATTTACAAATACAATGTAAAATCATATAGTTTTCCATAAGGATGTTGAGGCAAATTGTGAATATAATTGAGTTACTGACTAAGTTGTGAATATAAAAAAGTTTGAGGTAAGTTGCGAATATACGTACCGGTTCGGCTCTCACCATAGCATGAGATTTGCGACCACTACAATGTGTGTAGCCATATTGTTGTCTTTTCCTCTTATGCTCGATTCTACTTTGCTTTGCCTTTTCTTCTCTTTCATTTTCGCAAAATTTTATCCAATCCTCTTCTTTGACATTTGGTGGAACATTTAGAATCCTTTCTTCATGAGTAGGGACGGGGTCATAGTAGGCATGGCGTAACTCACTCTTCAATCTCCTCCATGGACCAGAACCGGCCTTCAGAATATTTTCCTTTGATGTCTCAGGTACATCATATTCAGCCTGGAAAGATAGAACAAATTAATGCCTTACTTATTTGCAATAACGATAAAAGAAGTTAAATGACGAGTGAAGAAAAATCATGTCTCAGGTAAGTATTGTACCTTCAGGGTTTTCCAAATATCATCCTTATACTTTGTATCAACAACATCCCAGCTTTTATATGAAATAGGCACATGTGTACGAGCCAAGGCGCCTCTTCGGTGACTAATGTTGTTGCGTTCTGAAACTGGGTTGTCCATATTCATTGACCTCTCTTTGCTGCCATACCTCTGTGAAATTCAAACATCAAAATAGGGAAAACTAAACAGAGCTAAAAGAGAGCATCCACGTTAACAAAAGAAAGCTACCTAACACCTCAAAAAATAAGTGATCAAACAAATAAAACCAAACAATTCACGAAAAGAGAGCTAAAAGCGGCGTCATTGTATATATTATTGGGTAAGGTAAAACATATCGCAACTGTTTCAGTTCAAAATGAATCAGTAATGAGCAGACTTTTTCAAATTCTCATTGTCGCAAGAACCGATCGAAAAGATGTAGGAACTTCAAATTTATCTACTGAAGACGTTAACCCCTGTCGTGAGTGCAACACCACAGACCATCCCTCTTCAGTAAGATCCTTTGAGTAGAACACTTGAGTAGCTTCAGATGCAAGGATAAACGGCTCATCCACCACTCTATTTATGCTTTTCATTTTCGACAAGTTGACCTTTACAACCTTTGAAACTGCATCAACTTTGCAAGCATTCTTATCTCCAACACTAACCCAATCACAAAGAAAAAACAGTTTCTTCAAATTCCAAATAGTTCAAGTTGATTATATCTTTAATGACGCCGTAATAAGTTATTTCAGCTTCCTCGGCCGACTTCGCTTGCAGTCTTGTAACAACTTTCATTGACACACCGCTATTCTGTGATACATTCTTCACCCCAGATTCTTGTTTACTAAAAGTAAACCCATTTACTTGGTATTTCTTATATGATTGTGCCTTGAAGAGTGGTCCTTGCACGAGTCTCCATAGTGTTGAATCGGTTTCTTTGGCTTTTAATAATCATGTTATACAGATGGCAGAGTCAGTATCACAACTAAAACCATAACAAGTTGTATTCAAACCACTACTAAAAGCTTTAGGGTAACACAGTACCTCATCGCGCAACCATAGATGAAAACTCTTTGAGGTCTGACCATTAGACGTGTCACCGTTAACATAAGAATCATACTTCCTACAAAATACCAATTCAAAGACTATCGATGATGCAAACATAATAATCGACAAGAACTCAATGTTAACTAACAAAAACATTCTACTAAAATGCACTAAGTCACCATCATGCTACATCCCTCTAATTTGTAATATTTTCATTTCTGCGAGGAGGACTAAACAAAATTCAGACTTGAATAAACATAAAAGAGTTAAGTAAAAGTTACCTTTGCCGCTTATCTATTCCAACATACTTAGATAGGATCCAGTTGCGGCATTGTTCAAATTGTGCTCGATTCAGAGTAATACTCATTCCAGAACTAAGAGGCATCTCATCGGCACCATCATAGTCATCATCCAAAAAAGCCTGCCGAGTATGTTTATGAGTACCACCACCATCATCTGACATGTCCTCCATAAGGTATAAGCTAGCTTCTCGCAGCGCATACCCTCTTGCAATGCACCCCTCAATGTACCTTTTATTGCGCACCAATCCTTTAAAACCTTTCATTAACCTACAAGAAAAGTTAACAGATCCTCAAGGATGATTAATAGTTCAATAATAGTAATTCTCAACTTAAAAATTAAACAACAAAGGGGTTGTATTTACCTCTCAAAGGGGTACATCCACCTAAATCTGACCGGACCGCAGATTAAAGCTTCATCGGCCAGATGAATCATCAGGTGGATACTAATAACAAAAAAGATGGAGGAAAATACTTTTCCATTACGCACATTGCTTCCACCAGACTAGCTTTCGCTTGTAGAAGTTCATCTCTGTTGATAACCTTTGCGCACAAAATGTTGAAAAATATACTAATACGGAGAAGAGAAACTCGCAGATCTTTAGGTAATGAAGTCGCAGTATGAACTAGCAATGGAAACAGAGATTGCATCATTACATGGTAATCGTGTGACTTGAAATTCTTCAACTCCGGTGGACTAATGCTCACGCAGTTGCGAAGATTGGAACAGAAGCTAGAAGGCACTCTTAAGTTCTTGAAAGACCGTACAAAAAGATACTTTTTCATCTTTAGTTAAGGCAAACGATCCATCTTCCATTGTTGTTTTACCAGTTTGCACTATCCTCTTTCACCCATAACCGCTTTTTAATACCCATAGATTCCATATCTTTACGTGCATTTACACCATCTTTTGACTTACTATTACCCATGAGAGTGTTAACAATATGCTCGATTATGTTCTTTTCTCGTATGCATAACATCTCGTACAATGACGGACTGCGTTCGATCCCCAATTCGGCAAATCATGAAGTATGGACCTTCGAGAAAATAGAGAGTTGTCGAAATATCTTCATCGACACCCTGTTGCAAACTATCCGCCGCTCCTCTTTTACGTTTCTTTCTTTGGTGGTTTACCCTTACCCATTTTACTTTTCATATCTTTCACAATCTCTTGAACTTGCAATCCTCGTTAGTGGCCATGGAGCTTTACCATCTTCTACCCCTCCACTGAAATTTGTTTTGTCAAATCTGTACTTGTGTTGGGATGGCAGCCATCTTCGGTGTCCCATATAACATATCTTCTTACTATACTAAGCAGCCACTCTGAAATCAAGTTTCTTCACCACAAAGGGACACGCATAATACCCATGAGTCACACATCCAAATAGCGTACCCAATACCGGGAAAATCATGAACGGCCCATAACAACCTTGCCTTCAAAAGAAAATCAGAGTTCGTGAAGCTGTCGAATGTCATAACACCATCATTCCATAACTCTTTCAACTCCTCTATCAATGGCTGTAAGTAAACATCAATATATTTACCTGGTGCTCTCGGACCTGATATCAACAAACATAACATGGAAAATTCGCGCTTCATACACATCGAAGGAGGAAGGTTGTACGGACACAGTATCACCGGCCAACAACTGTAATTCGACCAAAGCATCCATTTGGATTAAAACCGTCGGCCTATCCCAAGAGTAACATTCCGTGCTTCCTTAGCAAATTCGGGACATAAATTATCCTCACACCTCCAAGTCAGTAGAATCCACTGGATGACGCATGACATTAACATCTCTCTCGTGCTCTAGAATGCCAAAGCATTGCCTCTCGCTATCCATGGTATACTATAAAGTCTTTTCACCTTGCAATTATCGGAAAATGCCTTAAAGTCTTTTGCGCAACTTGTGTAAGTTTTCTCTCATCATTAAAAACTCTTACGTACCGAGGTTCTTGACATACGGACACTTCACCAATGAACTATTATCCTTCCAATAAAGTATACAATCATTTACACAAGCATCATAAGTCACATAATCCATCCCCAGCTCTTTAATAATCTTCTTGATATCCGGATACTTACATGGCAGGTGTTACCTTCGGGAAGCAACTCTTTCATCAATTCTAATATTGCGGTAACACCATTGTCTCGAAATTCCATACGAGTTTTTATGTTGTTCATCATTATCGCAGCGTACATTACTGACTTTCCATTAGGACATGAAGGATATAATGGTTCTCTTGCCTTCTCAAATTACCGATCTCTTTTTCTCGACCACACCTGCTGGTTCCAACATTCTCATCCAACCTCGCCAGTAACATTCTCATCAACACCTCTTTGTAACATTCTCATCAACACCTACTTCTACATTCTCATCCATCCCTTCCCTAACATTCTCATCCACATCTGTGGTAATATTCTCATTCAAACCTCGTTTGTAACATCATCATTATCTCTACACATTCGGTTATAATATTATCCTTATGTGTTAATTGTCTTGCTTGTACCGAACTTTCCCCATGATAGCGCCAGAATGTGTACACCTCATGCATACCATGTTTGAGCAAATGCAATGAGATCTCACTCAGTGCAACTAAGCCTTTACCATTCATACAACGACGACAAGGGCATGAAAATAAATGACTCCCACCACCATTATTCTTGGCAAACTCTATGAATGACTTCACACCTTTTCTGTATTCTAAAGACTTACGAGGACACTTCAACCATTTCTTGATCACTTCAGATGACATATTACCCTTCAAAATTGATATTTAAAAGAATCAAATAAAATCACTTAGTCCTAGTGGTAGGGTTGCCGAATCCCATGAGGTTAGCAACAGTAACATCCTCTCAAAGAGGAGAGAATGAGCTATAAGTAGCTTTTGTAAATCACCACTAGGACTATTATCATTATGCTCACAGAGTACATAAAAACAGACTCGTTTATACACAACTTAACATACAAAATAAAATAACTTAGTCCTAGTGGTGCAGGGTTGCCGAAGCCCTGCAAGTTAGCGACAGAAACATCCCCTCAAAGAAGAGAGAATGAGCTACAAGTAGCTTTTGCGAATAACCACTAGGACTGTTATCATCATGCTCACAGAGTACATAAAACCAGACTCGTTTATACACAACTTAACATACAAAATAAAATAACTTAGTCCTAGTGGTACAGGGTTGCCGAAGCCCTACAATTTAGCGACATAAACATCCCCTCAAAGAAGAAAGAATGAGCTACAAGTAGCTTTTGTAAATCACCACTAGGACAGTTATCATCATGCTCACTTAGAATCAGTCAATATAAAAACAAAACTTCATAACTTTAGTTCATTTAAACTTAAAAAAACTACCTTAAAATGAAACTAAAGTTCAAATCATGATGAGCATATTTATAGAACATACAAACTGGAATTTAGGTTACTACCTTAACAGATTCCGTAGCCGGTGCTTCTTTTTTGTTTGTCTCTTGCCAAAAGGATCCTCTCCTGGCTCTGCAAAGACCAAGATATAGAACAACATTAGCCAAACTTTTAAAATGCATCGACTTTGAATCATATGTCACAACAACACACACTAATCAACTACGCTCTGCCATACCCACACACGCTCTGTTGTTACACAACTAGCTAGGTCCAAGTTTATCTAGCTCTCATCAAACCTTCCAAGATTATATAAGACTTTATTAGGTAGCACTCTGCCTACTCAACTTAGTATGCTTCTAAGGCAAAAAAACTACACCATGTCTGACAGCAGAATGCATCTTTACACAAGACTAGTGGATCAAAAACTAGAACTGACAAGTGAAGCTAATGATGTCAATCAGCACCAAAACTTATAAATTAGAACTTATTGAAATTAGATTACAAACTAGAAATTAGGTTACAAAGTAAAAAAAAAATAGAAAATTTCGAAATTAACATAAAACCCTAAAATCAGTTCAATGTTTCGAAACTTATACCTTCTAAGTCTTCAAAATTCTTCAATCTTCAAGTCTTCAAAATTCTTCAAACCCTAACAGTAACTTAGAAAAAAATAGAAGAAGATTTATATGAAGAAGATTAACAAAACATAACTCTAACGATTAACACTTACACAGATCGATGAAAAACTGGAAGATAAAGATGAATCAAGCCCTAAAAACAGATCGATTAAAAAAAAAAGATGAAACCCTAAAAATCGAAAAACTTCTAACGATTAAGACTTACATAGATCGATGATTGAAAGGTGTTGAAAAGATTAAAGAGTTTTCTATGATGTTTCTTGGCTAAAACAATCTCTGTGATGAAACCCTAGAAAAATCGCCTGAGAGGAGGAATAGACGCAGTGCAGAAGAGAAAAATGAAAAATGAAAGTCAAACACGATTTCTGCTAGCTTATCCATAGAATTCACGCATGTGAATGGCACACTCGTGGGAGGAAATATCCTCTCGTATAACTAATCTTGGGTGGAAATATAATGCTAGGCGTGTGAGTGGCACACGCACATACACAAGGTGTGACGACACAAGTGTGACCAAGCGTGCGAGTGGCACGCCTATAAAAAAATTCGTAACGGCTTGGCTCTGTTACGAATTTTTAAAAATTTAGTAACGGCTTAAGCCTGTTACGAATTTTTTGTAACGGCCTTTTGTAACGGGAAATTTGTAACGGCTCATAAGCCGTTACGAATGCCTGTTACGATTCCAGGAATTTGGTGTAGTGAATTTTATGAGAAAGATAGTTTTAGAATTTACCGGGGACTTGACATCCCACACCAGAGAAAGAGATTCAATGATCAAACATCATGTTTGTTTCCTTTTCACACGATATTTACAATTTCATGTGACGTGTATAATCATTCGTAACCAAGATGCAAATTCTATTTAGAATAATCTCTTTCAGAAAATCATTATTCGCAAAACTATCTCAAAAAGTAAACCAGTTCAAAATTCAACCACCTATTAGTTCAAAACCTGATCAAATTGTGAAAGGAAATCCTCGCAATCACTCAAAAGCATCTAAAGAAAGAACACAAGTAGGCGGCACGAATCCTTCAAGGAAAGCCCTTCAGCAGCAACTCGTCCTTATGAGCAAGAGCGGGTTTCATCCTTTGGAGCGCGGCCTGTTTCAGCTTTAACTCCTTAGATAACTTTTCAACCTCTTCTTCCTGGCGAGCAATACAGTCTGCGGAAGGAACCTCGTCTTGCAATTTCTGAAGCTCCTGGATCTCAGAGAACCCTTTGAAGAACCAAGCAGCGTTGAAGTCGTACTGCACAAACACGTCTCGATGGCACTTCCAGTCTTCAATCATCTCCTCATAATTGGTTCGACCAGTCGTGACGCTCATCCCATGGATAGAGAATAAAGCTTCATGGACACGGTTGACCAATGCAAGGCGACTTTTGTGCTTCGTAGTGGTAGCAATGTGGCTGTGCTTCTTCCATATCACCGTGTATAACTCCTCGAACTGAGCCGGCACACTGAATCCCCCAACCAACACATGACCTGCATAAGGGGAATCGAAGAGAGGATTGAAGATAGCGCCAGGAACAACAGATTGCCTTACCATTACTTCATCAGGAGGCCTTTCAGAAGAAGTCACCACGACTACTTTATCAGTTGGAACCTGCTCAGGAAGATCTTTAAGGGGAGCCGCCTCAATAATAGCAGATGTTGAATCTCCTGCATTCCTCCTCATGTCTACCTCACTCTGAATGATGATTTCCGTCATGACCTCGTCTACAAGCTCACTAAGGTTACCACTTGGGGAGGCACTCCGTCCAGTCGAGCTTGCACCATCTTTGTCCTGAAGATGATCAGTGTCGCCAGACCCTTCTTTGAGAGGATCACCAGACTTCTCCATATGAAGATCAATATCGCCAGGCCTCTCGTTATGACTACGAGCCAGTCTTGCGAAATCATTTTCTTTCGAGATTCCCTGATCGCCAACAAAAGACTACCTTTAGTGAAAGTTGCTCAGGAAGAACGAAACCAAGGGATCAAACAGAAAGAAATTTAAATACCTGCATATTGGAGGAATTGAGGATCACCGAACCACATGCCTGCTTCTTAGACCCCACTCCTGCTTGGGGGCTGCAGTCGTCAGCTCTGGTTCGTTTACCTAGGAGTGGTTTCAACCGAGAATGCTCATTCAAAACGTCAGAAGATGGATCGCCGCGGGAATCTGTCACAACCTCCTCCGAGAATTTCTGAAAGGTTAACAATTGCTCCCTCCAAAATTCCTTATACCTGCTAGTTACCGTCGTATTTCTTCCTATAGGAAGAAAAGGAAGGCTCTGCACTGACGAAAACGTGTCAGGATTAAGAATGTCCGGGAAAAGTTCTTTTGGAGCCTTCAACGGACGAAGAAATGGAACACCCTGGTCAAATCCCATTTGCCGAGCAGCCCTGTCAATATTGTACGGAGTCACATTAAATTCTTCGTCAAATAAAGACGGGACATATCCCGGAGTGCAGCTTCGCAAGTAAATAAGTTCTCCAAGACTTGCGGTTCCAGCATGAGTACGCAACACGGCATCAGGAACAGTAGCAAAAGTCTTTGGCTGAACAATGGAAGGATGGATCGGTCCCCATGGACGAAAATCTATGGAGGACACATTGTCTAAGACATCCACAAGCTTCACACCGGTTTTTTGACGTCTCTTCTGCCAACGAAGTATTCTCGAACCACCATACAAACTGCTGAGTGAAGTTGCAGGAACATGAGCATATATTTTGAAATGTTCCCACAAAAACGCCTGAAGAAAAGCAATATGGATATGCGACTCCACCTTCTTATACCCATTGGAAGCATGCATGTCCGTCGCTAAGGCGTCCAGATGAGAATACAGTGATCCAAGAAACAAGGCACCTAGGGGAAGGACCTCACCTTTTGCCAACCTTATAGCAAACATAACAAGGTCACCTCTTATGGTCTTCCTTCCAGAACCATCGTCAAATATGTCTCTAGATAGCCACAAAGACAGAAATGCAATCACGCTGAGCTCGTCTTCCAACTCCTGATCTGGTTTCGGGTCTGCAGGAGACCACTCCGATACCCACCAAGTGTAAAATCATTTCGTATCTTTCTTCTCCTACTCCAGGTCATCAAATTCTCCCGCCTTTCGAAGTATAGCATTATAATCGCGACGTTCTGCATCAGAAAGTTTATAAAAGAAGCTTCCAGCGACAAGCAGGTTCATTAATGCAGCCACGCTTTCCAGAGTAATAGTCATCTCTCCCCATCTACATATGGCTGTATGAGTAGATGGACGCCACCGAGAAATGAAAGTGATCAAGCCTGCCGCATCTTTCTTAACTTGAAGAGCGGCGGATGCCATGACCGCATCAAGGATTTGCGCTTTGATCAAATTATCCTTAATACTCTTATTATTCAACATGCATCTCATCCATCCTTCATAAGGACCCAGCGGGGTATGACAAATCTTGAAGTCAATAGGTGAAGGTGGATACTCATTTCTCCGAAGACAGAATCTCATCACAAGTGCTGAAGAAGAGGATGGATCAGCTTCCATATTTTATGAACCAGAGAGCAGGACTATCTTGTGAGAAGGATGCTTTCTAATATTCGGAAAAGGCACGGTGAACAACTCATCATCTATGTTCGGCATATCTTTGAAGCTGTCAACACTCACTGACTTGGCATCAGCATTATTCCCAGAAGACATCTTAGCAGGAGCCTTTTTGTTCATTCTACAATAAAGAAGAAGCAGGGGAGTCAGTACTTGTACGAAAACGCGTATCATGGAATTTATAGTCCCGGACGAGTAGGACACACATTCACGTTAAAGTACACTAAGCTGGGCAAAGCAGGCAAGGCCGGTATTGGGTCCAAACAAGGCCGGTATTAGGACACGTCACCAAATGAGGCAGGTGTTGGTTAAGTCCGCGAAGCCTGTGTTGGTCGAGATTACATGGCTAATATCCCCAAGCAAGACTGACATCACGTCATTCAAGCAGGTATTGGGCCACGCAAGCAAGACTGATATCGTGTCAGTCAAGTAGGCTGGTGTTAGGTCACGTCAGGCCGGTATTGGTCAAGGCCGATCAAGGTCACAAGTCTGGTATTGGGCCACATCAGCAAGCAAAGCCGGTATTGGTCAAGGCCGATCAAGGTCACAAGTCTGGTATTGGGCCACGTCAGCAAGCAAGGCCGGTCGAGTTCACGAATCCGGTGTTGGTCGAGGTCACAAGGTTGGTATAAGGTCGATGTTCGATCAGGCATACACGGTGGGACCCACGTTCAATCAAGCATGTATGGCGGGCCCGTATTCATTCGCACGTATCATAGCACGATTTTTCTTTATTCATGGGAATCGTGTCTACGAAATTCAAGCCAATGGTTTTTCAAGCTATAACCTAAAAGCTAGGTTTTGCATGCAACGGTGGAAAAAGAAGCAAAAATAACATGTTCATGGATTCACGGCTTGCAATCCTAGGGCGGTTTTGCTATCAATTTCGGGGGAGAAACTAATCATGATATATCTTGCAAAAGAGTTTACCTAAGAAATTAGGGTTTGAAAAAAAAAAAAAAAAAAAAAAAACGTGAGAGCAAGGAAGAACGGACGAAGTACCTACCTCATACACGTGCAGCGACGAAGTCCTGCGGCAGCAACAAAGTCCGACGGCGGCAGCAAATCCGGCGTCGGTAGGGGCGGTAGCAAGGTCGTGGACGGGAGCTGGCCAAGAAAAAAAAAATATATATGTGAGAAAAGAAAAGGGGTTGGTCCCTTTTATAAACAAATAATTGGAAGAATCCCAATAGAAAAATGATTCCTCTTTTGATTCAAACGCCCAAGGAAGGAAACCGGTCCCACCCAAAAATTCCATGCTTGCACAGCGCGTTCACATGGACAATTGCTAGCGGTCGGTCAAAGCTCTTCCGGGTAAACTCCTTTATCTCGTCTTTCTCGCATATGTATGTCACCATCTCATGCCTACCCCACAATAATGTAACCATTATGCGCTAGGCAGGGGACTTAATGTTGATGGTGGATTTTCATTTAAGGCTAAAATTGTAAAAGCCAAAATTATGCGCTGACATCCAGCAAAGGATAAAGCCACTGATAAGTGATGAATACTTCTCCACTTTACTAATACACCTACAATAGAGCATGTGGCAACAATCCTAGTATTATGTGAATCAAATACACAAAATTCTTCCAGGTTGGAGCATGTACCAACAATCCCATATACCCTATGAATTTATAACATTATCAATTAATGCATGACCATCCTTGTATTTCCTGTGCTGATTCCCGTTGAACTCTCATTATTGGTGCGGCATGACGACTGAGTGTTGCTCTCAGCAGAGTAACACGGATCTCCAAGTGTCACTAATGAGGCATGCACGAAATACCCGTACAGGCTACAACTCTCGGTGTGTTATACTAACCCGATTGAGCATACATCTCTCGGTGTGTTATACTAGCCCGATCGAGCATCTGGACTGTCCATGTCAGTCTCAGAAATAATCACGACCACGCAAGTTGGCCGCATAATTTAACTAGCCTAGACGATCCTCAGCAGGAGCAGGCTACCACCTTAATGACCACCAGCGGGCCCGTTTATGCTCTGGTTGGTCGAACGCATGACATGCCTCCAAAACAATCACCAAACGCCAGCCTGGAAAAAGATGGCCGAACTGGTGAAACTGTTTGGAGAAGGTTCGCACGAACAAGGCCGCCAATATCGGTCTCAAAATAGTCACGACCGACCAACTTCACTGGCGTGTTTGGACGGCGTGGATCATCCCATGACCGGTTGGACAAGCATTGTCCTGCACACCGGCGGCCCACTTTCTCCTTACCTGACCGACTTTCTCACGACCAATCCAGGGAGGAGCAAACGCTCGCCCAAAGTTCGGCTTCTGCGTGATGCTTTAAGGGTCGCAGAAATTCCACTAAGTGTCTTAAATTGATCACGACCATCCAACTTCACCGCCATGTTTGGATGGCTTAGATCAAGCCTATAACCGCCAGACATGTATTGGCGTGTTCACCACCGGCCCAATGTGGGTCCCACATGGTCGGCCTCCCCAAAAGAAGAGCGTAGCTTACCAATTCGTCCAGCCAAAGTAGCGTGGACATGAAACCCTACTTAGGGTTTGCGGCATATCACATGTGTCGCAAATCAGTCACGACCATCCATCTTCGCAGGCATAGATGGAGGGTGTATATGTAGACTCAAAGGGTCCCAAGAATGTCAATACAATTATCGTGGGCCCGTCTACATGTGTGACCAATCGACCAAGGCCGGACATGGCCGAGCACCTCGATTCGTGCGCCTAAACTAGGCATGGTCGCGTGGTTTCCAATTGCAAACCAATCTCAACCACTCCTCTTCGCCGGACGAATCAAGTGGTTTAGATCGCACCCCTACTAGATGAGCTAGCACGGACATGAACACCGGTGGCCCACCTCCATACAGGACCAATCGGTCCCTCCAAAATCGCCCTCTAAGCTCGAATTCGATTGAGCCGAAGTGGGTGCTTGCGCACCTCCTAAACCCTAATCCAACGGTCGCAGATGTGGGTCGCAAGTCATCTCGTCCGTCCAACTTCGCCAGCTTGGTTAGGCAGCCCTTGTCAGGAGTTAGGCGACCATCAAGGCATCACCACGATCACCGTCCACCACTATTCAACATGAGGTGATCGGACAAATCAGGGCTTACCTGTATAGCCTCCAAACGATCACTCGAAGATGGCTGGACGTGATGCTATTTTAAGACGCTTAAATTCGTGACTTACTCCGTTAAGCCTTAGAACAGCGATGCTTCACACATGCTAAATATATTCGATGCGTTACCTGCATAGAATACACACGATATTTCATAAATATCGACTTCCTAAATAACTTAGTTATTTAATCCAGCATCACATGCTACTTTCTGTGGGTCCCACGATCCACACATTCGAGACATAAAACGTGTCACAAACTGGGGAATACTTACTGGGGTATTGGTCTGGCGGTTTACAGCGTGCAGCGCACAACGCGCCATCACAAGAACGTGTCAGGAAGTCATGGACGGTTAGTGATGACGGGAGAAGTGGGCAAGACTGGTCGTGTGACACTAACACACAACTCCACTACTCCATCACTCCACTTCCTCCACTTCCCATGAGAGACGTGGGTTAGGCTTAATGACTTGTATAAATAGGTTCTCCTCCCTATTTTCAAAAACAAGACAAGACAAAAAAACCAAGTGTTGATACAATCGTATCCAAATACCAGAACTGATAGCTTACATTCTGCAAGCCAGTTCAGCTTTCTAATACAAGTCATACACAGCCAATACCTTCACAATCTCAACACCTTCTTCGCTTCCCTCCCTAAGATCAACCCCATCTCCTTCACTTTGTGACCGAAGCAAGTCTGGAACGGCCATTTCTTGGTTTAGGCTAGAGTTGTACAGATTGATTTCTCGAATCACAAGCACTCCCGTGCAGTGCATTTGTTTAGGGTTTAGATTCATTTCTCATCCACACACCCCAAATTACCAAAACCGGCAGAAATAGTTTTCACCTATAAACACTAGGATAGAAGGGTGGCCGTTGATCGTCGTACGCCTTCGTTTTGGTAGCCGCATAGGGAAGGCCAACACGGTATGGCGCGGCAAGGTTGCTGGCACGGCATGCCATTGGCACATGTGGCATGGTCGGCATGCCTTGGCGCGGTTTGGGCGTGGCCAAAACTAGGGTTTTGGCGTTGGGCCAAAGGTTACCATGCGTTGGTTGGTGACCTCGGACAGCTAAGATTTGCATCTTAGATGGGAAGATAGCCGTTGATTGTTGCAGGCCTTTGTTTTGGTAGCCGCATGGGGAAGGCCAACTTTTTCGGCAAGGTGGCTGGCATGCTATTGGCACATGTGGGGCCAGGGGTTTGGCATGGACGGTTTGGCATGATGGGGCGAAGGTGTGGTTGGCTTGGCATGGTGGGGCCAAGGGTTTGGCATATTGTAGGCGCATGGTGCGGATAGCATGGTTAGGGCCAAGGAAAGGTGCGGTTGGCTTGGTTAGCATGATTGGCATGCCTTGGTGTGGTAGATGTGGCTGGCATGGTTTTCCATTGGCACAGTGGTGCGGCTAGCATGGTTGGCATGCCTTGGCGTGGTAGACGTGGCTGGCATGGTTTGCCATTGGCACCGTGGTGCAGCTAGCATGGTTGGCATGCCTTGGTGCGGTAGATGTGGCTGGCATGGTTTGCCATTGGCACAGTGTGTGGCAATTAGGGTTTGGTCTGTCGAAACCCCAATTAGTATTAAAAAAAAGGTACCCTGGTAATTTTCTCGCAGACATATTAAAGGGTTCAACAAATGTACTCAGTGGAGACATTATTACTCAAATTCTGTGACGTCACTGTGCGACTAGGGTTTTACGATTTTAACCCTAATCTAAAAACCACCATCAACATTAAGTCCCATGCTTAACTCGGAACAAGGGTATTGTTGCGAGGTAAGCATAAGATGGTGACAGACAATGAAAGAATCAAAACGTAAATCATGCAAGATGGTCAGGAAAGTCCGACTAACCTTTTTCGAGAGGTAAGGAGAGTTCATGATCCCGTGTTTGGCGGCCTTGCATAGCTTCTATTTGTGGTGTAGACCATGAAGTGGTGAGATGAAAATCGTCGGTTTAGTCTGGCCATTCATCATCTTGGCCAGGTTAGGGAACATCATGACGCTGGCTTGGCGAGTTGTTGGTTTGGTGTGGGACGTGGACTGTTGATACCGTGAAGCTTGCCATTGTGGGCCCGGTTGCCTCTTTTCTTGTGTAGATTGAATTAGGAAATCCTTCCCTTTCTTCAAAAACCGAGAGTGTTATGCCCATAAAAGGGGGCGTTACTCCTTCTTCTCAGGTTACGTTTTGCCGGTTTTGCTTCCGAATCCCGGTGCTGGTGGCAGAAAAGTAAAACGCGGGAAAGTGTGTCTCAAACACGTACTTCCATGTTTTCTCACCAAACCCTAATTATATCGCACAGCCAGGCATGAGACTTTCCCTTGTACTTGCTGGTAGAATAAGGTTTAATTAAGACCGAATGTCACGCCTTAATTCACGGCTAGTAGAAAGCTTTCCTTTTCGGGATTGCATCGTTTTGCTGAACATAAGAGATGATCTTGAATCTTTCATTCGTATAGTTCGTCCCGAAATCGTGCCCATCCTCTTTACAGGTATCGTCTCGTGTTTTCACCTGGTTTCCATTTTGTCTTCTTTCTTATGTATGTTGCCGGTGTAGATAGGGTGAAAACTTGCCCATTTTCTATGGTTTTGTAGTGCATAATGGGATCTTCCAGAGGCAGCCGCACCTCTAACTCTTCGGAGAAAAACTTAGGAATCGGTGAAAACCAGTTTTCTTCTCATGTGGAGGCATTAGATAGAATCGAATCTCTGTTCCATGAAGCTGGAGGAATTATCCAGGACCTAACTTCTATCTATCTAGGTGAAGTGCGGGTGTGTGTTCAGACCTTCTTGGGTTCGGTGAACATGGAGGAGGAACGGGAAGGTGATGAAGCGCCCCGGTGTGTTGAGAGGCTTCAGTGCAGCAAAACTTCTTCTCGGCCCAGTGCCAGGGCGGAAAGGACCGCTTCTAGGTTGAAACGACATAAGACTGAGTCTGTGAAACTTTTAGGAGGAAGCCCACGTAACCTTTTTGTCCAGGATGGCGTCATAATTCTCAATTCTGATGCGGATGAATTGGGAAATCCTCCTCTCGAAAGGTCGTTAAGAAGACCTTCGAGGAAGACGTTGCGTTTGATGAAACTGAAACACCCTTCGGAGTAGACGTCGAAACTGTTGTTGGCGACATTGGGGAAGTCATGGTAGCATATGATGGATCGGTTGTTGAGGCGGGTGTCTGGAAGGAGACGGGTGCTGTTGCTGTTGAGGCGGCTTCGGGGTGGGATGTTGAGGTTGCTTCTGCTGACGTGGCTGTCGGATGGAACCTCTTCTGCCCGAGAGATTGCTGGGGAAAGTGCCTGAAAAGAGTTCTGACCGAGGCGACTCGCGCATCGACTTTCGATGACTAGCTTCTCCTTTTTATTGTTTCTATTTGTTGCGTAGTCGTCCTGATACTTTGTAGATGATGGACGCATTTATGTGTCTATTTTAGTCTCAATTCTCTGTAATGTTAGTACTCGATTTTGCGCTTATTTTGGTATTTTATGTCTTTGTAGGTGTTTTTGGAGAAATAAGCTTTTGCGGCGAAATTGGCTCGAAAAGTGGTATTTGCGCTCGTGGGAGAAAATTACTATTCGGACTCTCAGTTTGGATAAGGGGTAACCTAATTACTAAGGGGCATCCCACTCATGGCAACTACTATTGGCAGACCGGAGCTGTTAGGGGGAGGTCATCATTTTCATTTGAATTCTCAAATTTGGCGGGAAAAAGTGATTCTTCCCCAGCGAGAATAGGGTTCAGATTTGTGGAGGTTTTGGACGAGATTCAATCGCCAGAATTGGGTTCAATGGACCTGTTTGGACTTAAAAGGGATGCTATGGGCAATTTATTCGATCCAGTTGGGCTGGATAATTGGTTCTCGTGAAATAGGGGAAGATTAATATTACGTGAAATATGCAACTTAACTGCGTGTGTTTTGCTGGATCGTATTGGAAGAGATTGAGTCGGATGAAGTTGTAGAGACAAGTCAGCGATGAGGGACGTGTTTTGAGAGTTAAAAGAAGAAGAAAATCTTCGTATATTTAGTAGAAATCTAAAACAGGGAAGCAATATTGTTCTCGGGTATATATGGAAGTAATGTGCGAGTCGAAAGAAGAGAACCAAACACAGGATTCGTATCTACTAAATGTAAAGAGTTTTGAATAATCCAGGAGAGTATCAACGGCTGCAGACGCGTACACAAGATGAAAAAGGAAAGAAAGTTTGTAACTTTCTGTTGAAAAAAAAAGAGAGGATTTACTCGAGTTATAATCGGCCAGTGAGTATATAAAGGGTGCTTGGAGTCTCGGAAAAGGGAGTCGAGACTTTGGGGAGAGTTTCGGGGACTGGGAGAAGCAGCAGAGGGGTGATCGGGAAGTTGCATGAAAGTACCATGCTGCTGCTGGTGAAGAAGGAGCTGAAGAACAAAAGCCTGCAGAAGACAGTCGCAGAAACCGTGACCTATAGTTTCAAATTCTAAAGCTTTGCAACAATTTTGCAACAATTTTGCAACAATTATTTTTAGTTTGCAACAGCTCTGTTAGGGTTCTTTGTAACGGTGAATTCTGTAACAATTATATCTGTTACAAACTCTATTTTTCTTCAATAAAACACCTATTCACCATGCGTTATTATTTTGAGCGTGTTTTTGATATGAGGAGCTAAACCCCAACACTAGGGATGACGGAGGAAGCCATATTTCATGCGTGTGGTAATTATATTTAATTCTTTCATGACTTTTTGCATGGATTGTTAATTGTTTTATGGTTTTTATTGAATGGTTGTGATTTCAATTGATGGGTTATACTTAGGTTAAGTCTTTTTATATCCCATGCTTTAGATATACAAATCGTTGCTTTTCAAAAATCTACCTTGGCAAAACATAGAGTCAATATTTTATTATTTTTTTGAGCTATAATTGTCTAGAATAAATATATGAATCGCATGAATGAATTTTATCTTTGGAATCAAAGTCCAGTTCTCTCGATTTTTGTGACAAACTTGTGAATATATTTTCTTTGTTTTTAGTATTTTCTTAAATCAAACCTTTACAAGTCTGAGTTGAACGAACTTTTACTACCACTTTCTACAACTTGTTAAAATCTCACTAATTTTTGGCGCCGCCGACGCGGACTTGTACTTAGATTTGTTTTAAGTTTATTTTTTTTATTTTTTTTTTGTTCTTTTTTACGCGTTTTGGTATTTTTTTGATTCTTTTCAGATTTGGAGCGAAGCTACAAGGAAAGAAAAAGTGCTATAAAAGGAAAGCATCGCCAAAGAAGGAAAGAAAAGAGGAATCCAAGGCGTGAAGAAGATTTTGTACATATTTATTTTATTTAGACTTTATTTTTTTATTTTTTTTAGAAACTGTAAATAGGGTTGTATTTTTGTAATTTTTATTTTTATTTTTGGACATTTTTATTTTTGGACTTCATTTTTGGGACTTTGGACATTATTTTTAAAACCCTAAGGAAGGGTTAAAAAAAAATTAAATATAAACTGTGTGCAGGGAAGGACGACAGTTACGATACTGTCTCGGCCCCTCGGGTTCGTACACTGACATAGGAGTCGGTGGCCTGAGTCGACTTCAACGGTTCATCGCCCGTCTAGTACGGGAGGTAAGACTCTATCCACCCACGAATCCCCTGTCAGTGGGTTTTATTTTGTGTGACAACTCACACCCCTGCAATAGAATGTCGAACTGGTATTACAATAGCCAATACAACGAATATCCGACTGAGTTTCAAAATGGACGTTACTTTGACCATAATGTGAATAGTGGTTGGGAACATCAGCCTTTTGAAGGTTATGGTCCATACCATGGTGAGCACAATTACTATCCAATTCCCACCGGTCATACGAGAAAATTCCTCTCCACTAGAGTCCGCACGTAAGTTAGCTGAGTCAGCACAAAAGATACTTAAGTCGACACGTAGTTCAGATGAGATGAATGACTTAGTTATGGACGAAAGCAATACAACATGTGAACTTTCTTTCCTAGATAAAATCAGGAAGTCATGTGAGTCGACTCGAGAAAATGTTGTTAGAGGCCCAGAAAGAACTGCTCAAGATAGTCTTAATTTCCAATATAGTGTTTCCAATAGTACCTTTGAAAATGAGGATAGTTATTTGCATAATCAATATGACGAGGATAAATTTGGTAACACTACTTGTTTAGATGAGGTTCAACTATTTTCATGTTATTATAATAATGATTATGATGAGGATAGTGTTGATGAAGAATTTGAAATAAGTAGGCATAGTGATCAGGAATTTGTTACTCCAATTGAGCTTAATAATGATAATGTTTCTAGTTCAAATCCAAATAATTTTAATAATTATTCACCTATTCAAAAGGACGAGGATTTGACTAGAGATACCCCCGTTTTAGACGATGTAGTATTTCCTTATGATTACGAAGCTGATGATAGTTTTGAGGAACGAGTTTATCCTGAGAATACTGTTTTAGAGTCTAGCGATTTAGAAACATTAATCTTAGACGAAGAAGATGAACTCGTAGAGCTTTTAAATTTGAGTGAGGATGCACCTTCCGATTATAACTTAGAAGAAGCAATTGACCATTTTCAGGATTCTGATGATCTAGAAATTAGGGAAATTGTAGATAGTCTATCTAGAGACACCCAAAACTCTAAGTTTGGGGGTGATTATCATTCTCCTTGTGCCTTACCTTTAGCTCTTACAGAGATCCCTCACTTGGGACTTGATATATGTGCCTCAACCATTGTGCCAGATTGCCTTCATACTAGTTTTCCAGAACCTAATAATGTCCAGGAAGAAGTTCAGTTGTTAGAAACCCATCCTCTGGTTGATGTGGTTTATCCAGGCTATGATACCCAGATTGACTTTGTTTTCCCACCAAATATTTTTCAACCAATTATGGGAATGTATGAGTTTAAAATGTGTCAGTTATTAAGTTTTGATACCAAACCTAATTATTTTAGGAGAATAGAAACGACACATTTGCTTAAGATTGACCGCCAGTTTCATCGTGGTCAATTGTGTGAGTCAAAACTGATTGACTTTAAGGATCCACAATTATTCAGGTTATTATTATGTGCTTCTAAGTTCTTATTTGAGTTTTCACAGACTTTACAACCTGAACCAGATCTTAGCTACGAGGAAATCCAATCCATGAAAATATTTTATTTGGACCCAGTTATAGAACCTGAACCTGAACCACAACTAGATGTAGTTGTCTTAAACATGAAACTAGACAAGGGTGTGCTTTATTTGTTTATTTTCTTGGCATGTTGCAGATTCCTTTTATTTGTGATAGCTCTATTTGGTTTTGATGACCCACAGAAATTCCGGCTATTACTTTATGATTTTATGAGGTGACTAATCCCTTCTTAGTCTGGCTGAAGACTTTAAACTTAGCACTTCTTGGGAGGTAACCCAACATTCATGCGACACGGTAATATCTTTCCTTAACTCTTTTGCTTCAAATGGTAACAGTTTCTCCTTGTTCATGCTTTTAATTTTATCTTTAGAACATTGAGGACAATGTTAGATTTAAGTTTGGGGGTATGGGAGAAACATTTTAGTTGCATTGTTAAACTCCAGAGCCTAGAAATTTATGCTTATTAAGGATGGCACTAACCAATCTAAGTGGATGGAAGCATTTTGGTTGTAGGAGTTGAGGAACCAATCTGATTAGATGGAAACATCTAAAGAGTCTATTCATAAAAGCACAGAGCTCAGGTGTTAGAATTAAAGAAAAAACATGGTAGTTTCGCCATATTTCGTTGAATCCTTTTCACTTCTATTTTTATTTTGTTTTCTTTAAAATATGTTTGTCTAAGTGATTAGGTGGGGCTCACGATTCAAGTTGTTACCACTGCTAGGGTGAAATAGAGTGATTGAGATAAAAAAAAAAAAAAAAAAAATGAGACCAGACCATTAGACCAACCGGAATAAATTCAATAAAGTCGACCACTGGAACCCTTGTATATGCCAGTTGTGTTGACCACTGGTTCCCTTGTATATGCCAGTGTGTTGATATTAGTCTAGAACAATATCTCAGTCCATTAGGATAGGTTTATTTTGGCAGTGGCCTTCAGACAGATATGAGAAACACCGTTCACCTTAGTCAACATCAAAACCATCTACGTTTTTCTCATCCATCTTCTTAATCTTTCCATGTGATTGGTTGACTCACGTTATGATGTCCGAAACTATCCGAGTAGAGCTCGTGACTTATATATGAATTTTAGTATGCTTGAGTGCAAACTCGTGTACAGCAATTGGAATTTCGCATCAGGGTATTTCCTCCTGTAATCAATAAGTATGCCAACCAAGGAGACTTTTTAGTGCCTTCCAAGGTTCTGCGTAGATAGCTAAGGTCTGGAGTGTAAACGTTTTGTGGATACACCTCTGGTAAACCCTCCCGAGACTATAACTCGGCCACTAGGGCCACCTAGGGGTTTAAAGGCTTATTGCATACGCTAAATGCAATCGACGATGCCTGCGACAGTGAGTTAGGATTGTATTTTTTTTAGATTTGATTTGCTCGAGGACTAGCAAATAATAAGTTTGGGGGTATTTGATGGACGCATTTATGTGTCTATTTTAGTCTCAATTCTCTGTAATGTTAGTACTCGATTTTGCGCTTATTTTGGTATTTTATGTCTTTGTAGATGTTTTTGGAGAAATAAGATTTTGCGGCGAAATTGGCTCGAAAAGTGGTATTTGCGCTCGTGGGAGAAAATTACTATTCGGACTCTCAGTTTGGATAAGGGGTAACCTAATTACTAAGGGGCATCCCACTCATGGCAACTACTATTGGCAGACCGGAGCTGTTAGGGGGAGGTCATCATTTTCATTTGAATTCTCAAATTTGGCGGGAAAAAGTGATTCTTCCCTGGCAGAATAGGGTTCGGATTTGTGGAGGTTTTGGACGAGATTCAATCGCCAGAATTGGGTTCAATGGACCTGTTTGGACTTAAAAGGGATGCTATGGGCAATTTCTTCGATCCAGTTGGGCTGGATAATTGGTTCTCGTGAAACAGGGGAAGATTAATATTACGTGAAATATGCAACTTAACTGCGTGTGTTTTGCTGGATCGTATTGGAAGAGATTGAGTCGGATGAAGTTGTAGAGACAAGTCAGCGATGAGTGACGTGTTTTGAGAGTTAAAAGAAGAAGAAAATCTTCGTATATTTAGTAGAAATCTAAAACAGGGAAGCAATATTGTTCTCGGGTATATATGGAAGTAATGTGCGAGTCGAAAGAAGAGAACCAAAGACAGGATTCGTATCTACTAAATGTAAAGAGTTTTGAATAATCCAGGAGAGTATCAACGGCTGCAGACGCGTACACAAGATGAAAAAGGAAAGAAAGTCCGTAACTTTCTGTTGAAAAAAAAGAGAGGATTTACTCGAGTTATAATCGGCCAGTGAGTATATAAAGGGGTGCTTGGAGTCTCGGAAAAGGGAGTCGAGACTTTGGGGAGAGTTTCGGGGACTGGGAGAATCAGCAGAGGGGTGATCGGGAAGTTGCATGAAAGTACCCTGCTGCTGCTGGTGAAGAAGGAGCCGAAGAACAAAAGCCTGCAGAAGACAGTCGCAGAAACCGTGACCTATAGTTTCAAATTCTAAAGCTTTGCAACAATTTTGCAACAATTTTCCAACAATTATTTTTAGTTTGCAACAGCTCTGTTGAGGTTCTTTGTAACAGTGAGTTCTGTAACAATTATATCTGTTACAAACTCGATTTTTCTTCAATAAAACACCTATTCAGCCATGCGTTATTATTTTGAGCGTGTTTTTGATATGAGGAGCTAAACCCCAACACTGGGATGACGGAGGAAGCCATATTTCATGCGTGTGGTAATTATATTTAATTCTTTCATGACTTTTTGCATGGATTGTTAATTGTTTTATGGTTTTTATTGAATGGTTGTGATTTCAATTGATGGGTTATACTTAGGTTAAGTCTTTTGATATCCCATGCTTTAGATATACAGTCGTTGCTTTTCAAAAATCTACCTTGGCAAAACATAGAGTCAATATTTTATTATTTTTTTGAGCTATAATTGTCTAGAATAAATATATGAATCGCATGAATGAATTTTATGGTGGAATCCGAAGTCCCAGTTCTCTCGATTTTTGTGACAAACTTGTGAATATATTTTCTTTTTTTTTAGTATTTTCTTAAATCAAACCTTTACAAGTCTGAGTTGAACGAACTTTTACTACCACTTTCTACAACTTGTTAAAATCTCACCAGTAGACTCATCTTTACCTTCTTTGTATTCATGGCAAAATTAGGGTTTCGCCAATTAGCATCATGCTTGCGATTTCTCTTTTTTGAATAAAGCTTCTTATTTGAAAGACCCGAATCTCCTTTAGAATAGGTTATTAGACTTTCCACGTCCTTACATTATTCCCTTCGGAGTTTTGAATAATTGAATAAGGTATTTCTGGCACGGTTTCGTTTTTTTTTTTTTTTGGGTTGTGATATGATGGCTAATGGCTTCTCAATGACTTGGGATTTATTTGGCATATTTTCTGAGATTTGGAAAACTCATTCGAAAGAAATGTATGTTTTTTGACAAAAAAAAGAAACCCCAAAGAAGAATACAAACGGTGCATTCGTCTTTGGGAAATACAAATATCAAGCGGAAGGAGAAATTGTTAAAGGGAATACTAAAGGGAGAATGGCTGGAAAAGGGTAGTATAGTGTTTTTTTTTAGGGATTGAAAAGCTTGAGCCATCGCGAGTGAACTATCACACCTCCCAACTTTTCTGTGTTGATGAGCTTGCAGTAACCTCCCAGAAGGACATCTGCCACTAGATATGGCTCGTCTTCTTCTTCCTTGGGTGAATCGGTCCGAACAACTATCTTTACCGTAATCTTCCCAACCCGAAACGAGTTCACTTTGACCACCATATCTCCGATTTGAAACGAGTTTGGGTGTTGTGTAACCGCTTGAATCTTGGTCTCGCCGGTTTCGATGGCAGCTTCCAAATTCTTTGCAAAGCGTTTGAATGGCCCAACGCCCCATTCACATCTTTTGACAGTGTCCGTGCCAGTAATCGCGCTGAGCCCCCATGACAGAATAGGGGAAGAAACGACTGGTTGTAGATAAGATCGTTCGGCCAAACTTACTTGCGTTTGGAATCCACGGGTTAGCGTCAACAGGTCATCTCTAGGTGTCCGGGTTCCATCGGTAACTCGTCGATGCGACAGCAAGTGAGACGGTTTGTTGGAGATTCTTTCGGGCGTTGACATCGGTAGAGGGGATGTTCCCAATTTTTCCTTGTTGTTGAGTACCCACAAGCGCCCCAATATCATGTCATAATCCAGTTCTTTGACAATGTGGAATTTGCTATGCGTTATAGCGTCTCCCATCTTGACCTCGAGGTTCATGCAGCCGTGCGCGTTCAAGGCTCCCCCTCCCGGGTTCTTAATCACGGATGGAGAATGGGTAGCCTCTTGTTTTGTAAATCCCACAGCTTTCAGAGTCTTGAAAGTAACAATGTTGAAGTCAGAAGCCGTATCAATGAGCGTGTTATCGAATTTAATACCTCTTAAATAGGACGTGGTCAGCAGTCCCCAATCGTCCTTTTTGATTCTGCTTGCTGGGAGAGCTTGGGCTCTTGGCGTGGCTTCCATGAAGGGAAAAATCCGTTTGCCCGACGCGATTGAGAGCTGTGAAAATATCTTGATGTTGTGCCTTGGAAAGGTAGAGAATTCCGCATACGTGTTGCATCATAGATTGCACAGTCTCATACACAGAGTCCCCAGAGACCCCACAATTCCTCACCGGAAGTGGGTCTCGATGTACTCCCTCGTTTCCTAGTTGAAGTTCCCCGGCTTTTATCTTCTCTTTGAAGAAATGCTTCATTCTGTTGCAATCACTGGTTGGGTGGTGAACAAATCTGTGGTAGCGACAATATTTGGGGTTTGCCATCTCGGCCTCAGTCGGTGGGCCTCTGAGAGATGGTAGTCTGATAACATCATCTTGAATCCATGCTTCTAAGAGATCGATCACCTCCTCAATGGGAAACGGGAAATCCATGGTATTTCCTTCATCTTCGTGATGACGCATGGGAGCTTTAGAGGCGGCCTTCCATAGCGGAGTTGCTCTTCGTGTGCTTCGCGCTTAGGCTGCTGGTCTGCAGCTGGGGCCTTCCTTTTTCCTCCCTCGTTTACTACGCTCACAGAGGAGGGGCCATTGTTGTACTGCTTGTTGATGAGACGTCTATTCCCTCGAGTTTCGCGTACGTCTTTGGCTCTGGTTGGTCTAGCTCTTTCTAATAATGCTAATGCTGTCGTTGCTGATCGCCTGGCAGCTTCATGGAGCTCGGAGAATGTCTGGTAACGCAGGTTCTCTAGTAAGGCGCAGTAAATAGGAGCCATACCGTTGATGCATGAATTAACCAGCTGTTGTTCGGTCACGTTTGGATCATGACAGTCTAGTGTTTGAACCCTGAATCTTTTAACAAAATCATTTGGACGTTCGTTGTCCCGTTGGTACATCCTTCCTAGGTCCGAGAAGGTAACTTGTTCAGACACAAATAAGTACTTCTTGTAAAATGCAGTAACCATGCTACCCCAGTTGGGGATGTTGTTTGGCGTAATGCTATTGTACCACCTGTACGCTCTTCCGATAAGAGATTTCGAAAACTCTCTCAGACGGAGAACGTGATTGTATTCATGTTCACCTAAGGATTCGAGGAAGCGAGAGACATGTTCATGTGCATTTCTGGTGCCATCGTATAGGGTGAATTGAGGAGAGGAGTATCCTCTTGGAAGAGGAATTCTTTGTATATCATATGGGTAGGGAGGTTGATGCTGATGCATGTCTATTTCATCATTCTTGACTCGATTCCGGAGAAGTTCCTCCAGATCCTCTCGTGTGAAAAAATTGGACGGCTGACTTCTTTCCAATGGGGTTCTGGCACGAATCCCCTCGTCCGCGGAGACGCGTTCCGCCGAGGTGCTAGCGTCGGGGGTGTTGGAGGCGTTTCTAAACGACTCTGGGGGGCGTGACTCACGCGGCAGCCGCTCGGTCAGGGTTTTGAGGAAGACAAGTACTTCTTTCTGTGTCGAAACCATATCCTTCTAGGTTCTAGCGAGATCCTCCTGGCGTTCCATCAAATCAGCGATGGTAATATAGGGTCTGCTTCCTCTGGTTCCTCCAGCTTCTCGTCCTGTTGGTGGTGTAGTTGGAGTCTTAGTGGCGGTTGGAGGTGCCATGCTTGACGAGGCGTTTGGGGCGGTAGCGGCAGCTCTGGCCCTGGTGACTGGTGGCGTAACGCCCAAAGGAGCGTTTTCAGTACTGCCGTGATTAGCAGGTTGTGCAGGGACATTAGAGGCGGCAGCGGCTCTGGCCCTGGTGATTGGCGACGTTACACCTGAAGGAGTGCTTTCGGTGTTACTGTAGTCAATAGGTGATATAGTGACGTTGTTGGAAGTAGCGTTAACACCAGGGATGGATTATGCGTTGGTGTTCTCAGCAGCTGATCCGGATTTGAGTTCCACCATGTTGGAGTTGTAAGTGAAAGGTGATATCGGAAATTTAGAAATCGATATTGCAACCGATAGATTGATCTCCCACTGTACAAATCTGGCCTAAACCAAGAAATGGTCGTTCCAGACTTGCTTCGGTCACAAAGTGAAGGAGAAGGGTTGGTTTTGGGGAGGGAAGCGAAGAAAGTGTTGAGACCAGAATAGTTGATTCTGGAAGAGTAGTTGTTTTACGACTTGTATCAGAAAGTGGGAAGCTAGCAAATGTTTTCTGAGTGTTGTATGCTCCTGACCTGAACTTGTTGTTCGGTGGAAATAGGTAATGCCTATTTATTCAAGTCGGAATGAAACGTACTCTGGTCTCATTAAGAAATGGAAAACGGGTGAGTAAATGGGAGGAGGTAGTCACATGTAACGCCTGGAATTGATGTTCCATTAGAGAAGGTATTTCACCATTACTCCCTGTATTTACTAACCGCTTAATCCTTATGACACTCTCTTATAACGGGCGTAGTGTACGCCGCACGCTGTAAACCGTCAAACCAATACCCAATGAGCATCCCCCAGTTTGTGACATGCGTTGATGTCTCGAATGTTTTTGTGGAAAACATGTAGCACGTTTGCTGTTATCTGGCAAGTTGAGCTTGGGAGACTTGCGTGGTGACCTTCGACGGTCGAGATTTTGCATCTTAAGAGGACAGGTAGCCGTTGATATTGCATGATCAGTATGGCTTTAATATGGCCTAGTTTAGGCGCGGCCAAAAGTTAGGGTTTTGGCTTTGTTTAGGCGCAACCAAACTAGGGCCAAAGGTTTCCATGCATTAGCTGGTAACCTTGGACGGCTAAGATCTTCACCTTAGATGAAAAGTGGCTGTTGATTATTGCAAGCCTCCATTTTGGCAACTATAAAGGGAAGGCCGGCATGGTATGGGTTAGGCGCGGCAAGTTGGCTGGCACGGCATGCCATTGGCACATGTGGCATGGTCAGCATGCCTTGGCGCCGTTTAGGCGTGGCCAAAACTAGGGTTTTGGCGTTGGGCCAAAGGTTACCATGCGTTGGTTGGCGACCTTGGACGGCTAAGATTTGCATCTTAGATGGAAGGATGGTCGTTGATTGTTGCATGCCTTCGTTTGGTAGCCAGCGGCATGAAGCATGGCCGGAATGGCTTTGACATGGAGTGGAGCCACTGGCAGTGTGCGGCTTGGAAGGGAAATGCTTGCGGCTTTGTTTAAATTAGGGTTTAGTATGCCGAAACCCTAATTAGCGCCCTTTACTAGAATCGATGTAGAATTCTCATATGGACTCGGATTTTGATGGTACGCCCCTCCATTTTGTACGGAAATGAATTTCCTATTTCCCTACGCGAGAATATTTAGGTTTTGAGCTCGTGCGGGAGGTGAAAACAGCCCGAAAGTAAAACTCAGGAAGAATTCAAGAGGGACGGTGGCATGTTTGGTGCGTGTTTGGGAAGCTAGCAAGTCTTGGGAAGCTAGCAAGTTTTGGGAAGCTAGCGTGTTTTGGGTTTCTTGCGAATGGGCTTTTTGGAGTAGAAAAACGTCTATTATCGGCAAAACTTTTAATCTGTTTGAAGATTGAAAAACTAATCTGGCTTCGCATACAAAGGTACCAATTAGGATAATGAAAAATTCAAAAAGATGAGGAATCGTTGATTTGGCGGAGATCAGATTTTGTTAGCGGCTCGGTGGGAAATATTAATGGATGGATCATCGATGGAGAAGGAGTAAAGGAGTGGGAATTGTTGTGATTTTAGCTTTAGCTTTCGCTTTTAAATTGGAATTTGAGTCTTAATGAGAAAGCGAGTTATAATACATGCTACGCCAAATAACTATGCTACAAATGATCCATCTACGAAATACTAAGATTTGCAAAATCATCTTTGGAGAGTTGAGAAAGGCGAGTACCAAAGGAAGGAAAGAAGGAGAAACCATATTGAAGATCTTGCTAGTTGCCAAATCACGGCGCGGAATCTTGTGATTAAGAGATTTAGAAGAAGATACATGCCTGTTGTTCCAAGATAAGGATATTTTTACTTTATTATTGGTGGCATGTTTTTGAGTGAGTTGCTACTTAATGCATTTCGTTTGGAGCTATTAATTGAGGCAACAAACAAAACAATTGCAAGTTTTGATTGGAAGCTAGCGTTCTAATCAAGTTGGATGAATTGGAGCGGCCTTGCGACACATTTTGAGAAAGTGAGGCAAATTGGCGACGGAAGACCATGGAATAGGTGAAATTAGGACTTAACAAAACAACAAGTTTAAATGTATATCTACATGAACAAAATAGCCCCTATTAGTTCGCGAATAACATTTCGTAAAAGAGGCAAATTACCTAAAGTGCGTCATATAGGGGTATCTCTCGACATGGCTCGGGAAAATTCATCCCATTTATTCCCAACATATATGTTTTGTCTCTTCTTAGAGATTTCTTGGCATATGTTGCACTCGGCTCCACAAAGTGCGTCTCGTAACCATAAACCATATAGATAAGGGATAAGAGGCTTCTTAGTTGTTAAAGGCCTCGGGTTTTGGCGTTGGGCCAAAGGTTACCATGCGTTGGTTGGCGACCTTGGACGGCTAAGATTTGCATCTTAGATGGAAGGATGGTCGTTGATTGTTGCATGCCTTCGTTTGGCAGCCCGGCATGAAGCATGGCCTAATGGCTTTGACATGGAGTGGAGCCACAGCAGTGCGGCTTGGAAGGGAAATGCTTGCGGCTTTGTTTAAATTAGGGTTTAGTATGTTGAAACCCTAATTAGCGCCCTTTACTAGAATCGATGTAGAATTCTCATATGGACTCGGATTTTGATGGTACGCCCTCCATTTTGTACGGAAATGAATTTCCTATTTCCTACGCGAGAATATTTAGGTTTTGAGCTCGTGCGGGAGGTGAAAAAGCCCGAAAGTAAAACTCAGAAGAATTCAAGAGGGACGGTGGCATGTTTGGTGCGTGTTTGGGAAGCTAGCAAGTCTTGGGAAGCTAGCAAGTTTTGGGAAGCTAGCGTGTTTTGGGCCAAAGGTTACCATGCGTTGTTTGGCAACCTTGGACGGCTAGGATTTGCACCTAGGATGGAAGGGTGGCCGTTGATCGTCGCACGCCTTCGTTTTGGTAGCCGCATAGGGAAGGCCAACACGGTATGGCGCGGTAAGGGGGCTGGCACGGCATGCCATTGGCACATGTGGCATGGTCGGCATGCCTTGGCGCGGTTTGGGTGTGGCCAAAACTAGGGTTTTGGCGTTGGACCAAAGGTTACCATGCGTTGGTTGGTGACCTTGGACGGCTAAGATTTGCATCTTAGATGGGAAGATGGCCGTTGATTGTTGCAGGCCTTTGTTTTGGTAGCCACATGGGGAAGGCCAACACGGTATGGCGCTACAAGGTGGCTGGCACGGCATGCCATTGGCACATGTGGCATGGTCGGCATGCCTTGGCGCGGTTTGGGCGTGGCTAAAACTAGGGTTTTGGCGTTGGTCCAAAGGTTACCATGCGTTGGTTGGTGACCTTGGACGGCTAAGATTTGCATCTTAGATGGGAAGATGGCCGTTGATTGCTGCAGGCCTTTGTTTTGGTAGCCGCATGGGGAAGGCCAACACGGTATGGCGCGGCAAGGTGGCTAGCACGGCATGCCATTGGCACATGTGGCATGGTCGGCATGCCTTGGCACGGTTTGGGCGTGCACAAAACTTGGGTTTTGGCGTTGGGCCAGAGGTTACCATGCGTTGGTTGGTGACCTTGGACGGCTAAGATTTGCATCTTAGATGGGAAGATAGCCGTTGATTGTTGCAACCCTTTGTTTTGGTAGCCGCATGGGGAAGGCCAACACGGTATGGCTCGGCAAGGTGGCTGGCATGCCATTGGCACATGTGGGGCCAGGGGTTTGGCATGGACGGTTTGGCATGATGGGGCCAAGGTGTGGTTGGCTTTCCATGGTGGGGCCAAGGGTTTGGCATGCCGTAGGCGCATGGTGCGGCTAGCATGGTTAGGGCCAAGGAAAGGTGCAGTTGGCTTGGCTAGCATGATTGGCATGCCTTGGCGTGGTTGATGTGGCTGGCATGGTTTGCCATTGGCACAGTGGTGCGGCTAGCATGGTTGGCATGCCTTGGCGCGGTAGACGTGGCTGGCATGGTTTGTCATTGGCACGGTGGTGCGGCTAGAATGGTTGGAATTCCTTGGCGCTGTAGATGTGGCTGGCATGGTTTGCCATTGGCACGGTGGTGCGGCTAGCATGGTTGGCATGCCTTGGCGCGGTAGATGTGTCTGGCATGGTTTGCCATTGGCACAGTGGTGTGGGAATTAGGGTTTGGCCTGTCGAAACCCTAATTAGTATTAAAAAAAAAAGGTACCCTGGTAATTTTCTCGCAGACATATTAAAGGGTTCAATAAATGCACTCAGTGGAGACATTATTACTCAAATTATGTGACGTCACTGTCCGACTAGGGTTTTACGATTTTAACCCTAAGCTAAAAACCACCATCAACAATATGAAATCGACATAATCTTATGAATGTTATTGTGATTATGTGTATGGGTAAAGGTGAAGATTTCATCCTAGGAAACAATGTTTACATTTGTTTAAGGGAAGTACATTCATGAACTTGTTCTATGAATCGAAAGGGAAATCACTAGGATTATTGGTATTATTATTCATCGCATATCTTTGGATTACCAATATGTGTGAGTTAGTAGAACCGATCATAACTTGTTATGTATCTTGGTATAACTAAGCACAATGCTTGACTTGTGATTTAGTATGACTAGTTTTGATTAATTAGTATAATCGATCCTAAGTAATCACCTGAGATGGTATGATCGATATTTGTACCTGGTGTGACTGATCCTAGTAATTGGTATGACTGATCACAAAAGAGTTGTGTAATCGATCCTTGTAATTGGTGTAACCGGTTCTAGTAATTGGTGTAACCGATCCTGGTAATTGTTGTAACCGATCCTAGTAACTTGTATAACTGACCACAAGCAATACCATGAGTATATGGTAACCGATCCTGGTAATTGACGTAACCGATCCTGGTAACTGAAGTAACCGGTCCTGGTAACTTGTGTGTCCGATCACAAATAATCCATATTAAGGTATAATTGATCCTAGTGATTAGTAGAACCGATTGAACCCATGATTGTGATTTGATATTTGATCAATCACATAGTTGTCTTGAAATACAGATGAACCAATTCTAAACTTGTTTGAAAGTGTGGTATAATCGATTCCAAGATTGTAAATATGAAAGATGATATACAAAGAAAAGATGTCAACATACTTTGAACACGAACAATAACTCTTATATTTTTTTGTTCAAAGTTATTCCTTAATTACTCAAGGAGATCCCAGTCGGAAATAAATTAAGAAATTTTTAATTAAGGTTGTTAGTTTTATATGCTTTAATTACCAGCAATTAAATGCATATCTCTAGAGAATAAAAATTAGTAATGTGCATTTACTAATTGGAGATTTTCTATTGAGAGATTTCGGAAAATATTGGACAAAGCATTTCCAGGAATTATGAAAACCGATTTGTGCACTTACTGCATATCTTGAGAATAATTTCGATTTTGGAAATTCCTTGGTGCCCAAACATCCTTGGTCTATAAATACCTAAGTTTGCATTTCTAGCAAACTATCCTAATAGCCATGCAAAGTTCATCTTTTTGTTGTTTCTGGTGGAGTCGTCTATCCAGAGAGGAAAGTACCCTAATTAGGCGAAATCTCTTACGACCGCTCGTTTAAAGACTTTTGTGGGATCAAGAAGCTCTACGAGTACCGTTGGTGGAAAACTAGATAATTGTAGTTTATTAGTTTTCGATTGATTTGATTGACTAACGGTTATTGGATTTTGATTGCACCTAGCTAGTTTGTTTATTCTTGAGAATCTTCTCTTCTGATATAAGATTCACTCAAACTAGATTGAAGTGTCGACGGGATCTTTAGAACTGTTTGTAGATCTAAAGACATCTTTTGATAATCCATTATTAACAGGCTCCGTTTTGTGCATGATTTATCACAAGAGATTCAAGTGGTGTTGTGCAGGTTTAATTGAAGATTAAAGAAGATTTGAAGATAAAGAAGATTTCTTATTGGTTTCTCATATCTTTGTGTAGCACAAACCTTGATCGTCTGGGTCCAACTAGAATCGGATTTATTCGATTGATTAGTTGCGTGAGATCGGTAACACCTAATAGTTCTTTTGATATCTATTTTGATTGTTACAAATCCGGATCTTATTATTTAGGTAATAGAGATTGGATTGATCTAACCAGGCAAAGAATTTTATTAGTTTAAACGGAAGATCCTTTGCATATGACTTATCTGGAAAGAATCAATAGAGTTGTTACCAAACAGATTTGTTGTTCCTTTACTATTTGGAATACGATTCAAAGGAATTGTTCCAGTGCGTGCACTTATTGAATGTCATAAACGCAGGGATTCTGAAGAAACTAAGTGAATTAGGTTTAGTTGCTTGGTGTCATCTATACGAAGTTGGTTTAGATTTTGCATAGCGGCTTAATTCTGAGAGTATTCAATTATGGACTTGGTCCCGAGGTTTTTCTGCATTTGTTGTTTCCTCGTTAACAAAACCTTGCTATGTCTTTTACTTTTTTATTTCCGCAATTATAATTGTTTATTATAATTAAAAGTAAAATACACAAACGTTAACTCCGTTTTACTTGATAGTGATCCTATAGAGTTTCGTTAAGTCTGAACCTATTATCAAGTAATCACACTTTGATTGTTGTATTGTCTAGATCTCGTATCCATAGACGATCACACAAAGTGTGAATACCGATTTGTCGTATTGTCTCGACTTTGTCCATAGACAATCACTTTCGGTAAGAGGACTTATATGTGGATAAATTAAAGATTGTGGTGTATTTGGGTACCCTCGTCTTTTCAATTGGTATAAGAGCAGGCAAACACGAAAAGATCTAACAATTTGTGTTTGGTGCGATCCAACCTATAATAATTGAATCTATGTCTGATTCAGTTAACGCTGAGCAAGAAGATGATATACTTCAGAAAGTCAATCTGTTTTTAGATCCTGATAAACAACTCAATACTGTTAGTTCACTGGTTGAACACAACTCAGGAAACATTAACCATGACATATTAACAAGAAAACAAGTACCTGTGATGCACAAGTCAGATTCAGATGACTTTGATGAGATTAAATTTTTCATAAAGCTTGCTGAAAAATATAATCTAATTGATAATATATATTATCAAACTGTCAAAAGGATTATCGAAGATTCTTTGATAAAAACCAGGTTTCATGAAAAAACTGCATCTCAAGAAATTCTTGTAGTTCATGAACCTCCTAACATGATGGTAATCACATCTAGTCTATATCAAGATGGAAATACAGTTCCATTTACTCGTAAACTGAATCTGAAGAATCTGGCAATGATCAAGTTAGAAAAGATCTATTAGTTAAGAAAAGGATATGTGATCCTAATTCCCAGAATCTCTTAACTAATAAACAACATCTTGATTCTAATAGTCTAACCACTTGCAAGAATCAAAAGAGATGTGTTTCAAGGGATAATCCTATGACTAATATCCGGTCAAGTAAAGCCGTCATTTATCGTGACAAGGATTATCTTACTGATTGTGGCAAAGATCAGCATAAATGCACTCAAACAAATGATTTCAAATCATGATGTGTTGTTGTTGATCAACTGTCCAAATCAGAATCAAGGAAACAATCTCATCAAAAGATGTTGTCATATTCCAAAAAAATTTGGGTCGATATAAGAGTTCTGCTCAATTCGTGACTCAAAATAATTCTTGTCACACTTATGATCTTGTTCGTCGAAATGATCCTTCTCTTGAATCAGATCACTCGAGTTGTGACTTAATGAAAGAAGCATGTCCGAAAATATCATGATGGATCATATTCCACAAACAAAGATGAGCCATCAAGTGCTCACATCAACAACTAAGTTTGTTGATCGGAATTTCCCAAATTTGTGCTCGATTTAAATAAATGGGAAGTTCTTAAAAGAGCACTGAAATATGAGAAAATTATAATACTATACTCAATCTATCTATATCATGAACATCTAAAAGTATTTTTCTAGTTATGGAATACTCTCTATTTATAGAAAAATACTTTCGATCTTCGAAAAGTTCATGATAATATAGTTCAAGGAAAATTCAGACTCTCTTGACAATAATGTTTCAGAAATTTCTTTCTGATTTTATTTCCGAATATGTATATTTTCACAAAATTTTATTCAAATAAAATACCCTATTAGGTATTCTAAAACTTGGAAACCAGGTTTTATTTGAAATATAAAAACATCTTTAAAACCGATTCCTTTTTCCACTTCTAGTATGCGGTTCAAGATGGGTGAAAATACTATTGATATTTATTCACAATTACAGAAGCTTGAAACATGTCTTCCTACTGAGATTAAGTGCTACTTCTCAAGGGAACATAAGAGGAATCAAATATCACTTGAGCTTATGTTCTTTTTAATAAGAGATTTCGAAATTTCTCAAGAACAATTGGAAGATTCTGTAAAGAATGAGAAGTGGCTCGAGTTAAATTTTTTGAAGTTGATTATGGAGGTGAATCTCTTTAAGTGGAGACTCAATCATCTAAAAGAAAAGAGAAGACTCAAAAACTTGAACATTAAAGAAACTTCTGTAAATAATCATAGCACTTATAGGGATTAAGTTATATGTTGTAATGCTTAATCCAAGAAAAATAGACATCAATTATTGATTTATTTCGATTGTTGTATATATAAGGTCTATTTTTAAATAAAACTATCAATTTTTATGAATAAAATAATTATTTTATAATTTTTCTTGTGATAGTTTTCGATTACATAGCCTGTGCTTGAATGCCTATATTTTGCTATGTGTTTTCGGTTTATGGGATGTCTGATTTCGTTTTTCATAACCTTAATATTCGATCTCATATGACGTGAACCCTTATGGTTTGTGTGACTTTCTGATTTATCGGGATTAAGTTCCAGCCCATGTTGGTAGGCTTTATCAAAGGATCATAAGGTGTTCCGATTGAAACTCACATGTAAAAAGTCACAATGTGTTAAATCAATTTGTGTTTATTACATGAGTTGTGTTTAGCATAAACATATGTGTTTCGGGTTTTCAACTTTTGTTATTGGCACGCATTAGTTAAAACCGATTCAACCTTTCTCTGGTAAAGGTTGCTCTTTGTTGTTGTTCTTTTGTTTTTGCGAGAGGATGACAACAAACTGGGGGAGATTTCAAACTTGAACTTGCGCTTAATGATATATATTTCTGGGGAAAATAAGATGCAAAATCTGAGGTAAAAAATTTGTTAGTTAATCGTTTTCCTGCTTAAGAAAAGCCTGCTTATATTGCATATATTTTACTTTTGCTTAACAAAATTTCGGTACAATTGATATATATTCCATTATGTGTGTAGATGTGTGTTTATGATTCAATTATTTCCGGTTAAGAAAAACTGTGTCCATTTATTTGGCTTATTGTTTGATATCCTCTTTATTGTTTGATATCAAGTGTTTTTGCTTAACGAAATTTCGGGCCTATTGTGATGCTATAATGTCTATGTTTGTTTCTATTGCTTCCGGTTAAGAAAATAATTGTGCAAGTCAATTTATTTTGGTTTGTATGTATTGTTTATGACTTAACAAAATGCGGGATCATTTGTTTAGTCCAATTCGATTCCGAATAAGAGAAACTAAGTTAATTCTGATCTTAGTTAGACTTATCAAATTGAAGGATTCGATTACTCAAGTCTAATTGAATGCCTTGATAAGAAATACTAGTTAACTAACCTAGTACTTGTCTTGTCTAGAGTAAAAGGTCTAAGTTATTGTCTGAATAATTAGAACCTGATGAGAGAAATAAAGTTAATTCTGATATTTATTTTGGTCTTATCGAAATAAGCGATTGTATGTTTACAATCGGTTTAACAAGGGAACTAAGTGTCTTAGTCAATTTGTTAAACTATTAGGGAAAATTGCTTCGGGAAATTGTTTCCTTGATAACATATTAAAACTAAATTACTTGTAGCTTCGGTTTTAACATTGGTTATCTAAAGTGGTATATGTGAAACCTTCGTGCTTAACTCTTATAGGTTGTGCACGTCTTTTAGATTTGTAAGATCCTTTCGGTTTAACCTTTATTTTCTCGAACCTTTGTCATTTATATGGAGTAAACAAGTGATTTACAATCACTAAGGAAAGGATAATTGTGCTTAAACATTATATCTAACGAAAGAGTAAAGCATTGACTAAGGGGGGGAATAGCTACACAACATACCATATGTGATTTTTTTAGTTCTCTTTACTACAAAAGGGGAATAACAAAGATTTCGGATTGAATATCTACCTATCTTACCTTTAGGGGGAGTATAAGCTTTGTTATTCAGATGTCAACAACGGCATTTATAACTTAAATATATGCAGGTTATCGTGCTGTTGAAACTTGGAATCAAGCGTCTGTATAATGAATTCTTGTAATTTATTTATCCATATGTATTAAGAGTTTTGTCACTAAAATTGACAAAGGGTGATATTGTTAGAGCATAGCTCGGTTGAACCCACCAAGCTTTGGTATGTCAATTTTTGTTGTCATATTTTAGTGAACCAAAACTCATCTGAAATTCGCTTGATATGTACTAGAGACAACTTCGTATAGGTTAGACTAGAAAGGCTTTGGCATATGAGACATACAAGTATTACTCGAAGACATGAAAAATGTGGAGAAGTAACGAGCTATAACGATGACATCATCTTTCCTCTTGAGGTTAGTAATATTGACTTGAACTGTTTCATTCCTATATCTTTCAAGTCGTGTTATATTGAAAACATAACTGCGGAGCTGTGAATGAATATTTTACTCTAGTAGTGAGACATGATCATATGATCATAGTATTAAGGAATTAAACTACTAAGTATAACGATTATCTTTTGAACTTCGTAGATACGACATCGACATAATCGTATGAATGCTATTGTGATTATGTGTATCGCTAAAGGTAAAGATTTCATCCTAGGAAATAATATTTATATTTTTTTAAAGGAAGTACTTTCATGAACTTGTTTTATGAATCGAAAGGGAAATCGCTAGGCTTATTGGTATTGTTATTCATTGCATATCTTTGGATTACCAATATGTGTGAGTTAGTATAACCGATCATAAGTTCTTATGTATCTTGGTATAACTAATCACAATGTCTGACTTATGATTTGGTATGACTAGTTTTAATTAATTAGTGTAACTGATCCAAAGTAATCACCTGAGATAGTATGATCGATATTTCTAATTGGTGTGACCGATCACAAAAGAGTTATGTAATCGATCCTTGTAATTGGATTAGTAATTGGTGTAATCGATCCTGGTAATTGGTGTAACCGATCCTAGTGACTTTTGTTAGTGCATAGCTCGGTTGAACCCACCAAGCGTTGGTATGTCAAGTTTGGTTGTCATATTTTAGTGAATCAAAACTCATCTAAAAGTTGCTTGATTGTGTCTTAGAGACAACTTCGTATAGGTTAGACTAGAAAGTATAGGAATATGAGACATATAAGTATTACTCGAAGACCCGAAGAAGGTGAAGAAGTAACGAGCTACAACGACGACACATCGTCCTTCCTCTTGAGTTTAGTAATATTGACTTGAACTATTTCATTCCTAATGTATCTTTCAAGTCGTGCTATATTGAAAACCTAACTGCGAAGCTGTGAATGAATATTTTACTTTAGTAGTGAGACATGATCATATGATCATAGTATTAAGGAATTATACTACTGTTGATGGTGGATTTTAGTTCAGGGATAAAATTGTAAAACCAAAAATAATGTGTTGACATCCTGCAAAGGGTAAAGCCGTTTCATAAACGATGAGTGCAGAAAACCTCTCCGCTTTATTTATTCGAAGCAATTCAATAAATATACAAAATTCACCCAGAATGCTGCATGTGGCAATAATCCCAAATATTCTGTGAATTTTTAGCATTATTTATTAATGCATGATTGGCCTAGTATTTCCAGTGTTGTTCTCAGCAGAACTCTCATGATTGGCGTGGCATGACGACTGAGTGTTTACTCTCAGCAGAGATAGACACATTTTTGTGTCTGAATTGTCCTCAGTGTCTCTATTGTTAGTGCTTGATTTTGTACTTATTATGGTGTTTTTATGTTTGTGTAGGTGTTTTTGGAGGAATACACTTATGTGTAAAAATTTGCTCAAAAAGTGCAATTTGGACCCCCGAAGAAAAGTACTAAAGGCACCCTCATTTTGGTTAAGGGTCACCTAAGTTGGGCACCTGCTATTCGCACCCCAGAACAGGATAGGGGACACCATCTTCTTCATTCAAATTTCAGTTTTGGCGGGAACTTTTGCAGCCACCAGCCAGAGATTAGGGTTTGCGATTTGAGCTTGTTGCAGTGAGATTCAACGGATGAAATCGTTTGGGAAGCTTTGTTTGGGCATCATAGGCATGGTATGGTCGTCGGAATTGGTTCAATTTGGCTGGATAATTACTTGGGAGCAAATTAGGGTTCAACAGGGTTCTTTGAAAACCCGATACTGCTGTTCTGGTTTTGGAAGATTTCTAGGAAGATTAAAACTCTGAAATTAGTTGGATAAGGCCTGTTACACTCTAACAGGACTGGTAAGTCCATCAGATCCGATAAATTTTGGCCACATCGTCGGAGAGAAGAAATCAGGGAGTTCGTGTACGGAGGAGATAGTCAAGGGATTACAACAAGTTTGGACGTGTGTTGCACGTGTTTGGGTGGATTCTGGTCGCTGGAGCAGCGTGGAGGAGTTAAACTTGGATAGTATGCACGTAATTTACTGCTGCAGATACGTACAGGAAACAAAAAGGAAAGAAAATATATTTTCTTTACTGCCGAGTGATGACAGGTTATGTTGGAGTTATTGTCGTGATTTCTTGCCCCTGTCGATATAAAAGAAGTGCTTGGAGGTCAGAGAAGAGGACGAGGTGATTGGGAGCAGTTTAGAACGTCACAGAGCCAAAAATTCAGAGTTGCAGAGAATCGCCATTTTCTGCTGCTTTGAAGAACACCAAGAACATACGACGCACAAGAGACAGTCGTTTTGCTACAGTGACAACGACAGTTAGCTATTATCGTTCTCTGTAACAGTTCGGTTTGTAACACATATAATTGTTACAAACCCGGTTTTTAATTATTTTCTCTCATTTTCATCATTTGTAAACACTTTGAGCAATGAAATCAACTTTTGAGCGTGTTTCCAACATGATGATGAGCTAATTCTCCCACAACCAAGGCAATGAGGAAGCTATTTACGCATGAATAATTGGTAACTATTTTATTTTCTCTAATTTATAATTTATAATTGACTCAATCACTGCTTTTGCAGAGTTTTAAATTGTTTGCGTAATTTTCTTAATTAGTTGTGATTCAATCTGATATGTTATACTTTGTTTAGTCAATTGATAATCTATGCTTAGGGAGTACAATTGATATTTGAGAATTTGCCTGATTATTTGTGAGTTAACAAATAAGGGACTTAAAATATAATTAGAGTTTTGGGTTATTTACCATCATTCATTCATGTGTAATAGTGGAATCAGTGTCTTGGTTATTTTTAATGTCTTGAAATCAATTTTGCATTAAGTTTTCTTTATTGTTAAGTTTTATCAAGTCTAAAATCTATTGCTTTCACAAGTCTCAACGAACTTTTTACTACAACATCATTGAAAATAACTACCAAGTAACATGAATCTCCAAGTGTCAATATTGAGATATGCACGAAATACCCGTACAGGCTACACCATTCTCTAACAAAGAGAATCTCGTATCGCGCTTTGGTTAGCCGATCGAGCATATTTAATTTCCTAAGGGAAATTTGGACTGTCCGTATCAGTCTCAGAAACGATCACGGCCACGCAAGTTGACCGCATGATTTAACCAGCCTAGACGAACCCTAGCAGGAGCAGGCGATCACCGTGATGACCACCGACGGGCCCGCTTATGCCCTAGCCGGTCGAACACCACACTACACTCCCAACGCCCGTTGAACGCCAACCCTAAAATAGGATGGCCGTGTTGTTTTGGGAAAGGCTCGAACGAGCGAGACTGATCAGGTCATTCTTAAAACCATCACAACCGTCCAACTTCGCCAGCCTGGTTGAACGGATTAGATCATCTAGCGAATAATCAGGGAAGTGCTAATGCACACATTGGCGGGCCTACTCTATCTCTGCCCGATCGGCTTTCTCACGGCAAATCCATGGAGCAATGAACGTTTTCTCCAAGCATGGCTGGCGTGATGCTTTTAAAGGTCGCGGAAATTCCACTTGTGTGTTAGAACGATCACAACCATCCAACTTAACCAGCATATTTGGATGGCTTAGATCGTACCTAGGACCATTAGGGAGGTGCACACATGTTCACCGTTAGCCCAATGTGGTCCCCGCACAATCGGTCTCTCCAAAGGAGAAGCATGACTTGCCAAACCGTTTGGCCAAAGTCATGTATACATGACTGTTTCAAAATCCTAAGTAGGGTTTGCGGCGTTGCATATCTGCCGTCGTTCAATCACGACCATCCATCTTCGCAAGCCCGGATGCAGGGTGTAGATATAGACTTAAGAGGTCCCAAGAGTGTCAACGTGATCACTGTGGGCCCACCTTTGCATGTAGCCGGTCGGCCTAGGCATACTAGGACTCGACACCTCGAGACGCGCGCCCCAAAGTGGCATGTCACGCAGCCTTTAATCCTTTGCGGTAATGGATTTTCTGTCGCAAATCGATCACGACCACTCATCTTTGCCGATCAAATTGAGTGGCCTAGATCGAGTCTTCGTGGGACGGAGAGGTATAGGCTGTACAACAACGAGTCGTCTCCATGCATGACCGACCGGTCCCACCAAAACCGGCGCCCAAGCTTGAATTCGGTCAAGACAAAGAGGGATGCTTGCGCTCCTCTTAAAAACCCTAAAATTTATCAACGGTCGCAAATAAGTGTCGTAAACCATCTCGTCCGTCCAACTTTGCTAGCTTGGTCGGACAACCTAGGTTAAAAGTTAGGCGACCAATGAGGCACCTCGATGATCACCGTCCGCCACTCTTCCACAGGGAGTGATCGACCAGGGGATGGCTCGCCCATGCGGCCTCCAAACGATCACTCGAAGATGGTTGGACGTGATGATATTTTAAGACGCTTGATCCGCAACTTACTCGGTTAAGCTTTAAAACATCGATGCTTCATACATGTTGATTGTTTGCAATGCATTACATGCATCGAACATACACGATATTTCATGAATATCAATTTCTTAATAACTTAGTTATTTAACTTAGCATCGTATGCTATTTCCTGCAGTGGGTCCCATGATCCGCTCATTCGAGACATCAAGCATGTCACAAACTGGGGGATACTTACTGGGGTATTGGTCTGGCGGTTTACAGCGTGCAGCGTGCAACGCGCCATTACAAGAACGTGTCACGAAAAGGTGGACGGTTAACAGTGATGAGGGAAGTGGGCAAAGGTGTGATCGTGTAACAATCAACACTCATACACGACCCCACTACTTCATCACTTCACCTCCTCCACTTCCTACGAGATGATGGTGGCGCTCAATGACTTGTATAAATAGGTTCTCCAACCTATTTTTCACCAACACGTAGAAAACCAAGTGTTGTCATCGGTATCCAGAAAATACCCAAAACTGATAGCTTTCATTGTGCAAGCCAGTTCAACATTCTGATACAAGTCATAAACAGCCAACACCTTCATAATCTCAATACCTTCTTCGCTTCCATCCCTAAGATCAATCCCATCTCCTTCACTTTGTGACCGAAGCAAGTCTGGAATGGTCATTTGTTGGTTTAGGCCAGAATTGTACAGATTGATCTTTCGAATCAAAAGCACTCACGTGCAGTGCATTTGTTTAGGGTTTAGATTCATTTCTCATCCACACACACCCAAAATTACCGAAACCAGCAGAAATAGTTTTCACCCATAAAAAATTGGCGACCACAGTGGGAGATTAATCTCTCGGTTGCAATATCAATTTCTAAATTTCATTTTTCAATCCCGATTTCAAGATGGAAGAACTTAGGTCCGGATCAGCAATCAATTCCGATGGAACTAGCGCTGACAACACTCTCGATGTCGATGTCCCTGTCAGTGGAGCTGCCGTGCAGAATGTGATCAATACATCTCGTAGAGCCGCCTCCTCTACCACCAACACCAGCGGAGCAGGAGAGATTCCAGTAGGCGTGACACCTTCTATCACCAGAGCCGGAGCAGCCGCAAACCTCGGCATATCTTCAAGTGTAACGCCTCCAGTCGTCACTAGAGTAACTGCCACTCCCCCGTCAGGACGAGGGGCTGGAGGGACAAGAGGAGGACAACCCCCTATTACCATGGTGGATTTGATGGAAAGGAAGGAAGTTATTTCTAAGGCTCAAACGGATATGGCTGCAACTCAGAAAGAGGTACTCACTTTTCTCAAAACTTTAACCGAGCGATTGCCGTAAGAGTCACGGCACCCCATGGAACCAACAAGGAACGCGTTCAATACACCCGGAGTAGGCTCTTCAACGGCGTGGGCCTAGATGGATGAAGAAGCTCGTGCCGCTCCTGAACGTCCGATGGAAAGGAACCAGCCATCCAACTTCATTACGCGTGAGGACCTGGAGCGACTCCTCCAAAACCGGGGCAAAGGAAATTCAATGGACATGCACCAGCATCAACCTTCGTACCCTCAAGACGTGCAACGGATTCCCCTTCCAAAAGGATACACCTCTCCTCAGTTCTCCCTTTATGATGGTACCGATAACGCTCGTGAACATATCTCTCGATTTTTGGAATCTTTAGGGGAACATGAATATAATCATGTTCTCCGCCTGAAAGAGTTCTCAAAATCACTTACTGGAAGAGCGTACACATGGTACAACAACATCACACCTAACAGCATATCCAATTGGAGTGAGATGGTCGGTACTTTCTACAGAAAGTATTTCTTCGTGTCTGAGCAGATCACTTTTTCAGACTTAGGAAGAATGTTTCAACGAAACAACGAGCATCCAAACGACTTCATCAAGAGAATCAGGATCCAAGCATTGGATTGTCATGATCCGAATGTCACCGAACGCCAGTTGGTGGAATCATGCATTAACGGAATGGTGCCAGTATACCGTGCTTTGTTAGAGAATCTGGGTTTTCAAACATTTTCTGAGCTCCATGAAGCCACTAAGCGTTCAGCCACAACGGCCCCAAAATTGTTGGAAAGAACCAGAGTTGTTCGAAACGAAGAAGCACGTGAGAGTCGAGGAAGCAGGCGTCTCATTAACAAGCAATATAACGCCGGTCCTTCTGTGAGTGTAGTGGGCGAAGGAGGAAAAAGAAAATCTCCGACAGCAGAGAAACAACCCAAACGCGCAGCACCAACAACTCCAAATCCTGGTCGAAGTTCCTCCAATGGAGATATCCCCCTTTTCAACGGTGTATCTGATGGTATAACCGGAAGAATCCCTACATTGATCGAATTAGCGTACATGAGATTCACACGATGAACATGGACCTGATCAAAGAAGCAATAAACGGCATACTCAATCTCCTCATCAAGATGACATCAGATACGAGCAGTTCTCCTGTCACAGAGATTTCTACACTGGGGACTGATCCTCGCAACGATCCTCCTCAAGTCAATAGTTTCACTATGAACCAGAGGTCGGTGGATCAGGAAGTGACTTCTCTAGTGGAAAGTTTATGCAAACTTTTACACCTCTCGAAGAATCAGCGGGCGGAGACGTTTGCTGCACTCAACTAGATAACACTAGACGTGCATTTAACTCCTTTGCATCCAGAAGCCTCGAAAACACCAGAGATGTCTGTGAATAATGTCACATTTACAGAAGAAGACATGATGGCGGAAGAAGGTCACAAACGGGCCCCACACGTTGCTACACGCATCAAGGATTCAGATTTCAAAAGGGATCTCATCGACACGAGAGCATCTTCGAATGTGATAACTCTCAAGACACTCAGGATGGCCAAGGTTCGCCCAAGCAAGATCGTGAGACAGCCTACCACGATGACAGACTTTGAAGGAAACCAAACCAACACGTACGGGCATGTCAACCTGAATTTATCTGTAGGGCCCGTCCAATCAAAGGTGAAATTCGAAGTCATAGAAAAGGAGCCGGACTACCATGTGATACTGGGGAGACCATGGCTTCAAGATAATAGGATCGTCCCCTCGACGTATCACCAATGCCTGAAGACTATGCCGAATAAAGAAGTCGTTCGTATTCCTGCATCATTGTCTCCTCATGCACCAATATGTGGAGCGCGCGTAATTGTTTGAACCAAGAAAAGCTCTGCGGGAAGAATCATACAAAGTTCATTGCACCCCACTCCCCACGTGGGCGTCAATCCAGGAAGAGGACCGACTTGCATCATTGAAGGCTAAGTCTCATGATGCATCTTTGCTGACAAGACGTACCAATTCTTCTTCATCATGTGAAGTCACGACCCACGCTCACACTAAGTGGGAGCGAACTTTTGTGGCGAGCCGTGATCAGAAAGGGAAAACCGTTACCGACGCCGCTGTTGGCAATTAGCAGGGGAGACTGATACCCAGTCTCTCCACCCAACGGAATGCTACAACAACGACGAACCACAAGAAGAAGTGTTAGATGCTCCGCGACAGCTGAAAGATGGCACCAACTCCACAACTGATGAGCTCGAAATCGTTAATATCGGAAATAAGGAATTTCTTAGGCCTATCTCCATCAGCTCAACCTTGTGTATGGATGAACGCACGAAGCTCGTGGAACTTCTCAAAGAGTACCAGGACATATTCACTTGGACATATGAAAAAATGCCCGGTTTAGATGAAAAATTGGTCACCCATCATCTACATGTCATTCCTGGATCCAATCCGGTTAAACAGTCTCTGAGGCAGTTCAGACACGAGGTAAAAGAGTAAATCGAGACTGAGATTCAGAAGTTGCTAGCTGATGGCTTCATCAAACCCATTTATCATCCAACCTGGTTGGCTAATGTGGTTCCGGTAAAAAAGAAAAATGGACAGATCAGGTGCTGCGTGGATTTCAGAGACTTGAACAGATGCTGCCCCAAAGATGATTTTCCTCTACCTAACATCGACATGTTAGTGGATGCCACCAATGGACGGCGTGTTCTCCTTCATGGATGGATATAGCGGCTACAATCAGATAAGGATGTATAAGCATGACGCGAGTAAGATAACTTTTCGAACTCCTCTCTAAATTTTTTATTATACTGTAATGCCATTTGGTTAATGCCGGTGCAACGTATCAACGCGCTATGACGGCAATCTTCCACGACATGATGCATAAGCAAGTTGAAGACTACATTGATGATATAGTAGTCAAATCAAAAGCTCGAGCGTCCCACACAAGAGTCTTACGACGAATGTTCGAAAGGTGACTGCTGAGGGAATCAAAGTGGACCCATCCAAGACCCAAGCTATCCTCATGATGCTGCCTCAGCGAACTGTGGAGGAACTCCAAAGCTTCATGGGAAAGGTGAACTACAGTTTTATACCTGGTTTAGCCTAGATTGTTGCTTCATTCACCCCCTTGCTGAAGAAAGGAGCAAGTTTCGTCTGGACCACACTACAAAAGGAAGCGTTTCGGAAGATTCAACGAATATTGTCATCTCCAAATCATCATAAAGGGTTCGCCTATTATGTCAGCCCGGACGAGAGTGAGCCCGGGACATCTTCAGATCTGCTGGAGCCGACACCTAAAGGGAGCAGCCTCAAGAAGATAACGATGTCCGCATCATCATGTCGAGAAAGAATCCGCAACTTGGGCGAATCACTCTGTCAGACTTAAGAGGAATGCTTCAGCGAAACATCGAACATCCAAATGATTATGTCAAGAGGTCCCGAATTCAGGCACTGGAGGGTCACGATCCAAATGTGACTGAACAACAAGGGGTGTAATTGTGCATCAATAGGATGGTACCTGTCTATCGTGCTTTGTCGAAGAACCTGCGCTTTCAGACATCCTCTGAACTCCGTGAAGCTGCTAAACGCTCAGTTGCGACAGCACCTGCCCTACTAGAAAGAACAAGCCTGTCAATAATGAAGAGCCTCATGATGTTTGTGGAAGCATACATCTCACCAACATGCAATACAACCTTCAGACCTTACAGAAGCGGTTTATTGAGCGAAGAAGAGGAAAACCACCGAGATACAACAACCTGCGCGTCCAAAACCGCCAACTCCAACTCCAGTACCACATGCACGACTGTCACAATGATGAAACAACGTCCAAGATATTCCATATCTGTATCGACGGCAGAAACATCAAAGAGAGACGCTTTCAGAATTTCGTCTCCCGTAGAAGAAGTAGTTGCGTTACCAAAGGAGATTGCACATGGGAACTTCCCTACTCCTCAAAGACACAATCCAAAAATGATAATGGCAAAGGAGTGTGACTGGAGACTGCTTAGCACTGCCCAAAGATGGTGAATTTAGAGAGATGCAAGCACGCTATAATTATGATTCCAATATGTCCAAAGACGAGGATACACTCAAGCGAGCAGACGTATTTTCAAAGACCAGTGATGTTCCTGGGCATCTATGAAACGCAATACAGACGTAAAGACGGCCTCATAAACCCTATGTGACAACGTCTATCAAGTCGAAGGCTCAGTAGATACTCGTGGGCAGGGGACTGTCTCCCTATTTTTCATTCCATAAGGAAACATCAAGGAAGATATCGGTTTCATCATTAGATTTTCCCTCTAATAACGAGACAAGCTCTACCACTATATGAAGACTGCCAATCCCGAGATTCACCATAGCAACAATCACTACGGACAGAGGTAATCCGAACTTCTGCATATTTTATTTCCCCATGGAGAAGTAATAGAGTCACGGAGGCGAGATGGCGATATCTTTATTATGGTAAACCCACCGACAATACAAGATAGAACCATATGAATCACGCTTGGGGACTGAGGCTCAGCATGAAATTCCTGTGCCGTCAGTCAAGGACTTCTTCAACACAAGAGAGATGGTCAATCAAGAAGCATGTAATTCGCAAGAGGAAGTTAAACTTAAGAAGAAGCCGCTCCCTCCAGCAGAAGCCGCTTCAACGCTCTCTCCTGAAGAAGCCACTTCAACGCTCTCTCAGGAAGAAGGCGCTTCAACACTCTCTCCAGAAGAAGGCGTTTCAGCCTCTCTCTCTCTCTCTCTCCAGAAGAAGGCGTTTTAGCTCTCTTGCTATAAGAAGCTGCTTCAACGCTCTCTCCGGAACCCGCTTCAACGTTCGCTCCAGAAGCTGCTTCAACGCTCTCTTTAGGATCCGCCTCGACGTTCGATTCAGAATCTGCTTCAACGCTCTCTCCAGGATCCGCTTTGACGTTCGCTTCAGAAGCTGCTTCAACACCCCTTTCGGAAGTTGCATCAACGTTCTCTTCCTCATGATATGGCTCGTTCACATCAGAGTCGAGGATTATGACATAAACTAACATCATGCAAGGGGAAAGCTTACCTGGACGCCTCTTGAACGTGACATGCTCCAAGGACAGTACGACCCATCTCTCCTGGTAACATCTAACTTTGTCTCACAAGTTTTATCTTTATTTGTCACCATCTAATGCCTACCCCGTAATAGTGCAACCATTACGTGCTAGGCAGGGGACTTAATGTTGATGGTGGATTTTAGTTCAGGGCTAAAATTGTAAAACCAACAATAATGTGTTGACATCCTGCAAAGGATAAAGCCGTTTCATAAACGATGAGTGCAGAAAACCTCTCCGCTTTATTTATTCGAAGCAATTCAATAAATATAAAAAGTTCACCCAGAATGGTGCATGTGGCAACAATCCCAAATATTCTGTGAATTTTTAGCATTATTAATTAATGCATGATTGGCCTAGTATTTCCAGTGTTGTTCTCAGCAGAACTCTCATGATTGGCGTGGCATGACGACTGAGTGTTTACTCTCAGCAGAGTAACATGAATCTCCAAGTGTCAATATTGAGATATGCATGAAATACCTGTATATGCTACACCATTCTCTAACAAAGAGAATCTCTTATCGCGCTTTGGTTAGCCGATCGAGCATATTTAATTTCCTAAGGGAAATCTGGACTGTCCATATCAGTCTCAGAAATGATCACGGCCACACAAGTTGACCGCATGATTTAACCAGCGTAGACGAACCCTAGCAGGAGCAGGCGATCACCGTGATGACCACCGGAGGGCCCGCTTATGCCCTAGCCGGTCGAACACCACACTACACTCCCAACGCACGTCGAACGCCAGCCCTATAATAGGATGGCCGTGTTGTTTTGGGAAAGGCTCGAACGAGCGAGACTGATCAGGTCAGTCTTTAAACCATCACAACCGTCCAACTTCGCCAGCCTGGTTGGACGGATTAGATCATCTCGCGAATGATTAGGGAAGCGTTAACGTACACATTGGCGGGCCCACTCTATCCCTGCCCGATCGGCTTTCTCACGGCAAAGCCATGGAGCAATGAACGTTTGCTCGAAACATGGATGGCGTGATGCTTTTAAAGGTCGCGGAAATTCCACTAGTGTCTTAGAACGATCACAACCATCCAACTTAACCAGCATATTTGGATGGCTTAGATCGTACCTAGGACCGTTAGGGAGGTGCACACATGTTCACCGTCAGCCCAATGTGGGCCCCGCACAATCAGTCTCTCCAAAGGAGAAGCATGACTTGCCAAACCGTTTGGCAAAAGTCATGTATACGTGACTGTTTCAAAACCCTAAGTAGGGTTTGCGGCTTTGCATATCTGCCGTAGTTCAATCACGACCATCCATCTTCGCAAGCCTGGATGGAGGGTGTAGATATAGGCTTAAGAGGTCCCAAGAGTGTCACCGTGATCACTGTGGGTCCACCTTTGCATGTAGCCGGTCGGCCTAGGAAGACTAGGACTCGACACCTCGAGATGCGCCCCCCAAAGTGGCATGTCACGCAACCTTTAATCCTTTGTTGTAATGGATTTTCTGTCGCAAATTGATCACGACCACTCATCTTTGCCGGTCAAATTGAGTGGTCTAGATCGAGTCTTCGTGGGACGGAGAGGTATAGGCGTGTACAACAACGAGCCATCTCCATGCATGACCGGCCGGTCCCACCAAAACCGGTGCCCAAGCTTGAATTCTTTCAAGACAAAGAGGGATGCTTGTGCACCTCTTAAAAACCCTAAAATCTATCAACGGTCGCAAATAAGTGCCGTAAACCATCTCGTCCGTGTAACTTTGCTAGCTTGGTCGGATAGCCTAGGTTAAAATCTAGGCGACCAATGAGGCACCTCAATGATCACCGTCCGCCACTCTTCTACTGGGAGTGATCGACCAGGGGATGGCTCGCCCATGCGGCCTCCAAATGATCACTCGAAGATGGTTGGACGTGATGCTATTTTAAGACGCTTGATCCGCGACTTAATCGGTTAAGCTTTAAAACATCGATGCTTCGTACATGTTGATTGTTTGCAATGCATTACATGCATCGAACATACACGATATTTCATGAATATCAATTTCTTAATAACTTAGTTATTTAACTTAGCATCGTATGTTATTTCCTGCAGTGGGTCCCACGATCCGCTCATTCGAGACATCAAGCATGTCACAAACTGGGGGATACTTACTGGGGTATTGGTCTGGCGGTTTATAGCGTGCAACGCGCCATTACAAGGACGTGTCAGGAAAAGGTGGACGGTTAACAGTGATGAGGGAAGTAGGCAAAGGTGTGATCGTGTAACAATCACCACTCCTACACGACCCCACTACTTCATCACTTCACCTCCTCCACTTCCTACGAGATGAGGGTGGCGCTCAATGACTTGTATAAATAGGTTCTCCAACCTATTTTTCACCAACACGGAGAAAACCAGGTGTTGTCATCGGTATCCAGAAAACACCCAGAACTGATAGCTTTCATTGTACAAGCCAGTTCAACATTCTGATACAAGTCATAAACAGCCAACACCTTCATAATCTCAACAGCTTCTTCGCTTCCCTCCCTAAGATCAACCCCATCTCCTTCACTTTGTGACCGAAGCAAGTCTGGAACGACCATTTCTTGGTTTAGGCCAGAATTGTACAGATTGATCTATCGAATCAAAAGCACTCCCGTGCAGTGCATTTGTTTAGGTTTAGATTCATTTCTCATCCACACACACCCAAAATTACCGAAACCAGCAGAAATAGTTTTCACCCATAAACAACTACGAAGTATAACGCTTATCTTTTGAACTTCGTAGATAGGACATCGACATAATCGTATGAATGCTATTGTGATTATGTGTATGGGTGAAGGTGAAGATTTCATCCTAGGAAATAATGTTTATATTTGTTTAAAACAAGTACATTCATGAACTTGTTTTATGAATCGAAAGGGAAATTGCTAGGCTTATTCGTATTGTTATTCATTGCATATCTTTGGATTACCAATATGTGTGAGTTAGTAGAACTGATTATAACTTGTTATGTATCTTGGTATAACTAATCACAATGCCTGACTTATGATTTGATATGATTAGTTTTAATTAATTTGTGTAACCGATCTTAAGTAATCACCTGAGATGGTATGATCGATATTTGTAATTGGTGTGACTGATCACAAAAGATTTGTGTAATCGATCTTTGTTATTGGTGTAACCGGTCCTAGTAATTGGTGTAACCGATCCTGGTAATTAGTGTAACTGAACCTAGTGACTTGTATAACCGATCACAAGCAATACCATGTGTATATGGTAACTGGTCCTGGTAATTGACGTAACCGATCCTGGTAGCAGACGTAGCCGGTCCTGGTAACTTGTGTGTCCGATCACAATTAATCCATAATAAGGTATAACCGATCCTAGTGATTGGTAGAACCGATTGAACCCATGACTGTGATTTGATACTTGATCAATCACATAGTTGTCTTGGAATATAGATGAACCAATTCTAAACTTGTTTGAAAGTGTGGTCTAATCGATTCCAAGATTGTAAATATGAAAGATGATTTGCAAAGAAAAGATGTCAACATACTTTGAACACGAACAATAACTCTTATCTTTTATTGTTCAAAGTTATTCCTTAATTACTCAAGAAAATCCTTGTCCAAAATAAATTAAGAATCTTTTAACTAAGATTGTTAGTTTTATATGCTTTAATTACCAGCAATTAAATGCATATTTCTAGAGAATAAAAATTAGTAATGTGCATTTACTAATTGGAGATTTTTTGTTGAGAGATTTCAGAAAATATTGGACAAAGCATTTCCAGGAATTATGAAAACCGATTTGGGCATTTATTGCATATCTTGAGAATAATTCGGTTTTTTGAAATTCCTTGGTGTCCAAACATCCTTGGTCTATAAACACCTAAGTTTGCATTTCTAGCAAACTATCCTAAGAGCTAGGCAGACTTCATCTTCTTGTTGTTTCTGGTGGATTCATCTATCCGGAGAGGAAAATACCTTAATTAGGCGAAATCTCTTACGACCGCTCGTTTAAAGACTTCCGTGGGATCAAGAAGCTCTATGAGTACCGTTGGTGGGATACTAGATAATTGAAGTTTATTAGTTTTCGATTGATTTGATTGACTAACGGTTGTTGAACTTTGATTGGACCTAGTTTGTTTATTCTTGAGAATCTTCTCTTCTGATATAAGATTCACTCAAACTAGATCGAAGTGTCGACGGGATCTTTAGAACTGTTTGTAGATCTAAATACATCTTTTGATAATCTATTGTTAACAGACTCTGTTCTGTGCATGATTGATCACAAGAGATTAAAGTGGTGTCATGCAGGTTTAATTGAAGATTAAAGATGATTTGAAGATAAAGAAGATTTCTATCTTTGTGTAGCACAAACCTTCATCGTCTGGGATCCAACTTATGTTGTCTAGTTATGTGAGATCGGTAACACCTAATAGTTCTCTTGAGTTCTTTTTTTATTGTTACAAATTCGAATCTTATTACTTAGGTACGTGTAGATGGGGCAAAACGAGTTGCTGGTTTTTACGGAATTAGGGAGACGACCGTGCGGAGGAAACTCCTTGAACCGAGAGAACTGTCAAACCTTACACAGATGCAGTGCAAAAAAGGGAGTGCTTTGAATTCGAGATCTCAATCTGTAGGACTCCGGCCTAAACCAAGAAAATGGCCATTCCAGAGTCAATTCGGTCACAAGAGAGGATGGGTCGATCTGTAGGAGGGAAGCTGAGAAATGTGTGGGATCAATGGTGATCGAAGATTGTTGGTGTGTTGTGTATTCTGCGTGGATAAATAAGATAAGCTCTGATTGATTGAATTTACTTTGTTGAGAGTAATTGCTCAGACGTTGAGTTGTTAATCTCTTGTTGTCTGTTTGACGAAAGATTGTCTTGTTTTCGATCATGATTCCGAGACTTATTTATATTGCTAGAATTGTAAACACCTTGATCCCATGAAGTGTGATAGTTGTTGGAGTCAAAGAGTGGGGAAGTGGAAATCGTGTTAAAACCAGTTACTCATCGTGCAGAGACTTGGTTGATTTTCCATCCACTACTTTGCTAACTCCTCCGACTGATTGCACGGCTTGCTCGCATTCTCATCGTGTGTATGAACACACGTGCCGTATACCGCCAGACCAAAACCCTAGTTAATATCCCCCATGTGACACGATTGATGTCTCGTGATTGTGGAGTCTGCAAGGCAGATGTGTATTTAGTTAGTCAGTTGCTGACTTTATGGGACGATGAGTCCTTGTATTGCTGAGTCGAACGTGATTTGCAAATGTTCCAAGACTTATGAATTGAACATGTCCGTTGAGACATAGGTATAATTGTCGAATAAATGTTGATAGTTAAGGTGAACAAATATTGTTCATTTGATGAATTGTTGAATATTGATAGTTGAACCAATATTCCTTAGTCTGAGCAAATATTGCTCATCTGAGCAAATGTTGCTCGTTTGATGAATTATTAATTTAAAATGCTGGCAACTGAACCGAGTATAGTAATTAAAGTGTTGATTACGGGATCAACATAAAATTATTAGTGTTTGAATCTGGAATTATGAACCTTGGATTCGAAACCCTAATTTTCGATCAATTGCTGATCAATTGATGATTTATTTAAAATCAACCATGGAGTGAAGGAGGGACCGGCTACATGGGATGATGAACCGGCCATGAAGCGCCCAGATGCTCGAGTGAGAAAATACCAAAGTCTCTAGAAGACCAGTTGGTGAAAGGATGATTAAATGCTGGTTTAATCATTTATTAAAATAATGCTCATCTGAGCCTTAGGTGATAAAACCTAATTATGAAGAGATGAGGGACCGACCACGGGGTCATGAAACCGGCCCTGATTGGTCACTGGACGAATGACGATCGTTTTATGAAAATCCCAAATTGTTTGGAAGAGTTTGAACCTAATGTGAATAAATTAGGTCAAATGATGAAAGTATGTGGGTCCAGCCTCTTGCAAGCCAAAGATCCAACCTTGGTCGGTCAAGGTAATATGCTCATGTCACCAAAGTGTCTGCGTCTCAGTCCTGAGAATTTTGATATTTTCTTGCGTGCATTTGAGAAATATTTTGAGAAAATATGAAGAAATCAAGGTTTTTGCTCAAACTGAGGAAACTTCATAAGATGAAGGAAATAATAATAATAAAATGAAGGAATCATGAAGTGTGGGACCGGATATGGCCAAGGCATGGCCGGCCGGCCAATAAGCCCGGTCCCATGGAACTTTTCCTAATTTTATATTATTTTCATGATTTTAGGGAAATACCATGAAATCAAGGAGTTTTTTGAAATAAAGGAGTTTTCCTTAAAGTGAAGGAGTTTCCATGAGATGAAGGAAACCATAATAATTAATAATAATAAAATAAGGGGCGTGTGGGGCCGGCCGACTAGGGCCCGTTCCCGTGAGTTTTCCCTCATTTTATATTATTTTCATGATTTGAAGGAAATATCATGAAACCAAGGAATGTCATGGGATGAAGGAAATAATAATAATAAACTAATAAGGAATGCAAGGTGTGGGACCGGCCACAACTAGGGCATGACCGGCCGGCTAGTGAGCTCGGTCCCAGAACACCTTTCCTAATTTTTATTATTTCCTTGATGTGAAGGAAACACCATGAAACTGAGGAGTTTCCTTGAAACGAAGGAATTTTGTTCAAATGAAGGAATTTTCATGAGATCAAGGAAAAATAGTAAAAATATAATAAAATAGAAAATTAGGCGTGGGACTGGCCACGGCGTGACTGGACGTCCAGTGGGCCTAGTCCCCTAGCGCCTTAGCTAATATTTTATTATTATTTTTCTTCCTATTTTGCATATGTTCATCGTTCCTTCGTATTTTGGAATGCTCGTTAGTGCATTCAGGTGATCGTTAGTGCATTATTGCTGAGTACACTTGCACCATTTTGGTCGGGGATTACTCGATAGCGGCTCAGATGCCAGTACGTTGAATATTTATTACTAACCCATGGAATTCTGCTGGGAAGAACCACGAATTGAAGTAACGAAATATAATGAAGAATGTAGAATATTTCTGAATATTCAGTTAATGAATTTAAGGATTAGAGATAATTAATCAATGGCTCTATACTAGCAATGCCGTCTATGAGCATTAATTATCTGAGAATTAAGTAATATGAGCTTGTTGAAGCGTCATATTTCTTTTATATAGTCAGGGAAAACATTGTTACATCCTGAAGACGTTATTGCTCTATACTAGCAGGCAAGTTGTCTAGGAGTCGTCCAATCGTTCGATTTTATATAGAAGTAATTACTGAAATTGCTCAGTATTCATGAGATATGTTGTTGCCTCAGCTGTGAGACTAAACATCTATATATACTCCGAGAGACAGTATTCTCAGTCAGAAATTCTTGTGGCATGAGCTTTCATGCTTCGGTGAGAGACATGAGCCTCAATACTCATCTGATTGTTGGATCAGGAGCATGTATAATTATGGTTTTACGATTTCAGCCCTTGTCGAAAATCCACCATCTACAGTACATAATAGAGATTGGATTGATCTAACCAGGCAAAGGAGTTTATTAGTTTAAACGGAAGAGACTTTGCATATTACTTGAGATATCTTTATCTGAAAAGAATCAATAGAGGTGTTACCAAACATATTTGTTGTTCCTTTACTGTTTGGAATACGATCCAAAGGAATTTTTCAAGTGGGTGCACTTATTGAATGTCGGAAGCGCAGGGATACTGAAGAAACTAAGTGAACTAGGTTTAGTTGCTTGGTCTCAACTATACGAAGTTGGTTTATATTTTGTATAGCGACTTAATTATGAGAGTATTCAATTCTGGACTTGGTCCCGTGGTTTTTGTGCATTTGCGGTTACCTCGTTAACAAAATCTTGCTGTGTCTTTTACTTCTCTATTTCCGCAATTATAATTGTTTATTATAATTAAAAGTAAAATACACAAACGTTAACTCTGTATTACTTAATAGTGATCCTATAGAGTTTGGTTAAGTCCGAACCTATTATCAAGTAGTCACACTTTGATTGTTGTATTGTCTCGATCTCGTATCCATAGACGATCACACAAAGTGTGAATACCGATTTTTCGTATTGTGTTGACTTTGTCCATAGACAATCTCTTTCGGTAAGAGGACTTATAGATGGATAAATTAAAGATTGTGGTGTATTATAGGAATTATGTATTATATACATTAGATCAAATCAATGGTATTTATCAAGGGAAAAAAAAACTTTTTATGAAAATATTTTACAAAAAATTTGTGAAGAAACCGGTAACATCAATAGACGTGATGTCGAAGGGTTATCTCATCGTTTTCGCACAATTTAAGCATCTGTTTGTGAATATGTAGCTTTGATCATTTAAATCCTGGCATATTTAGGGGCCACTCAAAAGGAATTAGGGGCCAACAATAAAACAAAATAGGGTCACCCAAACCTAAATTGAGTTCACCCCTTATCCTTTTTTTTCGTAATGGCAAAATTGCCCTTCAATAATATGAAATTAAACATGAATTCGGTAGTTAGTGTACATTTAGTTATTGTTAGCAATTTTTTTATTTTTTTTCGAATTTTGGTTCTACCATAATCGGCAGATAAAAATCTATTTTACCTACCGATTATGGATGATGTTCTTAAGAAATGATGAACATTAACCAGAATCGGTAGATAAAATGATTGTTATCTACCGATTCTGGTTAATGTTCATCATTTCTTAAGAACATCATCCATAATCGGTAGGTAAAATAGATTTTTATCTACCGATTATGGTAGAACCAAAAAATTCAATTTTTCTAAAAATTAAACACAATCGGTAGATAATGAACACAATTACTACCGATTATGGTAGTACCAAAATTCGAAAATTGAAGAATTTTTTTCAAAACTCGTTTTGGGGCTAGTATATAATCGGAAGTTTAATTAACTTAAAATACTACCGAATATGGTACATCTCATTTGAAAATGCCACTATATAATCGAAAGTTAAGTTCACTTACCTTACTACCGATTATGGTAGTATCAAAATTTGAAAAATTAAGGTTTTTTTTTCAAAAACTCATTTTGGGGCCAGTATATAATCGGAAGTTTAATTAACTTAGAATACTACCGAATATATTTAATTTTCGAATTTTGGTACTACCATAATCGGTAGTAAATTTAACTTCTGAATGTATACTGGCCCCGAAATGAGTTTTTGAAAAAAAAACTTAATTTTTCAAATTTTGGAATTATAACAATCGGAAGTAAGGTAAGTGAACTTAACTTCCGATTATATAGTGGCATTTTCAAATGAGAATTACCATATTCGGTAGTATTCTAAGTTAATTAAACTTCCGATTATATACTGGCCCCAAAATCAGTTTTTGAACAAAATTCTTCAATTTTCGAATTTTGGTACTACCATAATCTGTAGTAAGGTAAGTGAACTTAACTTCCGATTATATAGTGGCATTTTGAGAATTACCATACTCGGTAGTATTTTAAGTTAATTAAACTTCCGATTATATACTGGCCCCAAAACGAGTTTTTGAAAAAAATTCTTCAATTTTCGAATTTTGGTACTACCATAATCGGTAGTAAGGTAAGTGAACTTAACTTCCGATTATATAGTGGCATTTTCAAATGAGAATTATCATATTCAGTAGTATTTTAAGTTAATTAAACTTCCGATTATATACTGGCCCCAAAACAAGTTTTTGAAAAAAATTCTTCAATTTTCGAATTTTGGTACTACCATAATCGGTAGTAAGTTAAGTGAACTTAACTTCCGATTATATAGTGGCATTTTCAAATGAGAATTACCATATTCGGTAGTATTTTAAGTTAATTAAACTTCCGATTATATACTGGCCCCAAAACGAGTTTTTGAAATAAATTCTTCAATTTTCGAATTTTGGTACTACCATAATCGGTAGTAAATTGTGTTCATTATCTACTGATTGTGTTTAATTTTTAGTACAGAAAAATTGAATTTTTTGAATCAAGAATAATCGGTAGATAACAATCATTAACTCTACCGATTCTGGTTGATGTTCATCATTTCTTAAGAAAATGAGTTATAATCGGTAGGTAAAATAGATTTTTACCTACCGATTATGTTCCTGCTACTGCAAATCCGAAAACCAAAAAAAAAAAAAAAAAACTTCAAATAATTCTGCTAACATTAGCTAAATGTACACTAACTACCGAATGTGTAGTTATCAACCGATTATTTGAGGGCAATTTTGCCATTACGAAAATTATTGATAAGGGGTGAACTCAATTTAGGTTTGGGTGACCCTATTTTGTTTTATTGTTGGCCCCTAATTCCTTTCGAGTGGCCCCTAAAAACGCTAGGATTTAAATGTGGCCCAACAAAAAAAAGTGGTGAAGGCGAACCGGAAGTTGAACGAAGATGTCGGGAAGAGTGGCAAAAATCTACAAAATGAGTTTCCAACATGAAACTTGTTTCACCATTTTGAAAGTGCTTAACAAGTTTAATTCATACTTGCTGGAAGGTAATCAAGTGTCTTCAAGATCACCATATGGTCCAATCTCGCGGGATTTTCAGAATGGTGCGCCTGCTTCCTTACCTAAAGGAACCGGAGCTCCATATACCTGGTCTCCAAGTAGTCAAGAACAACACAACTCTAATCTAGACGTTAACACCAACGTCAAGAGAAGAATATGAGGGTGTCAGAAAACTGGAAAAGCAGCGAGAGACGTGGCCCAACGAGCATTAGAAGGAGGTTCAAACGAGTTCAAATATGCTGAGCACAAGGAATTCGAGTTAAAGATAGAAGCATATAGAGCCAGGTATCGTGGCATTGCCACAACGAAAAAGTCGTCTTTCGCGAGAACAATACTACAGGGATTGTAAGCTAAACAAGCTACTCTCCTTGAACACTTCAACAATGAATACACGACAACTTGTTGTATGGTCTAAGAAAATGGATATGGCGGAACAACAACAAGTCCCTCAACAAACTGGCCAGTATGATAATGTGGAAGAAGACGAAGATGATGCCTCAGAAGAAGATGAAGATGAATACAGTCTTGATAACTGATTTTAATTATTATTTAGTAGTTAAGTTTAATTTAAATGTAATCGTTTAGTTGAAATTACTTTTAATATAATTGCCTTAATTTTAATTTTAAGTGTAGTCGTTTAGTTAAAAACAAACAACTTTAAATTAAATAACACTTTAATTAAAATAAACAACACTAAATTGAAAAATAACATATATCTGCCTCTGCCGCTGCCTCTCTCCCGCTCATCATTTGTTGCTCCTTTTAAAGCCCAAAGGTGTGTAGCTGGATCTTGTCTTAGTTGTCAATAGATTCCCGGGTTTTGGAGTTTGTTAGTGGCAAATCTATATTCTCTTGCTGGATACCCATGCTGCACCACAAGATTCAGCCTCAAATCTTCATTTGGAAAACTAGTCCATGTTGGGTCACGTCTGGTTTCTTCAATGACCATGTTATGCAGAATGATACAAGTCAGCATAATTTTGTTCATTTCTTGAAGATCAAAAAAGCGTGTCGGCCCAGCTATGATGGCAAACTTCCTTTTTAGTATGCCAAAAGCACGTTCAAAATCCTTTTTTTATTTCATTTGTTGGTTGTTAAAGTACTTTATATCCTTCGAAGTCGTCGATCTAAAACCTACCTGACTATAAGCTTGAACCATAGTTAACCTTTCTGGATAGATTCCGTCTGCTAGATAATAACCCTAAGTGTAGTGATGACCGTTGATGGTGAAATTACAGTACCGCGAGATCCCATTCTTAAGAAATTCAAACAATGATGACTTATACAAAACGTTGAGATCGTTATTTGAACCCGGGAATCCAAAAAAAGCATGTCAAAACCAACAATCATAAGTAGCTGAAGCTTCCAAAATTACAGTTGGTTTTGGATAATGACCCTTATATTGGCATGCCCATTCAACCGGACACGCATGACACGTCCAGTGCATGCAGTCAAGGCTACCTAGCATTCCTGGAAAACCCATCGTCGTGTTTTCTGCAGTTATTCTTTGAACATCTTCCTAAATAGGCTTTCTTAAAAAGGTTGGACCAAAATGCTCGACTATTGTTTCGCAAAACAATTTGAGATACCTAAAGGCGGTTGTTTTCCCAATGCGGATGTAATCATCCGTGGAATCCGCTGGTACCTCGTAACATAGTATACGGAGGGCCGCACTAACATTTTATTCGGGACTAAAGCCTCGTACGTATCATGCATCGTACTGATAATTAATTAAAGGTTGTACCTGACAAAGCTCGGCAATAATCCTTTGCGTCAAGTTGCGACCCATGCGGAATCGTCGCTGAAAATCATCATCAGAATAGACACAATCGTGATTAAGATAATCATGCATCATCTTGTCGTGGTAAAAATGTCAATCTCGCCACCTCCATCTTCTAGTCGTAACTTCATATGGCTCTAAAGGCTTTGGTATGATCTCGGTTTGTAATTGCAACATAAAATTTCTCCTTCTTCTATCTTGAATTGGATCTTCATCCATTTGACGCAAAAAAATCCATACACATTTCTTCCTCTTCTTCATACAACATTTAATCCATCTCCATATCTTCCTCAGAAGAACCAAAATCAAGATTCATTGTTGAAAATCGAAAGCAATTGAAATTAAGAAAAGATTAATTGGATGGAAAATTGTTGTGAATTTGTGAGATCAAACTCGAGCTGTATTTATGGAGGTAGAAACTAGCCATTCCGATGACCGTTTAAAAGTAGTCATTGGTGGTCTTGGTACAAACGCTAACGGTTCACCTACGCGCGCCAGCGATTGTCCTTCAAACGTCAGCGGCAACACTTCGTCCTGGCGCTTGACGGTCAACCGCCCACTTCTTTTCCATAGTGCGAAACCATGTTTAACCATCCACCTGGCACAACAGAAACTTGGTTTTGTACATTGCCATAGGAATTGCCCTTAGTTACTGAATCGGATAACTGGCTTGAGTCGCTTGACATCATCCCCAATTGCAATATCTACAATCTACATGTTATTGGATCTAATCATAACCCTATTCTTTTAAACACCAACCCAAATTGGAACCCGGCCAGATGTTAGAGCATTGCTCGGTCGAACTCGCATGCGTTGCTATCTCAAGCATGTTTGTCAATGTTAGTGATCAAAACTAAAAGTCTTGATTTCTAGTCTACTATAGGTAAGGTCTCGGACTAGGATAGAAAGTGTAGTTAAGCTCAAGAACTCCATGGAAATCATCATACAAGACGAAGGACTACTCAAGGAACCGGTGGGACTTCATCGACTAAAAGGTATGTGGAGACTTGAACTTATTTATCACTCAAAAGTCTATTTATCTCCTATCTTGAGACAAAAGTCGTTTTGCTATATAGACTTAGATTATACACATTTGGTATTTCGAGCCGAGTTTATCTCGCCTATCTATTTCTCGAAATATGTGTTGGTAAGCTTTCGCTTTAGCCGAATTCATCTTTACCTAGTGACGAAAGTCATGTTATGTTTCAATCACTTTGAAAATTTCTCTGACGAAAAATGGTTTGTGAATAACAACTATATAACGTCCTCTGAGAATGTTTCAATGATTAAAATGAGATTCTAGATTACATAACCATGGTAGGACATAAGCATTGTTGTGGAAGCACATATATGTATAAGTCCTTATTCCTTGAAACAAAATTTGCGAACTTTGTTGATCAAGAGAACCGGAATGGTGGCGTGAGCCAAGTCCGCGAACTGGCGGAAGTTCTCGACCCGAGAATTTCTGCTGGAGTTTGTGAACTCCTTCCGTGAACTTAAGTCCGCGAACTTGAGTTGGTTATATCTAAAAACGATTGTTCTTGAACTAATATTTAAATAAACTAAGGAATGCTTTTGAAAACCGTGGCTATAAAGTTCATGAACCGATTCAAGTGAATCAAATCGTTTTTGCTTCGATTGTGTCTTGTGTATTTACATAAAGATCTAAGCAATTGAAAAACTCTCTAACTAGTTCATTTGAGTCATTCGGACTAGTTATGGTGAAGAAGAATATGGTTGATATGAAATTGCTCATATGGCTAACTTTTGGTTTACTATTGTTGAACCAACAAATGTACATGTTTGGGTACGGTTACACAAGCCTAGAAACGTGCATTTCATGTGTGTATAACAAGCTAAGTTTTCGATCTAACGGTTGAGAAATATTAGCTTGAATCTAATCAGGTTTTCATCTAACGGTGAATATTGAATGCTTTGTTACCAAGCTAACATTGATTGCAAACCCTGATTTGAAAGACTATATAAGGGAGAACTCTAGCAACTGGGAAACCTAATCCCCATACCTTACGTGTGGTACTAGTTGTATAATCTAGAGTCGATTCTCCTTTAACCTTGGGTTTTCTTCTCTAAACCAGGTTAACGACTTAAAGACTTCATTGGGATTGTGAAGCCAGACCGATACTACTTTCTCGTAGTTGTGTGATATGATCTTGTTGTTTCTATCGTACGAGTACAATTGTAATAATTGGCTTAAGATTTCTATCTCCGATAGGCAAGATAAAAAGAAGTCACAAACATCTTCGTCTCATCGTTTGTGATTCCGTAATACCTTTTTCGCTGCGTCGATTAAGATTATTGTGAGGTGATCGATAATACTAGGCTGTTCTTCGGGAATATAAGTCCGGGTTATCGATTGGTTCCTTTTCGCCTTGATTTATCAAAATACGGAACAAAACTCGTAGGTATATTCGTGGGAGACGGATTTATCTATTACCGTAGACTTTTCTGTGTGATACAGATTTGTTTATTAAAGTCTTCAACTTTGGGTCATAGCAACTCTTAGTTGTGGGTGAGATCAGCTAAGGGAATCAAGTACGTAGCATCCTGCTCGGATCAGAGACGTAGGAGCATAACTGTACATTGGATCCGTGTGAGATTGGTTGGGGTTCAACTACAGTCCAGACCGAAGTTAATTTGGAGTAGGCTAGTGTCTGTAGCGGCTTAATACAATGTGTGTTCAATCTGGACCAGGTCCCGGGGTTTTTCTGCATTTGCGGTTTCCTCGTTAACAAAATTATGGTGTCTGTGTTATTTCTATTTCCGCATTATATTTGTTTATATAATTGAAATATCACAGGTTGTGCGTTGTTCAATCAATTAGAATATCCGACCTTTTGGTTGTTAATTTAAATTGACTGAGACTTGGATATTGGTCTTTGGTACCATCCAAGTTATCTCTCTAGTATTTTATAAAGACTCGCAGATTTCTATTTGCTTGAGTATATATCAAATCGAGAGATTGAGATATAAACTCTTTGATATACTTTTTGTCTAGATTGAGTCTGACTGTCTAGTTGATTCTCTAGAAAGTATATTGGAGTTTGTCCATACAGATTGCTAATCAAAATATTGGGTGTGGTTGTTGTACCCCCGCTTTTTCAATTGGTATCAGAGCGGGCAAACACGTTCAAGACCTTACAAGTCTGTGTTTTTAGCGATCTGACTCTATGGACAAGAGTACTATCTCTGATAAACGCGTCGCCAAAAATAAAGGCTCTGTCTCGTCTACTTCTATTAAAGAGAAAGATTTTTCAATCTCAAATATAGATGAACCTTGCGTTCAAACTAGACAGACAGGCTCCGACATGTGTTTTTCCGATTACCCTTCAAAAGAGTCTATCCCTCCAAATGAACGGAAAACAGCTGAAGAGAGTGATTTGATTCTAAATCTTGCTAGAATCCAAGCTGCTAGATTTAATCGGTTAAAACATCATGTCGCAGTGCTTCTTGGTGTATTAAGGGACTGCAATCTCAAAGAAAATACTGAAGATCACTCTTCACGTATGGTTCTCGAGGCAAGCCTCAAAAAGGATGCCTTGGAAATAGAACATCGCTTGAGTAACCTCTCTATTCAAGGATGCTCTAAGCAGTCTAATATACCAAGTACTTCTGCTACTGAAGATATTCCAGCTCCAGAAGTAAAATCGGAATCCCTTCCATTTAGAGAGAATGTGTCTGAAATCCCCATTAATCAAGGATGTTCCACATCACATGGAAGGAAGAAATCTCCTAACGATGCTGTTAAGACTACACTATCTAATCACTCTTGTGATCAGAAAGTATGTCTCTTTTGCGATGCAAAAATGTCTGCTAAACAAAAGGGAAACTCTAAGTTAAATAAAAATTCCCTTGTTCAACTTCAACGCGCCTTGGACTTAATTCTCAAAGGTGTAGCTGACATTCGTATGTCAAAACCAATTGGTTTTCGTACTTATCCTGTATATGCTACCAGGAAGGTCAGTTCGATGAGTTCCTCAATGCTCAGAAGCAAAACAGAAGTCTTAACAAGAATCGTCTAAGAACAGATCAAGTCGATTTATCTGGAAACAACGTGACCCTTGATGTGAACGAAATCCCAGGAGAAATGAGAAAAATTGATGATATGAGAAATGACCTGATGAAGATAGTTAACGGGTATAAATAAATTGTCGACAGATTGTCATCCTCTTCATGTCAAAATTCTTCTGGTAAGAACTCGAACTATGTCTCGTATTTTGATGACATCAAGTTTTATGATAATTTCTCACATCAAAAGGGATCCATTTCTAGATTCAGAAGGAAAAAGAGACTCAACCGTAAACACAAATCTTTATATGAGCTTAAAGCTCATACTAGTGATAATTAATCACAAGGATTAAAGATCTTGCTCGTAAAAAATCATGTTGAGCTAGATGTGTCAATAATCAGGTATACTGTTGCTAGATTGTGTCTGCATAGTTGAGCTATCTTCTTATCGTCTACAGTTTAACTATTGTCTGCAGTAAAGGGTGCCTCAACAGTATTGTTTCTTTGTGTTAATGCATTTTTCTTTGCATTTTGCTCTTGGGCTCTTAATTACTTCTCTGAAGTTATAAATGTTGGTGAGACACCATGAATTATTTCATGTAGCTAGGGCATTTGGTTTTATGTTTGTTTTTGTCATTATGGGTCAAGTTGTATTTGCATGGATACCCGTGTTCCGGTAAGGTTCAACTGTTTGAAAACCCTAAAAATCTTCTTCCCTGAGAAACCTTTAAATATCTTTGAGTCACGGTTGCTTACTCTGGGTTTTTCGTTTTTGTCAAGAATGTTTTCCTCTTCACGTGCGTGTGGGTTTGCTAGAGGCTTTCTTGCTAAAGGTATTGGTTTTGAGTCCAAAGGGAGGAAGAAAAGAACTCTTGTTGAAGATGATCATCCCAATGCCTCATGTTACTTTGCCTACACTCATGAGGATGTTGAGAAAGAGGAGATGATCTCTGTTGAAGTGGTTCATGACTTTCTTAATTATTAGAAGGAAGAAAAACCGCAGCTTGTTGACACCTTGAAAAGTCTTAATGTGTTAAGAACTGAGTTGGAAAAGGTTACGTCTGACCTTGGACTCATGAAAGCACAAATTAAGGATCTTCTCAATGAAGATATCTTTTCTAAAGATGCAGTAGATGATGTCGATCACGAGTTCAACGATCTCAAGACTCATGAGGATCCAGAACAGTCTATATGACTTCATTTCGTGTTCGGCATTGGCATAAAAGTCTATTTTTGTTTTAGCTTTTTTTCCCTAGTAAATCTTCTATTTTTATTGTTTATGTTTAGAAGAATAACTACAGTTTGGAATAGCCATTATTGTGATTACAGATAGCTATGTCCAACGTTTTCATCTTCATGTTTTTAAGTTTATTTGTTTAAATTCTAAAACTGTTTGGAAGATGATTTTTGCAGTATTAATCTTTATGGTTTTATATATTGTAATTGTTATGGGATACGTGTGTTTGCATCCGTGAACTGTTATTGTCTCATACCTTGTCAAAACTACAGTCTTTCGTATGTTGATATGCATGTATTGATAAAAGAATGAATGGACTTTTGACAAATACAAAAGTTAAGCCTATATTGTCAATTTTTGATGGAAGATAGGTTAAAATCTTTTGTTTACAAGGATTATGTCTATTGTGTGTCGTTATGCAAATAGTGATGGAAAATAGAATGAATCCTTGTGTATTCCGCAGTAATTGATCTTCCCTGATCCATATTTTATGTATTACTGTGAGGCTCCGTAATGTGTGTTATGTTGAGCACTAAACGACCAAGTTGATTATTTTATGATTAGCTTTTTTTTTGTTCCGTAAGATACTTTATGTCGAGCATAATCAACTAAATTAATCATATTGTTTGGTTATTTAGTTATGTCTCCGTAAGTTTTCTTATGTTTGAGCACTGTTGACTGGGTTGATTGTTTTCTTATGATTAACTTAGTCATTGCTCCATAGATTCTCTTATGTCGAGTATGGCCAATTAAATTGATTACTTTTGTGATTAGTTTGGTTGTGTATTTCGATTAGATTAATTATGGGTTCTCTTGTGATTAATCTAATTGAGTATTTTTGAGTCTTCATAAGTTCACTTATGTTGAGCATATCCGATTAAATTAATCATGGGTTCTCTTGTGGTTAATTTAATTGAGTATTTTGGATTCAAATTCATACTTGTATGTGATTTGTTATGTCCAAAGAAATCCTTCTTTTCTCTTGAAATTAAGGTCGTTCTTGTTGTTCTTTCGGGAATGACATATTATGGGGATAGTTCTTAATTGAACTTGTGCTTAATTGCCAAATCTTTATGGGGAGTGCGGCTGTGGAATATTTGAGGGGTTATCTTGTATCTTTAAACTCCTTGATGAATGCATTTAGCTTCGGCTTTATGATTACATATAAATAAGATGATATGTGTTTTCTTTCTTTTGGTCATGAAATGTCTCTTTCAGAAATTTCATTAGGATCCCGTTCTTTTGCCTTTGCCAATTTTATTGACAAAAAGGGGGAGAATTAATACGTAGTTCACACTACAAATACATATGGTTTTCGGATCATTATGTAAGGGGGAGTGGTTTCCATGTAAGATGGGGTATTGACTAAGAGGGAGTGATACATATCACCATAGTATTGTTGTTGAATTTGTGATACAATTGAACTTTGACGCTGTGTAATGATTGATGAGTGCCAAATATTGCATATTTATACATCTATTTATTGGCATTTAACTCATCTTTTGTGTTCAGAAATCAGATATTATCCCAGATTCTGTGTTTTCTTTGTTTTCAAGAATAAATATTTGTATTAATTAATTTTGTGTTTTTAGGTAATAAATAAAGTTCGGAGAATCTGAGGAGCCAAAAGAGCAGAAAATTGGAGGCAAGCATCTATGGAGCAAAAAGCCAAAGCCCGCGCGCGCATCAGTTGCAACCCAACAAGTAGCAACCCATTTACAAGACATGGGCTTGAGCTAGCCACGACCCGGATCCGAACCCGTTCCCTCTGAACCGTTGAGATCTCGCTCATCCACATCCTATGATCGCTACAGCCTCCTCATCAACTCTCGATGCCTCCGCTCAACACCAAATCACCCCGATTCTCCTTCAGCCGTTCAGATCATCTACTCCTCATCCGACGGTCGCTACAGCTGGCGCATCATCTCTCGCCACTCCTGCTCCACACCGAATCAAACCATACCCCTACACCATCGACCAACTCCCCCATTTTCTCTTCCATCTTCTCTTTCTTCTTCCCCCATACCTCTGCAAAACCCATTCTCCACCTTCTCCTCCCTTACCCGTTCAGAGACCATCATCACCACCTCCACCACCTCCCCGACACAAAGAATAGCTTCTTCATCAAAGACCTGCTTCACCTCTCTAGGTCTAGTTTTCTCCCTCTTAGCTTCTCCCAACCCTAGAAGCTAACTTAGAGAAAACTAGAGCTAGGGTTTCACCAATCAGTCGACGCATGGAGCTCTGAGACGAATTGACAGATGAGTGCATGATTCAGAGAAGTATGGGCGATTAGGTTTGCATTTATTTTCTGTTTTTGAAGAAATTTAGGGTTTTGGGAATTTTGCTTGTATAAATAGAACTGAGTCTGTGTGTGTTAGAGTTTATGCCTGGGCTAGCCAGAGCACCACTCTAGTTTAATTTGTGTTATTTGTTATTTTGATGTTCTAGTTTAGTTTGCTAGGGTTTCATTGAAACCCTAATTCCATGTTGTATTTTAACTCTGTTGAACTGTTTTTGAATGCTTAAACTATAAAGATGTCTTCAATTCTAGTATCCAAAACTTTTCTCTCACAATGGATGCCTTGTATCCATTGTAGTTAGGTTACAACTGTTTTGAGATTGCTGCAGCTCATACCTTAGATACAATTGCTAATTCCCTTGACTAGTTGTACTTAATTAGACAACTAGTGCTCTGGGTTAGTACTTTAGCTGATATTTGAAGTATTACATGGAGAAACTCCTTAGATAGGTGGTAGAATTGACAAACTTCACTTATCTGGCATAGGAACAAGAACTTCAACTGAGTTGAACACACAATAGGAGTTAGAGGTGGATTTGAAGACCCTAGCATCTCCATTATCATTATATCACATCTGATTTCACTATTTCAGCTATTTATGCAAACTCAGTCGCATCGACAAAACTCATAATTGTGTTACACCTCTAGGAATTCAGTAGAAGAAAGCTTAAGATTAACCCAGCACCACAAGTCTCTGTGGATCGACCCGTATTTGCCATCGTCTACATTGTAGACGCCGTGCACTTGCGGTTATAATTTGTAGGCATAAATCAGACCATCTTACCAGCCTACCAAGTTTTTTGGCGCCGCTGCCGGGGACTTGGCGTGTGCCCTGTCGATCTTTGGCCTGTCTTTACTGAGTTTCATTTCACCCTGTACATATTCACTTTAAAATTTTGCTTTTAGTCCTGTTTTTAGTGTAACTTAACCCTATTTTAGTATAACTTAGCATATTGTTACTCTATCATTGCATTCTAGCTGAAATTTCCTTATATCTGCATCTGTTATTACATATTGTAACTTTACCATTGCATTTTAGATAATTTTTCTCACTTGCATTAGCTTGCATTCTCATCTGTTTTCTCATTGCATCTTTTTAGTTAGCTCATCTGAATGGCACCCTGTTCATTGCATCTCAGTTAGTATATTTTAACTCCATCTGCATTCTCATATTATCATCTGTTGTTTTTAGTCCTGTACTTAGCTGTTAGTCTTCTATTCTTGCATTGCATCTTCTATTGCATATTTCATTGCATTGAAGTGTCGCTTTATTAGCTATAATTTGCAAGTTTATCATTTGCATTCTCTAGTAGCCTGTAATTACTAGCTTCTTGCATTTGACTGCCCTAAAAAAAAAACAAATTACATAACTCATTTGCTTAGACTGATATTGATATGGTTTGAACTTGCACTTCTGAGAACTAAACTCTTCTCTTGAGCACACAGGTACCTGCAAAGTTGCTGGAAAAGCTGAGGCAAGGAAGAGCAATTGTTAACAAAGCAGTCCAAACAAAGTTAGCGAAAACTTCGGTGGAAGTCAACCGAGTAAGTTGACACCACGTAACCCGTTAAGCTAAGTTGCTCTGTGCACTTAGCATTTCCTTCTCTGTTAACCACATTTCTACTCATTGATTGATAAGCATGCTAAGACCTTGAATGATTGAATGAATGATAGCATGTATGCTTGTTTGTTGACCTTGTGCCTAAACCCAGTTGATAATCTGAGCATAACCTAGCTGACCCTGTGGCTGATTTGCCTTGGCTGATTGTTAGTGGTGCTCAAACTTGAATCTCTGAAGTGCATGCTTGACTTTGTTTGAAACCCTGTGTGAGCTATCATCTACCAAGCTCACTGTCTTTTTCACTTCTTGAATGCCAAGCCTAAGCCTGCAAATCTGTTGTGAGTCCCGTATCAACTGAGCTTTTTGAGTTATCTGCCCTGCACCTTGTGCATGCTCTGAACACTAAGGCTAGCCAATCCTGTGATAACTTGTGCCAAATGCTAAGCATGATAATTTGAGCCTTACAAAGCCCTATACCTTGAGCATGTTCTACTAGGTCAACCAAGTTTTGAGCATAACCTGTGAAAAACTAAGAACATCATTCCCCTGTTGTATGATGAGTCACATCTGGGCTAACTGGAATTGCTGTTGAATCTGTGTGCATAATATCTGACCTTGAAATTTCACATGTGTTGCTCCCCGTGGTGTGAGAATTGGTTGGTTGTCTGAACCAGATCAGGATTGATTGTTGCTCTGCCTTGTCTAATGCCATGATAGCCGAATAACCTAGCAGCTTGAATGAATAATGCTCAACCCTGAACTGCAATTTATGTGCATACATCTGTTGACCCTTGGAACATATTGAAATTGTGCACATTGCATTCTGCCCTTCGTGTGCATCTGCGACCTCTGATTGCATGATAACTTAGTTACCTTGCATGAACAATGAGCTATCCTTGCCTCACAGTTGTATGCTCGTGCTTAGTTACCATCGCCCCCGAGCTCCACCCTCTGAAGCCGTTGAGCCTAATCTAATCGTCTTTGTGTAAGCCTCGTGAACTTTGCGGACTTGTTGACAGAGACTTGAGTGACTACTTATGGTGCAAATTTAAAAAAAAAAAATGTTAAACCGAATGAGCTATCTACCTTGTGTGTTCTGTGCCATTGCCTAGCTTACCTGATAAACCAATTGCATTGCTAAACATGTATGAAATCTGTGTTTTTGGGTGAACTGTGCTGCAACTCCTTAGCCTCGACTAGACCTGCGCTTAGCTCCAGCCCCTGAAGCTGTTGAGCCTACAAAGCCTATTGAAACCCAGTCAACTGGCCTTGTGCTGTTCCCTGAATAGTTGTTCATCTGTTGCATAGCCTTTGAATTGCTCTCTGGTTTTTTGTGCACATAAGCTTTCCTAAGCTGTGCTGTCTGTATAAGTGGTGGTGAGCACAAAACTTGTGATGTGCTGTGCACTCTCCAAGGCATCCCTATATGCCAGAAATTGGGTATCATTTCTTTTATGAGTTGTGTCTGTGAATTGCATGATCTCCCCTGAGAATTTTACCCAAGTGTTGTTTTTGCTGGGCTGTTAAAATTGCCAACCTATGCATCAGCTGTGCTGAGCAGTGCAGTTTCACACATTTCTGGGCTGTTAACCAGCCAGACTCTCTGGGCACTGCTCCTCTGCACATATCTGGGCCGTGCATTTGCACAACCACTGAGGCCCACATACTGGGTTGTGCACAACCTGCATCTACACAACCTGGGCTTAAACCAAACTGAGCCCACAGTTCCACTGGGCTGTGCAGCTTGTCTTTGCATATCCTAAAGCCCACTTAAACCAAAGAAACCCACAAAACCAAATGAAACCCAATAAACCAAACTGAGTCCACTACAACTGGGCTTTGAGTTCAATTTGAGTTGCTAAATCATGTCAGGATTTTGGTCTGCAACTGGGGATGGAAACAAATCCATTAGAGAGCTTGCTTACGGGCATGCTTCACAATATGAACTCCCCACATACCATAGTGATTTTAGGGAATTTTATGAGCCTTCTCAAGGCCCTGACTTCACATACCCTAATCATTATGAGCACATGCATCATCCACCACAAAGTTGAAAATGAACACTTTTCTCATACCCAGTCATCACTTTTAGATCAATTAGAAGCTCAAGTATCTGCTTTAGAAAGGCAATTACATGAGCAATCTGTCAAATCTAACTCCTCTAGGCACTATGAAATGTATTCTTGTACCCTATGTGGTAGCTTAGACCACCCTGCTGATAACTGCTACATCTTACATGAGTTTAGGCAGTCTAGGGAGAGCCATGATAACCATGCACACATGCATCATCCATCACAGTGGGAAGTTGAACAATGTTATACTCCCCCAACTCCTTGTATGCAATCACTAATGGAAGAGCCCATAGAGCAAAACAATGATATACTTGGATGGAAAGCATTGCACGAGCATCCCTTCTCTAGTGAACCCTGTGCACAACCATGCAGTGATCATTCATATGAAACAAGGATACCCACTAGTGAAGACTCTCCTTCCATTGAACAATGTTACATGTTCTTAAAAATGAACCTGATTCATTTAGAAAATGAAGAATGGAAGGAATCTCCTGATAAAATGTTTGTTGTCCCTAATAAAGAAAATTTTGAAAATAGTGTTTCTCTTCCTACTCATGTAACTAACACTGAATATGAACCTAATCTAGAGGTAAATGAGTGCACTAGAAATGCTACAAATTTGAATTGGGAAATACATTTTTGTTATGATGATGATGATGATGATGATTATGATATGTTAGAAGAGCATGTGTATACTGAAAATGTAGTAGAATCTTTTGGTTCAGAGACGTTAGGCGTCTCTTCTGTGAACCCTATGAATGATGCTTCTTCTAATATTCATGCATGTGATGCTGATTTGGGGTCTGAAAATGAGCATGCTACACAACCTGTTTATGACCTAGGAATAGCTGAATTGTCTGTTGACACAGATGATTCAATGCATGAGCCTAATTCCATGCCGAGGTTACAGCATGATATTTCTCCTGGTTATTTTGTGCGTGAGACTGATGATGATTATGACATGGAGATTGATGAATTGTTCTATGCAGGTGAACATGATTTACCCTCTTCTGACCTTAGGAAAATGTGTGATGGTACAAATGATTCTATACATGAAAACAACTTAGATGTACCTAATCTCTCTCCTAAGTCACAGATTGAAACTCCTCCACCAAACCTAGGTGTAGTTTGTCACAAAATTGCAAAACCAACTTTTTCTCGAAAATGCCTAACTTAGGCCTAGAGCTTTGTGCTTCCCAAGTCCTCTTGGACTATTTTGCATCAAAGTATAACACTCTTAAGGAGCCACAGTTGGAATGTGTATGTCTGCCTGTTCTTAGAAATACTCACTTTGAGTTAGACCTTGTGCATGATGTACCTTTAAAATTGCAAGATTTTGTGCTCTCAAACACATCTATTGACAAGTTTAGGTTTGGGGGAAAATCCTTCTCATATGCAGCCTTACTTGCACTTTCATATTATATTTGTGTAAGGTTGTTGTTGTTTCTACACACCGTCTTTTGGGTTGATCCTCAACTCTTTAGATTGTTAGTATATGGTGAATTTTCATTGTATATAATTCAGTAGGACTTGTTAAATTTTTCTTTCTTGAATCGGTTGAGTCTTCTTGCGCATATTTTGTACCAATCCAATATGATCTCCACTGAGAATGTTGGATTCTAGCCTTGACTAATGAAGCTCTAACCTTGCTCCCGCCGACATCCGGTAATCTCTTCCATTTTCTCTACTCAACATAGTTCTCTTGGTATGTGACTGTTTAAATTTTTTCTATCTGTCGACACATTGAGGACAATGTTTGATTTAGGTTTGGGGGTGCATTTGATATAGAGTTCTTAGTCTTTTTAATCTTTTATTTCCAAAAAAAAAAAAAAAAAAAAAAAAAAAAAAAAAACTCTTTTTGTAAAAACCTCCAACTTTTAGAGATTTTAGAGTCACTAGCATGCTTCTAGCTATGTTTACATAGAGAGTCTCGACCAAAATAACGAGAACTTGGAAGTACTGGAGAACGCAATCGGGTTTCTTAGTTGATTAGAGCGTTAAAGTTGGATTTAACCATACCAGAGGGCAAATTAGGTGTTGTTTAGATATTCGGTAGTAGAATTGTGATCACCCATAGTGGAGACTACCCATTTTACATCAAGTGAGGCACCAACCTTCAAATTTTTGCAACTTTCTAGAAAAGCTGTTAGAGTGTGTGTCACCGTACGTCAATTCCGGGTAGGAATGGTGAGCTACCCAACTTCGCACAAATTTGTCAATCATGAGGGTGACGTTTAAAGAAGAAAACTCCTTCTATATATCGATTTGCAGTTAGCATCACTCTCTCTCTCAATCAACAGACCCATAGAAACACATCATCGTCAGCAAACGGAGCATCATCAGAATATTGGAAGAAAAGTTGAGATAGTCCAAGGTTTACAAGCAACAAAAAAAAAAAAAAAAAAAAGATGAGAATTAATGAAGTTTGTGAAAAATTGAGTTTTATTATTTTATTGTGATACTTATAAAAAAAAAAAAAAAAAAAAAAAAAAAAAAATTGTGTTGTATTATTATTTTCATTTCATCTAAAAAAAAAAAAAATATGTATGTTTGTCAAGTTTTTGTGAAGTTCAGAAGTTTATCATCAGCTATTGAAGACCGAAGACCGAAGATTGAAGACGTTTCTATGAATGCTGAGAGAGTGATATTAATTGCCGATCGGGTGAGAAGGTAAGTGAGTACTCCCATCCTTGCTAATGGTTGATTTCCTTTCTTAGAGATCATCGGAAAAGATTCTTTTTGTCCACACTTCGTGGAGTCTCCGTAAATTATTTCTAAGGTTATCCTTCTTACCTACAACGTGTGCGGGATTTCTCTCTTTATTCCCGCCTCGCACACGAGAGACTAAAAAGCGATCTTTTTGAGTGCAATTATCATAAAACCCTAATGGTGAGGCGAAGTCGAGGCTTATGATCACAATCGAATCCGAATTCTTTCATATGGTATGGTTACTTCTCGCTCAAAGACTTAAGGATGAGAATGCGTTCTTTGGTAGTTCTAACTTCATTACTAGCATGCGTAAACTCTATATACTCATAGCTTCTTGGATGCTTGAGACTCTTTTACACTCGAAGTTGGAGAAGGTTTTGTGGGTACACCTCTCGGTAAACCCTCACGAGACTACAACTCGTCCACTAGGGACACCTAGGGGTTTAAAGGCTTAGTGCATACGCTAAATGCATTCGAGAGACCAGCGACAGTGGTATAGTTAGGATTTCTTCATTTCTGTTTCACTTGAGGACAAGTAAAATTCAGGTTTGGGGGTATTTGATGAGTGCCAAATATTGCATATTTATACATCTATTTATTGGCATTTAACTCATCTTTTGTGTTCAGAAATCAGATATTATCCCAGATTCTGTGTTTTCTTTGTTTTCAAGAATAAATATTTGTATTAATTAATTTTGTGTTTTTAGGTAATAAATAAAGTTCGGAGAATCTGAGGAGCCAAAAGAGCAGAAAATTGGAGGCAAGCATCTATGGAGCAAAAAGCCAAAGCCCGCGCGCGTATCAGTTGCAACCCAACAAGTAGCAACCCATTTACAAGACATGGGCTTGAGCTAGCCACGACCCGATCCGAACCCGTTCCTCTGAACCGTTGAGATCTCGCTCATCCACATCCTATGGTCGCTACAGCCTCCTCATCAACTCTCGATGCCTCCGCTCAACACCAAATCACCCCGATTCTCCTTCAGCCGTTCAGATCATCTACTCCTCATCCGACGGTCGCTACAGCTGGCGCATCATCTCTCGCCACTCCTGCTCCACACCGAATCAAACCATACCCCTACACCATCGACCAACTCCCCCATTTTCTCTTCCATCTTCTCTTTCTTCTTCCCCCATACCTCTCGCAAAACCCATTCTCCACCTTCTCCTCCCTTACCCGTTCGTAGACCATCATCACCACCTCCATCACCTCCCGACACAAGAATAGCTTCTTCATCAAAGACCTGCTTCACCTCTCTAGGTCTAGTTTTCTCCCTCTTAGCTTCTCCCAACCCTAGAAGCTAACTTAGAGAAAACTAGAGCTAGGGTTTCACCAATCAGTCGACGCATGGAGCTCTGAGACGAATTGACAGATGAGTGCATGATTCAGAGAAGTATGGGCGATTAGGTTTGCATTTATTTTCTGTTTTTGAAGAAATTTAGGGTTTTGGGAATTTTGCTTGTATAAATAGAACTGAGTCTGTGTGTGTTAGAGTTTATGCCTGGGCTAGCCAGAGCACCACTCTAGTTTAATTTGTGTTATTTGTTATTTTGATGTTCTAGTTTAGTTTGCTAGGGTTTCATTGAAACCCTAATTCCATGTTGTATTTTAACTCATTGAACTGTTTTTGAATGCTTAAACTATAAAGATGTCTTCAATTCTAGTATCCAAAACTTTTCTCTCACAATGGATGCCTTGTATCCATTGTAGTTAGGTTACAACTGTTTTGAGATTGCTGCAGCTCATACCTTAGATACAATTGCTAATTCCCTTGACTAGTTGTACTTAATTAGACAACTAGTGCTCTGGGTTAGTACTTTAGCTGATATTTGAAGTATTACATGGAGAAACTCCTTAGATAGGTGGTAGAATTGACAAACTTCACTTATCTGGCATAGGAACAAGAACTTCAACTGAGTTGAACACACAATAGGAGTTAGAGGTGGATTTGAAGACCCTAGCATCTCCATTATCATTATATCACATCTGATTTCACTATTTCAGCTATTTATGCAAACTCAGTCGCATCGACAAAACTCATAATTGTGTTACACCTCTAGGAATTCAGTAGAAGAAAGCTTAAGATCAACCCAGCACCACAAGTCTCTGTGGATCGCCCGTATTTGCCATTGTCTACATTGTAGACGCCGTGCACTTGCGGTTATAATTTGTAGGCATAAATCAGACCATCTTACCAGCCTACCAATGATACTATGACACTGTATAACAATGATTGAAAACTCTTGTTTTCTTGTTGTTATAGCTACGGATTTTCAACAACGATGATGCTAAACTTACAACCTTTGGGACGTTGGAGTAATTGGAAGTGACGAAGATTTCGAGTAATGTTGAAGATTAAACATGTGGAATAGGAGCTACAAAAGTTAATTTATTTATTTTTTGTATTCCATATGTATTGATAGTTTTGTCACTAAAATTGACAAAGGGGGAGATTGTTAGAGCATTGCTTGGTCGAACTCGCATGCGTTGCTATCTCAAGCATGTTTGTCAATGTTAGTGATCAAAACTATAAGTCTTGATTTCTAGTCTACTATAGCTAAGGTCTCGGACTAGGATAGAAAGTGTAGTTGAGCTCAAGAACTCCATGGAAATCATCATACAAGACGAAGGAATACTCAAGGAACCGGTGGAACTTCATCGACTAAAAGTTACGTGGAGACTTGAACTTATCTATCACTCAAAAGTACATTTATCTCCTATCTTGAGACAAAAGTAGTTTTTCTATATAGACTTAGATTATATACATTTGGTATTTCGAGCCGAGTTTATCTCGCCTATCTATTTCTCGAAATATGTGTTGGTAAGCTTTCGCTTTAGCCGAATTCATCTTTACCTAGACGAAAGTCATGTTATGTTTCAATCACTTTGAAAATTGCTCTGACGAAAAATGGTTTGTGAATAACAACTATATAACGTCCTATGAGAATGTTTCAATGATTAAAATGAGAGTTTAGATTACATAACCATGGTAGGATATAAGCATTGTTGTGGAAACACATATATGTATAAGTCCTTATTCCTTGAACCAAAGTTTGCAAACTTCGTTGATCAAGAGAACCGGAATGGTGGCATGAGCCAAGTCCGCGAACTGGCGGAAGTTCGCGACCCGAGAATTTCTGCTGGAGTTTGTGAACTCCTTCCGTGAACTTAAGTCCGCGAACCCAGTCCGCAAACTTGAATTGGTTATATCTAAAAACGATTGTTCTTGAACTCATGTTTAAATAAACTAAGGAATGCTTTTGCAAACCGTGGCTATAAAGTTCATGAACCGAATCGAGTAAATCAAATCGTTTTGCTTCGATTGTGTCTTGTGTATTTACATAAAGATCTAAGCAATTGAACAACTCTCTAACTAGTTCATTTGAGTCATTTGGACTAGTTATGGTGAAGATGAATATGGTTGATATGAAATTGCTCATATGGCTAACTTTTGGTTAACTATTTTTGAACCAACAAATGTACATGTTTGGGTACGGTTACACAAGCCTAGAAACGTGCATTTCATGTGTGTATAACAAGCTAAGTTTTCGATCTAACGGTTGAGAAATATTAGCTTGAATCTAATCGGGTTTTCATCTAACGGTGAATATTGAATTCTTTGTTACCAAGCTAACATTGATTGCAAACCCTGATTTGAAAGACTATATAAGGGAGAACTCTAGCAACTGGGAAACCTAATCCCTACACCTTACGTGTGATACTAGTTGTATAAGCTAGAGTCGATTCTCCTTTAACCTTGGGTTTTCTTCTCTAAACCAGGTTAACGACTTAAAGGCTTCATTGGGATTGTGAAGCCAGACCGATACTACTTTCTCTTAGTTGTGTGATTTGATCTTGATGTTTCTATCATACGAGTACAATTGTAATAATTGGCTTGAGATTTCTATCTCTGATAGGCAAGATAAAAAGAAGTCACAAACATCTTCGTCTCATCGTTTGTGATTCCGCAATACCTTTTTCACGGCGTCGATTAAGATTATTGTGAGGTGATCGATAATACTAGGTTGTTCTTCAGGAATATAAGTCCGGGTTATCAATTGGTTCCTGTTCACCTTGATTTATCAAAAGACAGAACAAAACTCGTAGGTATATTCGTGGAAGACGGATTTATCTATTGCCGTAGACTTTTCTGTGTGATACAAATTTGTTTAAGTCTTCGACTTTGGGTCGTAGCAACTCTTAGTTGTGGGTGAGATCAACTAAGGGAATCAAGTACGTAGCATCCTGCTCAGATCAGAGAAGTAGGAGCATAACTGTACCTTGGATCAGTGTTAGATTGGTTGGGGTTCAACTACAGTCCAGACCGAAGTTAATTTGGAGTAGGCTAGTGTCTGTAGCGGCTTAATACAGTGTGTGTTCAATCTGGACTAGGTCCCGGGGTGTTTCTGCATTTGCGGTTTCCTCGTTAACAAAATTCTGGTGTCTGTGTTATTTTTATTTCCGCATTATATTTGTTGTTCAATCAATTAGAATATCCGACCTTTTGGTTGTTGATTTAAATTGATTGAGACTTGGATATTGGTCTTTGGTACCATCCAAGTTATCTCTCTAGTATTTGATAAAGACTCGCAGATTTCTATTTGCTTGAGTATATATCAAATCGAGAGATTGAGATATAAACTCTTTGATATACTTTTTGTCTAGATTGAGTCTGATTATCTAGTTGATTCTCTAGAAAGTATATTGGAGTTTGTCCATACATATTGCTAAGCGAAATATTGGGTGTGGTTGTTGTACCCCCGCTTTTTCACCAGATACGTTTTAAATTTTTTGGTCTCTGATTTGATCACCAGGACTGCAAAGACATTATCTCTGAATGCTGGAAACAAAGATACTCGGGTTCTTCTGCCTTCAACATAACTAGAAAATTAAAGGATGCCAAAGTCAGAATCAACTTGTGACACAAAGATGTTTATGGTAACATCAAGTTAAATCTAGAGGAGTGCTTTAAACAGATGATTGGATCGTCATGAACAAGTTTGACAATTCAAGAGATGTTACCATCAGAGAAGCAAATAAGAATATTCAACATTGGCAAGACATCAAGGAGTAATTCTGGAAAACAAAAAGTAGAGGCCAACTCATAAGGTTAGGAGATAGAAACACTAAGTTCTTCCATGCCTCTGCTAAGAAAAGAATGAGAAGAAATAAGATTGATCCTTTCAAGAACAACAAAGGAGATTGGCTTATTGACTTCAAAGCCATCTCTGAATGTTATACTTCTCGCTTTCATAATATGGCCACTGTTGATCCAATCACTATTAATCAAAACATCATAACCTCATACCCAAAACCATTTCTAACTCAAAAAATGCAAATCTTCTTGCTACTCTTGATGCTTTGAAAATCAAAAATATCCCTTTCAGTATGGTTGGAGATAAAGCATCTGGACCAAATGATTTCCCACCCGATTTTTTCCAAGCCAACTGGGAAGTAGTTTGGGGAAATATTGTGGAGATGGTTCAAAATTTCTTCAACTCTGGTTTCATCTTTAAAGATATGAACTTCACTTTTATATCTCTCATACAAATAATTGACACTCCTACAACCCCATCTCACTTTTGACCCATATCTTTGTGTAACACTACCTATAAAATCATCTTCAAACTCCTTGCCCAAAAAAACCCTTTCTACCCAAACTCATCTCCTTATTTCAATATGCCTTTATACATGGTAGACAAATCTCTGACAATATTGTTATTGCTCATGAGTTACTAGAAACGGGAAAACAAGAGACAAAACCATCATGGAAATTAAAATAGATATGACCAAAGCTTTTAACAGAGTTGACTGGAGCTTTCTGATGGCTGTTATACTCAAACGGGATTCGGCAATAAATGGTGCAAGCTTATTCATCATTGCATATCCACCACCAACCTAGTTGTTCTGGTGAATGGCTTTCCTGGAAAAAATTTAAACCTTCAAGAGGGAGACCCTCTCTTTCCGTACATATTCCTCTTCGGTATGGAAGCCCTATCCATAAGTTTAATAAATGCTGAGCAGATTGGTTTGATTCATGGGAGCAGACTTTATCCACAAGCTCATGCTATAAGTCACCTCGTTTTTGTTGATGATTGTATGATTTTCTGTAAAGCTAACATGAAAGAATGCCATGTCTTCAGTGAATTTAGCAATTCCTCAAGCTAAACGATCAAGTTCTCTATTGAAGATAACATCAGTAATTCTATGCAAGTGCAGAAGATTGACATCAAGGATAAATACTTAGGATCACCCCTCTTCACCAAAAAGGCAAAATTCAAGCATTTAAGCTATGTACTGACAAGCTTAAGTTCAGACTTGCTGGTTAGAAAAGTGAAATCCTCTCAACTATAGGCAAAGCTACCATGATAAACTTTTTTACCTCAATCCCCAGCACCTACTAGATGAACTCCTTCAAACTTCCAAAATCCACTTGCAAAGACATGAATAAATTCAAAGAGACTTCTTATAAAGTAAAGATCTTGAGAAACCTAAAAGGATATATTACATTGTCTGAGACTCTATATGCAAGCCAAAAGAGTCGGGTGGCTTGGGCTAACATGGATGTCTTCAATAATGGTATAATAACTAAAATAGCATGGAAACTTATATCAAAACCAGACTCTCTATAGTCTTCCACTATGAAAGCATCTCATTTTGAGGGCCTAAAGGTTATTATAGAATGAGCACTGAACCAAAAGCTACTGATTCTTGGATTTGGAAAGGAATAATGAAAGGAGTGGCCAACATCCAGAAATATTGCATATGGAAAGTTGGAAATAATCAAAGAATTCATATATGGGAAGATAGACGAATAAACAACAAAGATATAATTTTGGTGAAACCCAATCAATGTCCCAATTACCTCATTATTGTAAACCAACTTATAAATGATCACGGTGAATAGGATACCATATCTCTTGCTCTCTGGTTTCCTCTAAAGCCCAATCAGCTATCCAAGATACTGATTCAACATTCAAAAGGAAGACACTATCATATGGAGCATCCATGACAAACGAAAATTTATTGTGAAATCTCTCTATGATAAAAAAAAATCTCTGTAAAATACAAAGGGAACACTATCAATACTGCTTGGAAAAATGTCTGGAAAATGGATACTTCACCAACCATTCATCTATTCATATGGAAATATGCTCATAGAATCCTCCCTACCAAATGCCAAGACAACCAATATTCTCAACAATATTGATCCCATATGCAATCTTTGCAAAAAGGGATAAAGATGACATAACACACACCCCGATGTCTTGTCATATTGCTTTTTCTATGTGGAGCCAACATCAGATGTTTAGTGGTTCAAACTCTATCCGGGAGTGGATTAACAAGTGGTTTATACCCAATAACCCTCTAAACGGCTTATGCCACTACCTGTTGATTCATATGAAAATCCAGATGTGACTTCATCTTCAAAAAGATCACTCATGTGGTTGATTCTGTATCAAACAATTTGAGACAATGTCTATGCTCTTTTGAGAGAGTTATGCAAAATCAGAGTCACATCCTGAACAACCTTCATTGTAACAGGAATACTTAGGATATCGGGGAAAGAGTAATCAGTTATCATAAAGTAAAATTTGGGATCACTAATACCATAAGCACTCTGGATATCCATTCCACTGATGCTAATGGTAACAACTAACAACTACTAATTTACTAACTTTGCTCTTGTTGTTGTGTCTTTCTCAGGGAACTTTGTTGGAGCAAGAAACTTCAAAGACTCTATCACTTGAGAATGTAGAAAAAGGTGAGGAGCAGATCTAGCAATGAGTTGGGGAAATGAGTTGCAAAGAACCAACATAAAATTTCAAGCTCAAGATAATGCAACTCTAATAGAAATAAAGAAAGCTTACAGTAAGAAGTTTAAGGAAGATTCAACCTAGGATTTCACCAGATAAAAGGTGGAAATTTTGAAGTCATTGATTTTGTGCTAGGTAGCCTGATCAAGGTGATCCATGATCAATTGAAAACGACAATTAGTTTAGCTAAGCTAGTTGTCAATTCTATGGTCATAGGAAAATTAAATTGGAAAGGTCCAAACATGTTGCAATTATTCTAAACTCTTCAGTCAGTTGAGACAATTAACATTGATATAATTTTGTATTTGAACGTTAGGAATTTGCATGGTGCTAGCCTTAGCCCTGCAGTCCAAAACTCTATAATTGAGTAGTTGTTCTTTTTTTGGACAGTTTACACTATTTTCCTATAAAAAAAAGTTTATGAGGCTCCTGTTAAATTATTATTTTGGGCTTGTTGTAACCCTTTCATGATTTTTTATTGAACCATAAATTTTAATACCACCGTTTCCGGAAAAGAGGTATTATCAATCTTCATTTAGCCTAAAAATAGGCCAAACTGAAAAGTGATAGTAACTCCTTTCTAGAAACTGATGAAGTATTTATCATTAACGAGTAACTATACGGAGTAAGTTGTACCCAAAGATTCATCCATTATAATAGATTTTATGCAGGTAAGGATTGTATGATCCCAGATTATTGTTGATAGTGGTCCCAATAGTCTGGCATCCGCATCATGATTTGCTAGCTCATCCGCCGCTTAATTTCCTTCTTTGTAGTTATGGTTAATGGTATTAGTGTGGGACCTTGACCGATCTGAGCTTGATTTTAGCGATCAAGTTGTTTACGTACCACGAAGCTTCTGCGTCAGATGTTAGGAGTCTTTGAAGATTTTTCGAGTCTGTTTAGAATTATACCATTCTTGATATGATTTTGAGCTTCATTTTCCTCGATTTGTCACAATTTTTGATGCGATGAGCATGGCTCAGGTTTCGGTTGTGAGTATAGTGGCGATCGTAGAGGGTTGGAGGGATGGAGATCATGGAGGTAATAGCAAGGTAATGCCCGCCATGATATGAAAGTTTATTGAAACTTCTTGACCATTATCCCATCATCTTTTCAACTGATCTAAATTGTCGCTACTACTCATTACTTTCTCATCATAGGGTGTTGCCACGCCGCCTGTTGCTATAAACCACCAGACCAACACCCCATGAAGAATCCCCCCATGTAACTTGTTTTGATTTCTCGTAGGAATTAATGGAGTCATGGACTGAAAAAACGGGGGTATAACAACCACACCCAATAATTCGTTCGACAATCTTTATGGACTAACTCCAATATTATTCCGAGACCACCAGCTTATAAAGCGAGCTCTATCAAGAAAGAGATCAAGGAGTTATATCTCTTTTTCCCAAATCAAGTAGAAAATCAAACAGATAGAAATCTATGAGCCTGATTGATATGAGAATTACTTGGACAATACCAAAGACCAATTCCCAAGTGTCAATCAATTTGTATCCAACAAACAAAGGTCGGATTTACCAATTGATTGAACTACGCATAACTTGTGATATTTCAATTATATAAAAATATAATGAGGAAAAGACATAATATTGACACCAGAAATATTGTTAACGAGGAAACCCAAAAATGCAGAAAAACCACGGGACCTAGTCCAACTTTGAACACCATATTGTATTAAGCTGCTACAGACACTAGCTTACTACAAGTTAATTTCGGAATGGAATGTAGTTGAGTCCTGACCAAGTCTCACATCGATTAAGGTACAATCGCGTTCCTTACGCCTCTAGAACCACGTCGAATTCTGCGCACTTGATTCCATTATCTGATCTCACCCAACTAAGAGTTGCAACGACCCAAAGTCGAAGACTTATAAACAAATATGTCTCCCACAGATAAGTCTATTCTGATAGATAAATCTGTCTCTCACAGAAGTACCTACGAAGTTTTGTTCCGTCTTATGATAAATCAAGGTGAACATGAACCAATTGATAATCCGGTCTTACACTCCCGAAAAGCAGGGTAGAAATATCAATCACCTAACAATAACTTAACTATATGGTAGTATAAGAAGTTACTGCGGAACCACAAAGTCTGAGACGAAGAACTTTGTGATCACTTTTTATATCTTACCTATCGGAGATAAATCTCGAGCAAATCTTATAGTACTCAATATGATAGAACAAGTTAGATCTGAATACGGAACTACAAAGAAAATAGTTGGATCTGGCTTCACGAATCCCAAATGAAGTCTTCAAGTCGTTAACCTAATATGGTTTTAGAAAAACCTAGGTTAAAGGAGAATCGACTCTAGTACACAACTAGGACACAGGAAAGTGTCGGGATTAGGTTTTCCAGTTGCTAGAGTTATCACTTATATAGTCATTCAAATCAGGTTTGCTTACAATCAAAGCTAAGATAGCTTAGTAACAAAGCATTCAATATTCACCGTTAGATGAAAACCTAATTTAAGATTCAAGCTAAGTCTGCTTAGAAATAAAGCAATTAATCTCCACCGTTAGATGGTCTTAGCTTTTACACACAAATTAAATATACCTTCATTTAGATATGAGTAACCTTACCTAATCGTGTACATTGAGTTGGCCCAATAACAGTTAACCGAAGTTAGCCATATGAACACTTTTGTCTTGACCATATTCATCTAACACTTCTAGATCAAATATGATGATCAATCAAACATGAAAGATAATCAAATGAATCTAATTGTGTTTCAAATAGAGTTGTTCAATTGTTCACTATCTCGTAGAAATATATATGAACAAATTGAAACAAAATCGGATTGATTCGTAACTGTACAAAGTACTTATACAAGAATCAATTTATGAACATTCAGCCACGGTTTGCAAAGATTTCATTCCTTAATTCATAAATGTTTTTGTCCATGAGTATGAAAAACGTACTTAGACGATTTTAAAACTTAAACCAGTGTGTTCGCAAACCAGGTATGCAAACAACAACTCCGGACCTTGGCATGTCCAGCCGTTCGCATACCACGTACGCGATAGCAGTCCTGGACAGACTCAGGTACAACCGTTCGCATACTAGGTACACAAACAAGGTTCCCGGACCTTAACAGTTAAAACCGTTTACATACTACGTACGCAAACAAAATTCCCGGACCTGAATCACTACAAAACAGTTCGCATACTAGGTATGCATACCGTGTTGTATCCAGACATGGTTAATTATTCTAAAGTCTCATTCCAATCATTGAAACATCCTTAGAAGACGGAAATAGTTGTCTCACACAAACTATTAGCTTCAAGTAAATTTCAAGTGATCGAATGATCAATACGAAACTTTGCAAGTCGACATCAAATGATTGTCTCACACAAATCATGTAGTATGTTTCAAGATAATTTCCACATGATTATTTTTTGACTTAATATTTAGTTCCGAACAAATAAATTTTCTGAAACTAAACTTGTCAAGAATAATGATGAACATAGTTAAAGAAAAAAGCTTCCAACACATATTTCGAGAAATATATAAGCGAGATAAACTCAGCTCGAAATATCAAATGTTTATAAAGTTAAAGTGTATATAGCTATACGACTTAGTCTCATTAGGATATATAATAGAATAGACTTCTAAGTGATATATACGTTTTAGTCTCCCATACCTTTGTTGATGGTGGATTTTCAACAAAGGGCAAAACCGTAAAATCATGAGGCATGTTTTTGACACGGCTTTCAGGCATGCAACGATTCATATTTTACGAAGCTATGATGAATATGTTTTCGAAAAGCCTCCACTAGCTTAGCGTTTGATCCGTGGCATTTCGTCGTGACCTCTATGCAGAATAACGTATTTGGGCGGTTCTCCGTAGATTGAGAGCTAACGCCTTCAGGATGTCGGTGATACTCACTGTTCCCTGACTGCAGGAGAGAGACCCACCTCCACATAGAAGAATAGTTAGGCGGCAGACGCCTTCAGGACGTCGGTGACACTCACCGTTCCCTGATTATGTGGAGAGACCGTGCATAGATTCAGGCGGTTCTCCGTAGATTGAGAACACTAACGCCTTCAAGTTGTAAACAACACTGTGACTCCCTGACTATGCACCATTCAGAATGGATGTGATGCTTTAACTGGCTAATATCTTTTCTGCAATAGATTATTTCTGCTGTGACATTCACCACTGAATTCCCAGAATGATCTACAATTACTCCTATTCCATGGTCGAATCCACGGCCTGATCCCATGGAATGGAAATAAAAATTGCTCCTATTCCATGGTGGAATCCACGGCCTGATCCCATGGAATGGCAATAAACAATTTCTCCGATTCCATGATCGAATCCATGGCTTGATTTCATAGAATGGCAATAAACTACTACATTATCTCATTATTCCGATTTCATGATCGAATCCACAGTTGATCTCATGAAATGGTGATAGATAATTTTAATTACTCCGATTCTATGGTCGAATCCACGATCCCATGGGATGGTAATGCTTATTTTATTATTATAAATTCGTAGTCGAATCCACAGTTGATCCTATGAATTAATAATAAATAACTATTCATTTTTATTACTCAGTTTCATGAATTATTCTCCACTGAATTTCATAAATTAGTAATAAATACTCAACAACCGGGCGTCTGGACTACCACTGAGTAAGCCCCACAAAAATGGTGCAAGTGTATTCGACAATGATGCACGACTGAGCACCCGGATGCACGAACGAGCATCCAAAAAATATGAAACAATGGGGAATCCTACACAAAACAGGGAGAAAGCAATAAATATTAATTAAATAATGAGAGGCGCCCAGGGCTGGGCCCACCGGCCGGCCGGCCATGCCCTAGCCATGGTCGGTCCCACGCCTCTCCCATTATTTTCCTTATTTTTTTGTTATTTCATGAACTCATGAAAACTCCTTGATTTTAGCAACTTTCCTTGTTTTTGCAAAACTCATGAATCCTCCATAACTTCATGGATTCATGAAATAATATTATAAAATAAGGAAAGGTGTGCGGGACCGGGCAACCTAGCCGGCCGGCCATGCCTGGGCCGTGGTCGGTCCCACACCTCACCATCCTTAGCTTTTTATAATTATTATTCCCTAATCTCACGAAACTCCTTTGTTTTCAACAAAAACTTATGGATTCTCCATAACTCCAAGGATTCTCCATAACTTCAAGGATTCATGAAAAATAATATTATAAAATAGGGAAAGGTGTGCGGGACCGGGCAACATAGCCGTCCGGCCATGCCCTAGCCGTGGCTGGTCCCACACCTTGCAATCCCTAGTCTTTTATAATTATTATTTTCCTAAATTCATGAAACTCCTTGGTTTGAGCAAAAATCATGATTTCGTCAAATTTTGCTCAAATCATGAAAAACCAAAAGCCAACAGGTCACACGACCGGCTAGCCTCTCACGGCAATTTTAAATGTTAAAATACACTTATTTTAATATTTACAAAATATTGATCAATCGAGCATACATGCTCATTCCAACAAAAATCAAGAATTTCAGTCAAGATGAAACTCTTCTGAAAATTCACAACATTGCTCGAACGCATATCAGAAAATACTGAAACTCTCAGTACGGAGACATGGGCCCCACGGCAACACGTGCATGCCTTCATAACCGACCAGAGTCATCCTTAGGGCTTGCACAAAGCCAGTCCCACATGTTTTTCATAATTCTGACCTAATTTGCTCAATTGCTCGTATTGGGCCCAAACTATCTCCAACCAACCTGGGGATTGCTCAAACGGCCAACAACTGGTCACGTGACCACCAAGAGCCGGTCCCATGCTCTCTTAGTAGGTCCCCATCTTTCATACCTAGGTTTTATCACCTAATGTTGAACCCAACAATATTTCAGAAAATGATGAAACCAACATTTAATCATCATTCTTTCACCAATCCTCAAACTGGGAACCCTGGTGTATACTCACTCGAGCACCGGGCGCCACATGGACGCCCATCATCCCATGTGGTCGGTCCCTCTATCACTCATGACCTATTTTCAGCGATTCATCAACTATGATCTGAAATTAGGGTTTTGAATAAATGCTCCACGAATCATCACTCTGAGCACGATTCAAACACTAATGAATTTATGATGGATTCAACAACCAACATCTGAATTAATCATATAATATTCAGTAGCTTACTAATATTTTAATATTTTATTGGGTCACGTCACCAATAAATGTTTCGTCGAATCGAGCAATACTTGCTCGGCTTGCTCAAATATTGATCCAAATATCAATATTTGGTAATTTCTCAGTAATTTGTCGAATTGAGCAATACTTGCTCAATTGCACGACAAATTATCAACATTCAGTAATTTTCCGAATTGAGCGATACTTGCTCAATTGTACGTCAAATCATCAACATTCACTATTTTGTCGAATTGAGCAATACTTGCTCAATTGCTCGTCAAATTCTCGATATTCAGTAATTCGTCGAATTGAGCAATACTTGCTCAGTTGCTCGAATATTGATCCAACTATCAATATTCAAGAATTTATCGAGATTTCACAAATCGAGCAATACTTGCTCAGTTGCTCGAATAATCCACATAAATTCAATAACTCATCAATATTCAACAACTCGTCGAATTTACAATATTTCCTCAGACGAGCAACATTAACATTCATGAATCGCTGAGCATTTGTGCTCGATTCAACAAAACCTAGACTCATTGTCTAATCAGTCAACAACTGACAAACTAAATACACGTCTGTCATGCAGACTCCACGATTCGTGAGACGTCAATCACGTCAGATTGGGGGATAACAACTAGGGTTTTGGTCTGGCGGCCTACAGCACGTGGATTTCATCCACGAAGAGAAATGTGTGTAAGTTGTGTAAACGGTTGAAGGAGTTAGCGAAGTAGTGGGTGCACGATCCGTCAAGACTCCACACGACATGGAACTGACTTTACCACGGTCTTCCACTTGCCCACTTTTCCACTCATGAAACCGTCACACTTACATGGATTAAGGTTTTCACAACTCTGACAATATAAATAGGTCTCTGAATCGATGATTGAGGACAACGAATGATCACTAGCTATCAGCAATCGTCCTCACAGAATTTCTCGAGTAACTACTCTCAAGAATTCATCAATATATCAGAATTTATTCGAACTCAACAGTTCACCAATTATTGCAGAAACCTTCAACACACCCACAATCCTTGATCATCACTGATCCCACACAATTCTCAGCTTCCCTCCTACAGATCAACCCATATCCCTCTTTGCGACCGAATTGACTCTGGAACGGCCATTGTCTTAGTTTAGGCCGGAGTCCTACAGATTGATCTCTCTAATCTAAGCACCCCCTTTGCAGCGGTGCATCTGTGTGAGGTTCAGCAGTTTGCTCGGTTGAGGAGTCTCGACCACACGCCCGACTCTTCATTTTCCTACAAAACCGGTAAACCATTTTTCCCCATCCAAAAACTTTTGCTTATTAAGTTCCTCCAAGCTCTCCTCAGTAGATCTTCGTCTTCAATCGATGAACGCCGTGAAGTCTAAAGCTCAACTACACATTATATCCTAATCCGAGACATATCTAAAACTAGACTAGAAATCAATACTCATAGTTTTGATCAACTAAACTTGACAAACAAGCTTGGGATAGCAACGCTTGCGAGTGCGACCGAGCAGTGCTCTAACAATCTCCCCCCTTTGTCAATTTTAGTGACAAAACTATCAATACATGTGGATTACAAAATAAATAAACTTTGTAGCTTCTCATCTATCATGCTTTATTTCTTTGGCTCTTCAATATTCCTTGAATTCTTCGCTACTCCAAGTACTCCAACGATTCTGAACGTGTTCAACTCAGCATCATTATTGTTGAAGATCCGTAGCCATAATAATAATCAACAAGTTGTTTTCTTATTGTTATACAATGTCATAGTATTATTACACAACATTAAAGTCCAATTGCATTACAACTTTGACAATAATGCTATGTTGATATGTATCACTCCCCCTTAGTCAATACTTCCATCTCACAATGAAAACCACTCCCCCTTATATAATGATCCGTAAACCATATGTATGTAGTGTGAACTACCAAATAATTCTCCCCCCTTTTGTCAATATAAATTGGCAAAGGTACGAACACTACGGGATCATAATGAAATTCTCAAAGAGATAATTCATGACTAAAAGAGAACATGTAACGACCCGAAGTTTCGGACCTTCAGCGGACACGGATTCGACCTTGTGGGTCGGATCCGATCTAACTAGTAAGTCCAAATCTCCGGACCGCCACTCGTGTAGGACCAGGTTTCTCGTTCCAAAATATTTTAATAAAATACAAAACGCAACTCAAATGAAATTTATTAAATAAAATATAATATTACATTTAAAATTATAAAACTATAAAATAAGAATTATAAAATCAAAATATATTCAAACAAACCAGCACTCTGGTTTAATTCAAAATGCGCAAATCCCAAGTCCCCATGATGAATAATAATATCTTTTACAGCTAGTGTTTCTTCATTCTCTGTGAAAAAATAATTGAGTGCATCGAAAATCAAACATATGCAACAGATACTATAATTGAAACCATGCATAAAAATTCGTATTCATGGTGAAGATGAATAAGGTTGATATGAAAGTACTCATATGACTAACCATTGGTTAACTACTGTTGAACCAACTAGGTGTACACGTTTAGGTACGGTTACACAAACCTAAATGAACTTGCGTTTGATTTGTGTATAACAAGCTAAGTTCGATCTAACGGTTGAAAGATATTAGCTTGAATCTAATCAGGTTTTCATCTAACGGTGAATATTGAATGCTTTGTTACCAAGCTAACTTAGATTACAAACCCTGATTTGGAGACTATATAAAGGAGAACTCTAGCAACTGGGAAACCTAATCCCCACACCTCTTGTGTGATACTAGTTGTATAAGCTAGAGTCGATTCTCCTTTTACCTTAGGTTTCTACCGAGACCCCGTAGGTTAACGACTTGAAGCCTTCATTGGGATTGTCAAGCCAGACCCAACTATTTTCTCTGTAGTTGCGTGATCTGATCTTGCTGTTTCTATCGTGATTGAGTGCAATTGTAAGATTGGCTTGAGATTAATTTTTTCAATAGACAAGATAGAAATGTAGTCAAAAACATCTTCGTCTCATCGTTTGTGATTCCACAATATCTTGTTTTGTTAGTCGATTAAGATTATTGTGAGGTGATTGATATTTCTAGGCTGTTCTTCGGGAATATAAGTCTGGTATATCAATTGGTTCCTGTTCACCATGATTTATCAAAAGACGAAACAAAACTTGTAGGTATTTCTGTGGGAGACAGATTTATCTATTCCTGTAGACTTGGGTGGGCATTTAATTTCTCTTTTGAAAACTAAAATAGTGAAATCGGGCTGAGTCACGCTCTGCAAATCGGGTGACGAACTCAGTGAAATTTTTTCGTTTTCTGTTTCCAAAATCGGGCGTTTAATCTCATTAATTCAGGTGAATCATCGTTGTTGATTTCAAATGATTGGTGTTAATTTTACTTTGATCCTTGTCTAAATCTAAATATCCCCTGAAAATTTAATTTAAAAGTTTTCTGGTGGTTTTTTCATTATCAAAGAGATAAGAGAGTTAAAAGTTCTAGTGTTTTTCATCAATGGAATTTTAATGGGAGACTAGATTTTGTTTTGAAGAAATCCCAATAAAAACATTTTCAACTAATTCCTCTTGTTTTTTTATCATTAAATTAGCAAATGAGTTAGATATGAAATATCAATGGAGAAAGATAAGAGAGTTAAAAGTGAAGTTCTAGTGTAGTTCCATCTCTCTACATACCGGATGAAGATATTGATGAGAGTCTCAGTGAATGGAATTTTAGTTTAATTGGGAGACTAGATTTTGTCAAGCTGAAATTTGTTACTGCAGAAGAATCCTTGAGGAAACAATAGAAAACATCGGGTAACTATCAACTAATTCCTCTTGGAAAAGGCTTTTTTATCATTAAATTAGCAAATGAGTTAGATATGAAATATATCTGGAATGGATTTTGGAAGGTAAAGACTCAAATTCTGAAATTGAGACTCTGGGAACCAAACTTTAATCCTACTTCTCAGAAAACTACTACAGCTTTTGTGTGGGCAAATTTTCCTGGCTTAGCAATTGAGTATTGGAAAGAAAAAATCCTCATGTCTCTAGGTGATGCTATTGGAAGAGCTATAAAAGTTGATGATACTAGTCTTAAAAGGGAAGTAGGATATTATGCCAGTGTCTTAGTTGAAGTGGATTTAGCAAACAAAATTCCTAATCAAGTTTTAGTTAAAACCAAATATGGAAGTTTTGAACAAGAGGTACAAATACCAAAAATTCCTAGCTTCTGTAATCATTGTAAAGTGGTGGGCCACTTAATAATTGAATGCATAGTGCAAAAAAAGATTAATGAGCAAACTGATGCAATTGTTGAAGTTCATAATGTAGTACAAAGGAAGGTATAGAAACTCAAGGAGAAAAATCCTCAACAACAGACTGGTTTTGATATATGTTTTACTCCAATTTCACAGAAGAACAAGGTTTTTGAGAATGAACTTTTAACTGAAGACAAGATTGTGAATACTATTTTTCCTTCAATGGAGAAAGCTAATGAAGATAGTACTGGCTCTGGATAGAGAAGTTCAGGTAAATATCATATCTTACAAGATTTAGTTCAAGATGATGTCTCTCCAATAGAGATTCCTCTAAACAATAAGGAAGATGATTCTGTTCACAAAGATTTGGAAGAAGGTGAAATAGCTTTCAATGGTAATGTTGATTCTTTGGTGGAATTCCCTCTGTTATCTATGGAGAATATTATTCAAATTTCCCCTGCAGTGCATTCAAAAAATTCTAATTTGGAGGATATGAGTACTTTTGCTTCTGCAATTAAATTTCAAACTTTGGTGGATGTTGTGGAAGAATGTTCAGAATTGCCTGTCAAGGAGAAGATAGTCAATAAATCACAAGCTAGCAAGGTCAATACTTCAAAGGAAGCTGAAATTTCAAAAAATAAATCTGGTATATCTCTTATCACTACTAGAAAACAAGCTCCTAAAATTTTAGCAAATAATAAAGGAGGGAGAAGTCCTGCATCTTCCCAATCAAATCCTTGTCAATGAGAGTCCTAAATTGGAATATAAGGGGCTTGAAAAGAATAAGAGCCAGGGATAAACTGTATAGTTTAGTGAATCAATTTAATCCTTCTTTACTTTGGGTTGCTTGATAAGTTTAGTGAATCAATTTAATCCTTCTTTTTGGTTATTTTGGCGCAGACTTTGGGCAATTGGGAGATGTTTTAGTTAACCAAAAATAAGAGTGAATGATAGTAATATTAATAATTTGAGATTACTCCCGCTGAATTTGGTAATTTGGGGTATGAGTCAAATGTTGATTCACAATTCATTGAGCCTCATTCACGTTTCTCGTGGGAAGTGGAGGTAATGGAATGATGGAGTGGTGGAGTTGTGTGTCTGAGCATACGACCGGTCTTGCCCACTTCTCCAGTTCATCTCTAACCGTCCATGACTTCCTAACACGTTCTTGTAATGGCGCGTTGCACGCCGCACGCCGAAACCGCCAGACCAATACCCCAAGTATCCCCCGGTTTGTGACATGATTGATGTCCTGAATGTGGATCGTGGATCCACGGAAGATAGCATGCAAAGGTAATATTTGGTTATTTTGGCAGGTTGAGATCTTCTTTGCTTCATCCTTTCGTGCCGGAGAGATGGACGCGCGTGATGGCTCGAACCCTAATTTTGGCTTTCATTTCAACTACAAAACATAATGCTTGGTATGGACGGTGCAATAATACCGCTGTGATGAAAGTGGGAGATGTTTTAGTTATGACAAGAATTCATGCTAAGACCGTGTCTTCCTGCGTGGTCATCCAATCATGCTTGATAGAGTTGGAAGGAATTATGGGAGGAACTTAAAAGAATTAGCTCATTAAATTGTCCTTGGCTAGTGCTTGGTGATTTTAATGTAGTCTTAAGTTTTGATGAAAAATTGGAGGTAGAAGTCCTTTAAAACAAGCAATGACAGACTTTAGAGATTGTTTGGAATCTTGTGAACTTATTCAAGCAAATAGAACTGGCATTGAATTTTCATGGTGTAATAATAGAGTGGGCAAGAAAAGAATTTTATGTGATTTAGATAAAGCCTTCTTCAATTTAAATTGTCTAGATCTTCATGAAGGTTGGAGTTATAAGGTGGGTGTAAGAGGAGTATCCGATCATGGACCACTTCTGGGTAGTACAACTGACATTCTGAAACCAGCAAATGTACCTTTTAAATATCAAAATGTATGGACTACTCATCCTGAATTCTTACAGTTAATCAAGGAGTCTTGGGAAGCAGAATGTGAAGGTACTCCAGCTTTTGTGTTTTTGTCCAAGTTAAAAAGAATTAAAAATTGTGTTAAACTATGGAATTGGCAAGTCTTTGGTGATTTAAGAATAAAGATCAAACAAACTGAAGAGAAAGTTGAAAATGCGGGGGTCTAACAACCACACCCAACAATTCGTTTGGCAATATGAGAGGACTTACTCCAATACACTTTCTAGAGAATCAACTAGACAGTCAGAATCAATCTAGAATAAAGTGTATCAAAGAGTTTAATATCTCTAACTCTTAATTCCATCCGCAATCAGCAAATAGAAATCTGTGAGCCTGATTGAATATAAGAGGAGTAACTTGAACGGTACCAAAGACCAATGTTCAACTGTCAATCAATGTAAATCAACAACCCAAGGTTGGATATTCTAATTGATTGATCTTAACGCACAACCTGTGATATTTCAATTATATAACAAAATATAATGCAGAGAAGAAATAACACAGATACCAGAATTTTGTTAACGAGGAAATCGTAAATGCAGAAAAACCCGGGACCTAGTTGTTGATGGTGGTTTTTAGCTTAGGGTTAAAATCGTAAAACCTTACATCTGATGTGACGTCACTTTGCAAGGAAACAGAGCCACGTGTGCTAACCTCTCCACTGGCAAATTTATTGAGCCGCTCAATATACCTTCATGAAATTTACTCAGACTGGCGAATGTAGCGACCGTCCCAGATGTTCTGTAAATTTCAGCGCCTCGCGTATATTCACTTAATATAAGTTCCTCTGAATGCCTTATATGATATGTTCTCCGGCTGAACTCTTAATGTTGATATGGCATGACGATTTGTGTTCACTCGCAGCAGAGTAGCAAGAATCTCCTAATATGAAGGATAAGATCTTTGCATAAGGTATTCAACCAGAAAAGCATGCTTCTCTCTGGCAATGAACTTAAGAGAACTCTGTGTCAACACATAGAATTCAATCAATCGTCCTGACTAACTTACGGAAGTTAGGGTTTCGCGCCTCGCGCAATATACCAGACCTTGCTTGTCAAAATTAAGCAAACTAAGCAATTAATCCGCCATGGATTAGCAGGTGCAGAACCTCTCCCAGAATAAGGAAAACAGGGAGACGCAGAAGCAAAAAGAGGCATGGCCATGCCTTAGGCAAGCTAGTGCCATTGGCCACGCCCCGACCATATTCCCTCGACCAATCGGGTAGCTTTAAACTCACCAGAAGTGTAGTCGCGCCTTATGTTTGGCCGGCCCCCTTTTATGGCCAATCAAGTTTCTCTAAAGCTTGCCACCATACATTTAAGGCCAAACGCACCCTGCCGCACCACCATACTAAACCAACATGCCAACATGCTACCTCGCAACATGCCACTTTGTGGCAACCTGCCATAAATAGCCACCCACGGCAATTCCTACTCCTATGGCCGTTTCCACATTATGGCCTTGCCATAGTTCCTTTGGCATAGCCATGGCGCCATATGCGCAAAAGTAGCGTCATGCTATAGTGATCGAATTTAGAATAGTGGTAAGTAGAGTTGTCGTTCACTCGGACTTGTTGAAATCGATTT